>OX637349.1:10094166-10513653 GCA_951799405.1 Agapetus fuscipes | reverse complement strand
GAAGTGACAGTTCGCGGCGGATCGCAAACAACACTCGGTAAACCAACAAACTAAACTCCGAAGTAATTCAAACTTTATACGTAGCGAAAGTGTATGTTTGAGATAAAGTTTAGGGTATTTTTTTGGAGGTTATTCTGGTTTGTTGTGATTTTTTACGATGTCTGGAGAGATTCGCGGACGGACGGGCGAATATTCGCGCTGACACAACTCTCCGTGTACTGATTGCGTTTCGACTGACCGAGTACTCCGAGCGAAGCGACGAACGTTGCACAAATGCAGGCGTGTGTCTGTAGTGGTGCGGTGCATGCACGCCTGTCTGTGTGAGTTGTGCCAGTGTGTTTGCGGCAGTGCGCGTGTGTGTGTGTGTGTACGCCAATACTGGCAAATGCCCCGACTGGACTGAGGAACTTTTTTAGCGGACTACATGGATTAATTTTTTTTTTTTTTTAAATAATTCAAATGAGATGGCGGAATAATTTCTTCACATATTAAACTTACTTAAAGTGTGTATATATCTGTTTATATATTATGGAAAATATAAAAACAATTTTAAAAGTTACTCTAAATTTTTATACGCACAAATGTGTTTTTATCCTAATAAATAAAATCAAATTAAATGACAATGAGTATAGTACTTAAAAAATATTTATATTAATATTTATTTCGTTTTGAACAAACATTAGAACAAAAATTAAGAAGAAAGACCGTCTTTAAAAATAATGGAAAAAAGGTTAAAACAAAATAGAAAAATAGCCTGATATTGAAGTGAATTGTAGTTAAAAAGAAAAAATACTATTGTGTTCCACAAATTAATGTTTCTTTTCAGGACGAAGAAATATTTTTTAAGCTTTTTTTCACATTCTTGCAAAATAATCTGACATAATTGTAAATGTTTGATAACGCTTTTGACGTGAATTTATTCACACAAATGCCACTCATACAAAGAAAAAAATATATATATATATCAACAAATGTCGGTTTTATAATATTATCTTAATGTCGAAAAAAATAAATTACAAAAAAACCTTATCACAAACTGCTTACGTTACATAATTTTTGTTCAGCTTAGACAGAATTATGTCACTATATGGTACTCATAAAAATGTACTTTGTAACATTTTAATCTCGTGTTTACACATTTAAAAAATATATCATTTTCGCGAAAAAAATGTGCTTTTAAAGCCTTTGAAATCTTTCTTAAATCTTATATGCTCAAATATCAATTTACAGTTTATCAGTTCATGTCCTTGTCCTCAATATGTTGATCTTATATTTCTTTATGTCACTCAAATATTTCTTTGGGTGCAATTGAAGTTAATTCCCATAAAGGATTCACTAACAATCAATTTGTTGATCTAAAAGGTCAAATGATTCATGATGATGTACTTCTTAAAAAATGTAACATATCTACCCCGTTGATCATAGAAAAACGTCAATATGTTGAATATTTCCCTCAATATTCAGTCATTTTAAAATTCGATCGGTTTATTGGAGTACATTTTGATTTTTTGCTGTTCAATGTTCAAGAATTTATGTTATAACAATCCTCTCAAAAAAAGTATAAACTTTTGTGAATGTTTTAATTTTTGTTCGTTTGCTGAAAACTTAATATGAGGCTGACTACTCTTGCTGCTAAAATTGGTTCACTTTACTATTTTTCAATTTACTATCATCCATATGATATTGGTAATTGGCCAATATTGATATTGACAGGAAAGGGCGGCAATACAATAAATGTTAAAAACCGTGAACAGTTCACTACCTTAGTTCTTGTTTGCCGTATAGACCATTAAGCTAATTTTACATGAGCAATGTTTGCATGTGTACCTACTGTACCAATGTGTCAAAACAGGAAATTGATTTAAAAAATATTTAAAACAACTCTCACATTATCGAATATAACGTTTTTTCTTAGCTCAGATTGTGTAGAATTTGATTCTTAAGACAACTGCATTAAAAATAATATTTGACAGAATTGGTCTATACGGCAAACAAGAACTGGGAGAGCGAGTTACTGATCAATATTTATTTTTCAGAAACCGGTAACAGTTTTTTCGAAAAACGGTTGAAAAGAGTCGGCTTGTGTTAAAATTTGGAGGAATTGCCTGTTTTTTTGTTGATTTCGAATAACATCACATCAAAATTTATGTGCATAATTCATTCTAAATTGTATTCACTCTGCGTCTTGATATCTACATAAGACGATTGACCTTAACATTTCATCGCTCTATCTTTTGGGTTATCAAATCCAAAGTTGAATTCACTTATTCCTTTTAATGATTTTTATTCTCGTAAGCTGTAATAATATTTGCCTATCCGGTTGTCACATTTTCAAATAGTACGATTATATTTGTTGACTATATATTTTTATGATAAATTTGCTGATATTTTTTGGAAGCGTTTTCACAGATAATTAATATAAAATTCACTAAGAAAAGTTGTGTGCGCTAGTATTTCCGTTTTCTCTGAATCTGAATTTTATATGTTGCATTAGTTAAGTGGGAGATTGAGTTGACTTGGTGTCTGTCAATTTTTTCTTTCGAAATTAAAAAGTCAAATCTGTGTTGCATTATTTCAAACCATCAGATTCTGAAAAATTGACATCCAACTGTCAGCCAAAACCCAAGAATGAAGATTTTGAAAATTCAGTCAACATAACATACACCGCCATTTCAATTTTTAACATCAATTAATTTAAATGTTATGACTCAATTACTTACATCATAAACACAATGCGAAACATTTTATTCAAACTTATCTATTTAAACTCATCAATATTCATTTTGGTTGCGATAGCAAAACATTTTTCTAGATTATTATTTTTTTGCATTGTTTTTAATCATTACAAATATAATTCACGCACCGGTATTATATGCTGGTATGATACAAGTTTTTTAAGTGCAAGGCGCCCTCGATGCTTTTTGTTAACTGTGCAGTTTTTGCACAAAATATTTAGTGGTTGCAATATTTATCTTTGCATTTTATAAAGGTATGGAAACGTAATAGAATGCACATTTAAATTAACATGTAATAAATAACATTTAAATGACACAATTTACGTTTTCTAAATATGTTGAACTTTAAGCTATGTACTTAAAACATATAAAATCCAGTACATTGATGTGATTTTTATGCTAACAATCTGTACCAATGATGATCAATTATATAATGAATACATGAAGGGCACATGGAAGAAATTGGAAAACAGAACTATTTGTATGTTTTTCTTTACATTATTATTGCTGCAAAAGGAAATGCATCTGAAGCATAGTAGGTACCACTTATTTTTAAACAGGGTTATTCACAACCCATTTAATCCAAAGCTGATCATCGTTTTTTATCCCCCTATAATATAAAATGCAACGGCCTCCCCATACAAAATAGTTGTGCGTTAATGGCATTCAAACTGAAGAACTCCTGAACAGATGCACGTCATATTCACAACAAATATTGTTCAGGACTTGGGATGTGCTTCCTCATCATTAGTAGAATTTAAATTGTTGTTTTTTAAATAAATAAACATGATCAATCACAACACCTTTTTATGTAAAACCTATGCGAGAAACAAAACTCATTTTGACATTCGAATTTCAAATAAATTGCCAGCACTTCAACATAGGCTTCAAAGTTGCCATCGTTGCCATTGCCAAGTCGATTCTTTTTCGGTTGAATTCCGTTGAGTACCTACCTATATTCTTTATTTATTTCAAAATTATACTTCAACCAGTTATAACATGTATTTTTTAGAAATAATGACGATCGATTAGGTCAACTTTTTATATGAAACCGTACTTATTGCGGCATTTAATTTTTTTAAAGTATTATTACAATATACAATCTAAGTTGCATAGACGCATTAACATTTATAATTCATATTCAATGCACTCCTCTTCGGAGACACGAGTGAGTTTGCGCTTACAAATCCTGCATGTGTATTTACAAATAAAAATTTCAGCCTCTCATGACCATAATAAGCCCTGCAACTTTTGCTGACCTTTTCAGAAACAGGGGACACATTTGTTAAGTGACCCCATTTATGCGATATGGGTGGTAAGCCTCATACTAACCCTTAAGTCAAGGAATTTGAGTTTGAAAAATCCTTAAACAACGGTAAACTTAATTTATAATCTAAAGTTGCAAAAAAAGTTATTTGATGATTCAAATTGAATGCACGCCCACAAACTGGCAAATGTCATTTCACGCTAACATATAGTTGTGGCGCTTGATTTTTTTTAAATATTAGAATATATAATCTAAGTTGCACAGATACAATAACTTTTATAATTCATATTCAATGCATGCCCCCCTGGAGACACGAGTGGGTACGCGCTTATTAATGCTGCATGTGAACTTACAAATTAAAATTAAGGCCTCTAATGAACATAAGCCCTGCAACTTTGGCCAACCTTTTCAAAAACAGGGGGAACATTTGTCAAGTGAACCATTTTTTTCGATATGGGTATTCAAGCTCATACTTACCTATCCGTCAAGGATTTGAGTTTGAAAAATCCTTCAACAACGCTAAATTTAATTTATAATCTAAAGTTGCAAAAAAAGTTATTTAATGATTCAAATTGAATGCACGCCCACAAACTGGCAAATGTCATTTCACGCTAACATATAGTTGTGGCGCTTGATTTTTTTTAATATTAGAATATATAATCTAAGTTGCACAGATACAATAACTTTAATAATTCATATTCGAGACACGAGTGGGTTCGCACTTATAAATGCTGCATGTGAACTTACAAATTAAAATAAAGGCCTTTAATGAACATAAGCCCTGCAACTTTTGCCAACCTTTTCAAAAACAGGGGAAACATTTGTCAAGTGAACCATTTTTTGCGATATGGGTATTCAGGCTCATACTTACCTATAAGTCAAGGATTTGAGTTTGAAAAATCCTTCAACAACGTTAAATTTAATTTATAATCTAAAGTTGCAAAAAAAGTTATTTGATGATTCAAATTGAATGCACGCCCACAAACTGGCAAATGTCATTTCACGCTAACATATAGTTGTGGCGCTTGATTTTTTTTAAATATTAGAATATATAATCTATGTTGCACAGATACAATAACTTTTATAATTCATATTCAATGCATCCCCCCTGGAGACACGAGTGGGTACGCGCTTATTAATGCTGCATGTGAACTTACAAATTAAAATTAAGGCCTCTAATGAACATAAGCCCTGCAACTTTGGCCAACCTTTTCAAAAACAGGGGGAACATTTGTCAAGTGAACTATTTTTTTCGATATGGGTATTCAAGCTCATACTTACCAATCCGTCAAGGATTTGAGTTTGAAAAATCCTTAAACAACGGTAATCTTAATTTATAATCTAAAGTTGCAAAAAAAGTTATTTGATGATTCAAATTGAATGCACGCCCAAAAACTGGCAAATGTCATTTCACGCTAACATATAGTTGTGGCGCTTGATTTTTTTTAAATATTAGAATATATAATCTAAGTTGCACAGATACAATAACTTTTATAATTCATATTCAATGCATGCCCCCCTGGAGACACGAGTGGGTACGCGCTTATTAATGCTGCATGTGAACTTACAAATTAAAATTAAGGCCTCTAATGAACATAAGCCCTGCAACTTTGGCCAACCTTTTCAAAAACAGGGGGAACATTTGTCAAGTGAACCATTTTTTTCGATATGGGTATTCAAGCTCATACTTACCTATCCGTCAAGGATTTGAGTTTGAAAAATCCTTCAACAACGTTAAATTTAAATTCATAATCTAAAGTTGCAAAAAAAGTTATTTGATGATTCAAATTGAATGCACGCCCACAAACTGGCAAATGTCATTTCACGCTAACATATAGTTGTGGCGCTTGATTTTTTTTAAATATTAGAATATATAATCTAAGTTGCACAGACACAATAACTTTTATAATTCATATTCAATGCATGCCCCCCTGGAGACACGAGTGGGTTCGCGCTTATTAATGCTGCATGTGAACTTACAAATTAAAATTAAGGCCTCTAATGAACATAAGCCCTGCAACTTTTGCCAACCTTTTCAAAAACAGGGGAAACATTTGTCAAGTGAACCATTTTTTGCGATATGGATATACAGGCTCACACTAATATATAAGTCAAGGAATTTGAGTTTGAAAAATCCTTCAACAACGTTAAATTTAATTTATAATCTAAAGTTGCAAAAAAAGTTATTTGATGTTTCAAATTGAATGCACGCCCACAAACTGGCAAATGTCATTTCACGCTAACATTTAATTGTGGCACTTGATGTTTTTAATTTTAGAATATAAATCTAAGTTGCATACATACATTTTATAATTCATATTCAATGCATGCCCCCAAGCAGACATGAGTGACTTTGCGCTTACAAATGCTGCATGTTTAATTACAAATAAAAATTTCAGCCTCTCTTGACCATAAGCCCTGCAATTTTGCCGACCTTTTCAGGAACAGAGAAACATTCGTTCAGTGAACATTTTTTTAGGTATGGGAGGTCAGCCTCATACCTCATGCTTCATACAAGATACTCAGAACATGAAAGAACTAAATAACCCTTTTACCGCAATTTTTTTTTCAAATTACTTCTTAAAGCATTTAATAACTATGAAGGAGGTGTGAGGAAAAATTATTGCGAAGCCAGACTTACACTGCCCGAAGGGCCTAGCAGACAACCGTACGCAGTACGGTCAGTCTGCTAGTGTACTTATAAAATTCACGTTAGGTGGTGGTTGACCCCTGAATTTGCAGTGTAAATAACACTGAAAGTTGCTAGGATACATTAACATTAAAGATTCAAATTTTAATGCACGCTCCAAGCATTACATACATGTGAGTTCACGCGCTCCACACACGCTGCATGAGAACTAGATTTTTTTTGTTAAATATACACAAAGAAAAACAATAAAATTTAAATATTTTACAACTTTTTTATCACGCATTTTTTTCAGCACAGGAAACCATAAAATCTCAAATATTTCACCGTAACAAATCGATGGTATTATTCTGTTTCATTTAAACCGGCGGGAGTTCACTAACTTTGGCCCCGCTGGTATAATATGCCATCAACAAACTTTACGACCCAAAGCGAGGCTCGCTGGTGTGGATGGAAGGAAGGAAGGGTTAAAGTGTGGGATGGGCGGGTGGGGAATCACAGGTACGTTTCACGACAATTCGGTCACAGACAACTCGGTCACACGACAATTCGATCACACGAATTTTCGATCACAGATAACTCGTACACAGACACATTGGTCAAGGACAACACACGACTTTTTTGTTAACAGTATTTCGGTCACAGACAACTCGGCTACTGATAACACGTCCTGAGACACATCGGGTACGGACAATTTGGTCGCAAGAAAGTACTAGTGACATATATTATGTACTAGTAGATATAATATAATATGATCTATACTCTACAGACAGCTCCACTTATCGTAAGTCCGCGCTCGTACATGCTGCATGTGTAGAAAATAAAAATAATTAAAAAAAAAACAAAATAAACTAAAAACTAGAAACTTAAAGAAACTAAAAAATTTAGAATGAACATACCTACCTACGCTGCAAATAGGTGTTTTTTTCTTATATTAAACGAAATAAAAATAAATAAAACGCAGCGTAGGTGAAGGCATTGGTAAAATTGATCCAACTAACATTTGATTTTTTGAAGTGAATTTAAATATATTGAACAGAGGGTCAGCCTCATAGCGTCCTATTAATTATTTAGGAAATAATTACATTAGGAATTGTAGATTCCTTGACTTATAGGTTGGTATGAGGCTGACCACCCATACTGTAAAAAATGGTTCACTTTGCCAATGTCACCCCTGTTTCAGGGAATGTCGGCAAGAGTTGCAGGGCTTATGTTCATTTGAGGTTTGGATTTTATTTGTAAGTACACAATCAGCATTTGTAAGCGCGAACTACACGTGTTTGTTTGTGGGCATACATCTGAGAGCTTTGAATGAATATATCCTTGCAACTTAGATTATAGATTATAGATTTGCATCTTAGATTGTAGCTATACTAAAATATCCGTAATAATATGTATGTTTTGAGAGTAAGTTTTCTGTGATGGAGCTGTATGGACCATATATTATGTGTGCCCGAATTGTCCATGACCGAGTTGTCTGTGACCGAGCTGTCCGTGACCGAGTTGTCCGTGACCGAGTAGCCTGTGACCGAATTGTCCGTGACCGAGTTGTCTGTGACCGATTTGTCCGTGACCGAGTTGTCCGTGACCGAGTTGTCCGTGACCGAGTAGCCTGTGACCGAGTTGTCCGTGACCGAGTTGTCCGTGACCGAGTAGCCTGTGACCGAATTGTCCGTGACCGAGTTGTGCGTGACTAGGTTGTCCGCTACCGATGCGTCTGTGGACGAGTTATCTGTGACCGAATTGTAATTGGCCGAATTTCCGTGTGGACGAACTGCCGTGTGACCGAATTGTCGTGACATAGTACAGGTAAGTATGGCTCCAATTCTGCACGTGTGTGTGTGTGTGTGTGTGTAGAGAGTACACAGGATCGCGTGATCGCCCTCGGATTACATGTATGTAATTTTAATCGACAACAAAGTTGTGCATATCACTTAAAGTATGCATATACTTTTTTTTTGCATATAGATTCGAAAATTGAGTCTACTCTATGCGAGAAGTATCTCTTACTATTATTAGCGTTTAGTATGCAAATTCACAGCATCCGTACTTGCACGTTATTGCAGGATTTTTGTATGCGTAAATCAAGTTGTGCGGCGCTCTGCACTTGACTTTCTCACTCCTTGATATTTTACGTGGTTTATTATACAAATTTTGTGCATTATCCGTAGTTCTAAAACTTGTAGTCATTTAAATGAAAAGAAATCCAATAAATAAATAAATGAAAAGTCTAAGAAATGTGTTGTTTAAATGAATCAGTGTTTCTTAAGCCGTGATTCGCGAGAGACTTGTAAATAATCCCGGGGATGGTATTTCAGCATACAAATTGGATTAATATTATTTAATTTTATAATTTTTTGATGAGTAAAAAACACTGTTTATTTTCACGGATAAATTTATTCAAAAAGATTAAAATCTTTTAACAAATTACGAACGTATTTAGAAGCATTTAGAATTACATCTTTAGAAGATGACCTACTAGGTCGAAAACGTTCGTAATTTGTTTAAAGATTTTAATCTTTTTGAATAAATTTATCCGTGAAAATAAACAGTGTTTTTTACTCATCAAAAAATTATAAAATTAAACAATATGAATTTTCACAGTGTTAATACACAAACAATACAAAATAGGATTAATATTATTTAATCATCTGATATCTGGTGCTAAAAAAATCAAAATAATCCATGGCCAACAAAATCTGAAGGTATGCGTCAAACGAGTATGCTCTTAGTGAATAAAAAAAACATTAAAACCCCTATTTTGCATCAATCTAAA
This sequence comes from Agapetus fuscipes, assembly GCA_951799405.1. Classification (NCBI taxonomy): domain Eukaryota; kingdom Metazoa; phylum Arthropoda; class Insecta; order Trichoptera; family Glossosomatidae; genus Agapetus; species Agapetus fuscipes. The sequence continues at coordinate 10,504,228 of OX637349.1, read as the reverse complement.
ACCAACGTTTACTTTTGTTTCAATGTTTACTTTTGACATACCGACTAGAAACTTAATCTTTATGGAAAAATTCTAATTTCAAAATATTAGGTTTTCACACAATCGGTCGGAATTTTTTGCCTACTAAAGATCTTCATATTGGCTCTCTCACACTATTTGGGATCAACCTTCCAAATATTTTGTTTCCTCCAGGCCTCAGGGTCCTGGTCCAACTACTTGTCTACTTACATTAACTTCAGAACGCCCTGATTGAAGGCATCTACGTTGCAGAATCCTGACTCCAACTCCTTCCCTCTTTTAATCACATATCTTTTTTCAACAATTAAGCTGTTACCACTTTTGGTAAAACATTCCCTTTTGCACCTCTCCCACAATGTTTTGACCTGTTTGCAAGAATATTTTTTTACATGAGAGCAAAACTTTATAGTCCAACCACGAAGTATTAATTTACTGCGTTATTTTGCGTATGAAAAAATGACGATTTTAACTGTCAGCCTCATCTTTTGTCAAGTATTATTATTTTAGCATATCATTATGAATAATGGGGAGATAATTGCTGTAACCTTTGTAAATTGAATAAATAGATTAGGCTCTTCCATATTTTCATACGCAATACTATTTTCATAATTGTACATATTTTCTCGCAAAGATAAAACAAGTGGATGTAAGATTACAAAAAGTTTATAGAAGGGTTGTTCCTTGACTTATAGGTTGGTATGCGGCTGACCACCCATGCTGTAAAAATGGTTCACTTTGCCAATACGGCAAGAGTTGCAGGGTGTATGTCCATTTGAGATTGGTTTTTATGTTGTAGGCTCACATGAGGCACGTGCAAGCGCGAACTTGTACGTGTCTGGTTGTGGAAATGCATGTAATGTGAATCTCCAATGTAACATATCTTTGCAACTTAGATTAGATTAGATTAGAAGACGAATTACCAGACTGCATATTGTAAATAACCACCTTAAAGGGAAAACTGAATAAGTGCTGATTCACTGATTTGTAAAATCGTGGATAAAACATTTTATTACGAGTAACTTCTCAAAGTTAGCTAACTAATTGTAAGGAAATACTTATGCCAAGCTTCTAAACTACAGGATTTTCCTACTTTTAGAAAATAGGAAATCCATGTAAGCTTAATGTACCTACCACTTTTCATTTCATATTTATTTGGATTGTTTATTTCGGTTTCATAAAATCGATACGTATCTGTCAAATTTATGGTATTTTTTAATCTTAATATTGTTTTACAAAACAAACATTACTTGTTAATAAATTTGGATTATATTTTTAAAAAAAAAACATAAATAACATGTTTTATTACAATTGATAAAAACTATATATTACTTCAGTCCGAGTAATGTAGTTTGAGTTGTATTCAATTGTTAAATTAAACATTAAATCATTTTCAAATGATTAGTCCGGTCGATAGAATTGTGGAGTGGTTGACGAGAGTTCGGGTTCGAATCACACCGTGGGTGTCAGAAATGATTTCACAAATAATAAGTACCATCCTGGTACTTATTATTATCCATGACTCTGGATGAAATGAAAAATATAAATATATAAAAGAACAAAACCTTACAAAGAAATCTATACAAAAAAAGTCAGAAATTTCCTATGCAAAAAATGTAGCAAATTAATACACCAACATTAGAAATCACCATTGCAGATTAGCCGCCACTTCTTCCTGTCCTTGCACACTTCTTATAGATCCCACACGGGAGCTGGGAAACCCCCACTTCAACTGTAATGGTAGGCGTAAGACTGGCTACACCTTACCTATAAAAATAAATACGATCTACTCGCCAGTCGCCACATGCAACCTCTTCGGGGAGAGCGCGGCAATTAGTTACACTACGTGTGTAGCTTAGTTGTGTTTTTGCATTGCGTGGAGCATACGTCATACTAATTGACTTTTTGTCAGTTTTCAGGAATAAGAAGAAAAACGTTCAGAAGAATGAAAACAAAATGTTCAAACTGTAACTGTAACTGTAACTCTGTCGCCATTCCGCTAGGGGTGGCCAGAGTATCTGCAGAGTTGCCTCCATTTTTTCCTATCTTGACATACCTCTTTCAATTCCTTCATATCCATCACCTTTTTCATGCATTTTCTTCTTTTACGCTCACTTTGTATATTCTATTCTTTCACAATCTCCTCAATCTGATCACTCCATACTTTTCTAGGTCGTCCCTTCCCTCTTTTTCTTTTCACACTTTCTTTGTATACATACTTCTATCTTTACTATCATCTTTCATTCTTTCCACATGCCCAAACCATCTCATCACATTCGTTTGTACTTTAACTTTCACATCCTCTTTCAAATTACATTCTTTTTTTACCCATTCATTCCTAACTCTATCCCTCAAAGTTTTTCCTGTCATACTTCTCAAATGCTTCATTTCCACCGTACATACTTTACTCATTTCGCTATCTTTCACTGTCCATGCTTCACTTCCATACATCAAAAGAATCCTTAAATCTCACGTGACAATAAGCCAGAGGCGGTTCGCCATTACAGTTCAACGGGACAGTGCACTGCCTAGATTTTGTAATAATTTTAACAAAATAATTGTATAAACTTTAAAATATAAAAGTATATTGTGTGGCAGATGTTTTGAATGGTCGCTGAAGTTAAAAATCATAATTATATGGAGCGCCTGAGGTTTACGCTAGTACATACAAAGCCGCCGTACATAATACATAATATTACTGTTTAGTTATACTCCTCGTGCATTTGTCCCAGTGAACGGATTTCAATGAACAATTCCTTTACATTTTCTGAGATCAGTTAGAAACCGTGGTATAGAGGGAGAGAGCTGATAAATTATAGGCCTTTTGTGCGTGCGACAAGGAGAACTGCGTGCATTGCCGGCATATAATAATTATTCGTGCGTGTATATTCGAAAACAATGAAATCCTTGTAGGACATTCATTACAAATAATATAAGCCAGTAACTCGAATTTGGTTGACCTCCATTCCGTCATCAGTTGACGTTAAAATAAACAGCTGCTGGTTGTTTTTTCATCGAACGTGAAGATTTTTCCCATTATTTTCTAATTTATCGTGAAACAACTTACAATTTTGTTTTTTACTAATTTCCTGACGATAAATTTTAATAATAAAGTAAACGTGGACATTATAAAAAAAATCATAGTTGAATAGTATTTGAAAAAGAACATTATTTGAAATGGTGAAAAAGATCAAAGTTAAACAGCATGCACTTTCGCAAACTCAAGTTTAGCTTGTAATGCATTTCAATTTATTAGGCCGAACAGATCTTCGACAAATGCTTGATGTTAGTTATAGACAATCAAGTAAAAAGTTCAATGACGAAGTGCGTTCAAACAGATTAATAATTATATCTAGAATAATTGATTGTGTAAAATTTTGTGCTGATTTGGCTTTGATTGAGGCTTTCGCTCAAGCAAAGGAGCGACGGATGGATTTCCATTTCAAATATGTAACTGTAAGTACGAGCTTAAAATACGCTTATTTGTTATGCAACAAAACGGGTGTAGGTACTTACTCGTGTATACGTAAATAAAACAATATATTTTGGATGGTTGGTGCATTAACACTGTGAAAATTCATCTTTATTTAGTTATTAAAAAATCTGTTTTATTTTCACTTTTTATTATTATTTTTTTAAACGACACAGACCTGATGATGACTACTGTGTAGTCGAAAACGTTTGTGTCCTTTAAAAAAATAATAATAACAAGTGAAAATAAAACAGATTTTTTAATAACTAAATAAAACAATATATATTTACGTATTTCTTGCAATTTCCATTCAAAGCAAAAAAAATACAAGAAAAAATGAACTTGCGGAAATTATGAACTGCCAACATTTTTATTGAGGAGCCGCCTCTGCGAATAAGCTATGCATCTCTTGACGACTTTCCCCGAAACGGGGGAGGCATTGTCAAAGATTTACTATTTTTACAGAATAGGTGGTCAGCCTCATACCAATAAATTAATTACGCAGTTTTTTAAGAAGGTAATTAAAAACTAAGACAGGTTTAAAGTAGTGCTTTCGATGATAATAATGATTTTAAAAAAACACCGAGGGATTCGGGTACATATTTGAGTAACTCAGGTCCTGAAATATAGCGCCCCATTTAAATTATAAAACGCCCCTTTTGTAATGAACTAATTCATCAAAATAATTTCAACACCACGCCTTTCCTACACGAGAAACCGCAACCGTGTTATGGTCGAGGGGTGAGGCACTCGAATTGGTGTTATTGAAACAATCGCAGGTTCGAACCCTGCCCGCGCCGTTTCCTATTCGCGATAACTTTTAACCTGGTTCAATAGATGTCATTGAGCTGTAATTTATTATAAATCATACAGTATTAATGGATAATTTTAATACCTTTTTCTGGCCAGGAAAAATAGGTTGGTGATTTGCATTCCTCTTCACAAATCTATATCATAAAAAATAAAAAGAACACACTATTTACCTACAATATTTCAGTCAAGGATCAAGAGTCCAAGACGAATACAATTATTTAATGTTTTTACCCTTCTTTTTCGGTCATCGTTGACGATTCATTTGTACCTCTATTGCCATTCATGTACTCAGTGTACCTACTCAGCCTTCACAATTAATGAGAACTAGCCCCCCTGGGAGCTGGGAAACCCTCACTTCAACTGAAAATGTTTGGTGCTAGGCCAGCCCCCTTACCCGTAAAAATAAATAGGTCTCGAATCGCGACATGCGACCACTTCGGGGAAAACGCAGGCAAGAAGTTACACTAAGTATATATGTAGCTTAGTTGAGTTTCTTTTTTGCCTTACTGTCTCAAGTTTTTCAACCACGATCTCCTTCGACTTGGAGCTCGTCTTCCCTCAAATCTTCTCTGAATGATGAGATGCAGGACTTGAATATTTCTCATATCTCATTATGTGGCCGAAATAAACCAATGTTTGTCATTTGATGGACATCAGGAGTTCAGCTCTGATATTCATACGGAATACATCCCCTGCATTTGTGACTCGATCCATCCAGGATTTTTCTAGCATACGATCGTACCTATATCCCGATAGCAATATCAAATCAAAGGCTTTAAAAAAATCATGAACAATCGAACTAGGTACTACTGCCTGCTGCTGTTCCACTAGGGGTAGCCGATACCTCCGCAGATGCGTCTCCACTTTTTTCAGTCCTTGCATATCTCTTTCATCTCTTCAACATTCACCATTTTCTTCATACATATTCTTGTCTGATTCTCACTCTGCAGGTTCCATTCTTTCACAATCTCATTTATTTGGTTTATCTATTCTTTCCTCGGTCTTTTCTTTCCCCGCTTTCCTCTGACATTTCCTCTGTACACTTTCTTCGTTATTCGTTCATCGTCCATTCTTTCACTATTCCCAACCATCTTATCGTGTTTTTTTGTAATTTCATTCTCACGTTCTCTTTTATACCACACTCGTTCGTCACCCAATCCTTGCGAACTCAATCATTCAGTGTCTTTCCAGTCATATATAATATGGACGATAAAGTTTGTGTACAATTTCATAAAAAAATGGCGGCCATTCAGTGGCATATGCATACATAGGTATTATGTCGCTTCTTAGAAGGCATAATGTGGGTATATGTAATGTATATAATCGCACACAACATTTTTATACATAAGTAACATTAGCAACCATTATATTTGCAGCCAGAAAGCACATAGTGTTTCTGCAAGTCATTACTCGCCAATAGAGATATATACTTAAACCACAGTATTATTATATAGAAATAATACTCACACAGGGATAAAGAACATTTGGGATATAATAAAAAAATGGTAAAATAGTATTGAAGAAGAGAAGAGCATGCGTGGAGAGAGTGATGAATCTTGAGGTGATGAAAGAAGTGTACAATGAAAAAACATTGTGGAGAAACGTATGCGGTATTGGCCACCCTTAGTGGAATGGTGGCTGGATATATTATGTAGATTCATGACCGGTCTGTAGTCTAGTGGAGTCACTTTGGACTCGTTAATGGAAACCAAAAATATACCATTTATATTTTCAAATATGCTCTTCACTGGGTTGAAAAAATCATATACATACCTTCACCAAAGACCGGTCACCAAAGGCCCATTCAGCCTAACAGCAACTGGGTCTTGCTTCAGAATAGGTGCTTTCTTTAGCGACGACCAATCTTGCAGAGGGATCGTGAGGTGTGATCCACACAAAAACTACGCTCACGAAATAAAGCATCCGAATATTATTATTATTAGTGTAGTCTACCCTCTGTTGAAATTCTGTGCACGTGCCTTTTCTAACTACTCATAGATCAGCACATTAATTGTGATCTTTTTAATACACTGGCAAATAATATTTTTACAAAAGTCGTTTAAAAGGTTTTCGTCACCTGACTCGACATAAACTAAATGCTTTTTGTAGGTACATTAAAAAAAACAACGATGGTTACGCTGGTAGTAAATAGATGGACGGTGTATTTATTGGTGATATGTTAGAACGGCACAGAGACAAAACGACGCATGACAGAACATCACAATGACAGTACCTTCATCACATATCAAAACATCATTATTACAAAACAACGCAGAAAATACATCACTTTGACCAAACAACTCAAGAATAAAACATCACATGACACTATAAACGGCACATGAAAAAACATCACAAATATTTATTTTGCTTCCACACGCCATATGCGACTCCTTCGGGGATAACTAGGTAAAAATTTGCTCTTTATGTGCATCTTAGTTAGATTTTTTTTTCGAATCATGATATACGGGGGCGTTATTTTTATTGTAAGCTTTTTTTTTTTTTTTTTAATAGATTTGTGAAGAGGAATGCAATTCACCAACCTATTCTGCCTGGCCAGAAACAGGTATTAATAATCATTTAATAATTCATTATTGTTTATTATTATTGAATTATGAAATAATAATTAACCAATAACATCTGTTGAACCAGGGTCAAAGTTAAAGTCAAGTGACCCAAGCGGTGATCGAACCAACGTTGTTCCATTCGAAACACGCTAGAAAGATCAGCCCTCTTGGCCCCCGCGGCTATAACCCCGCTTTACTAAATAATTAATGCATGAGTTCCATTTTCTCATGTCTTTCTTTTTTGTCATGCCGTTTATGGTGTTTTCTGTTTTGTCATGTGATGTTTTTTCATGTGCCTATTATGGTAGGTAGGTACGTTCTGTTTTAGGGATGTGATGTTTTATCATGTGTCGTTCTTTCATGTGTCGCTATGCCATGTGTCGTTCTACCATGGAAACGTATTTATTATATTGTGGTGTTGGTGAGAAATTTATCTTTCTGGTTGCAGTTGATGGATGCGCTTGGGCGGGGCCTAGTGAGCAGCCGCCTTTCCGTGTCATCATCAATCTAAGTCAGAGCCTCTTTATCTACCTGGCCGTCGAAGAAGTCTACATTATTGGTGGATGGAAGACAAACAAAAGACAGAGGTGTCTTAGAAATCAGTGAGACTTAGAATCAAAACCGCATTGTGTGAAACCGCAGCGGCTTTTGAATGCTATTGTAAACAAACACAAAAAAATATGACATGAAAAACTTATTCTTGATATTTCTCTTTATATAAATCGACGGTATTTGGTAGGAAGAGATGTTGATTGGTATTGATGACAGCGGGTTTCTCAATATTACGTTTATCCGTACTTGGGTTTCAGCTACTACAGCGGGTACATGTTACTTTAATAGGAAAATGCTTCGCCGAATATGTGGTGAAAAGGATGGAGAAGAGTGACGCATAAAGTTGAATGATGACAAATAGGTTGGTATGTATGAGACTGACCACCCGTACTTGATACTGTAAACAATGGTTCAATTTTCCAATGTCACCCTTGTTTCAGGGAAGTCACTAAATTTTGCTTGGTTTATGTTCATTTGAGAATAGGATTTTAGTTTAGAAGTAGGTACACATGCAGCATTTGTAAGCGCAAACTTATACGTGTTTGCTTATGTGAACGCATGTGATATTAGTCTTAATTCTTAAGTGTAATATATCTTCGCAACTAAGATTATTATTATTATTATTATCATCATTATGAACTGTAATGCATAACGCAGTAGGTACCTATATCATCCTGTATAAGACTGCAAAGGTTGGAGTGGACTGGACAGTGGACATGTTCGCAGAATGCCAGGTACACCAATTTCCAAAAGAATGATGACTGGCCAGCAATTAGAAAGAAGACCCAGACTGAGATGTAGGGAAGAAGTTGGGAGGGTGGTGGCGCAGCTTCAACAAGCTGCGAACAGGAGAACAGCGTCGGAACAGAGATTGGCGTAGACCAAAACATGGATTGGGCTGAAGCACCATCGAATAGGTAAATAAATAAATATTAGGATGATTTATTTGATGAGCGCTGTTTTTGTGTGAATCACACCTCAAAAGCCCTGTGCGAGCTTGGTCGTCGCTGTAGAAAGTATCAATTCTTAAGCAAGACGCAGTTTAAGCCCAACGAAGAAAAAATGAATTATTTTTCATGCTCCGTCGGGATTCGAACCCACTACCTTCCAATCACGAGTCTGTAGTGTTAACCACTAGACTACGACCGGTCGTAAACAAACTAGCTCTATTTCATTTTTGCCTTTCTGTAATCAACCATTCACACTTATAACCGAAGATCTAAATCTTCTTTCGATGCCATTTATAAAAATTAAAAACCCGATGCGATACAATACATTTTTTATTCGAAAAAAAAGTTATGTACCTACCTACTTCCTACGTACAAAAATCACACTATCAATCTTCTCCAGTCGCTCGATTTGCAGGAATATTTACAGAACTCCCAATCACATATATTATGGTGAGTCAGGAATTCCAGCTCAATAAGGAGTCAATGTGGCCTGCACCCCGAGTAAAAAACTTCGCGTAAATCAAAATAATGTATGAAAACTAAATCACTCGCTAAGAGTGCTGTCGTATATTCCATACATTTTCGATTTACACAATCGAGTTGAGATTTGCGTAATGTTTTATACTTGGGATCACCTCGTTCACTTATTCACGGGATGGGCACCTGTCCAAAAAAAACTGGACAACTGTCTCCAAGTTTACTTACTACATTAATAACGTTCAAACTGAACTAAAGCGTTTACCAATTTCTGTATGAAAACGTAAACAGCACTTTTTAGTTTGCATAGGGAATTTTTCAATGAACCGCTAAAGTGAAGTTTAATACTTTCTGGTACCTACAGGTTTACAAAACATATTGCGTCCTGTCCAAAATATATTTGAAGACACTTTTGTGGACTCTAATTGACAATCTGTAATTAAAATTACTTCTCACTTCATAATCATGAAGTGCTCATCAAGGAATGAGTCGTATGTCATTGGTATCTTGTATTGGTATCTAAATTGTAAAATTTTAAATAAAAGACATCTTTTAAACAGTACACAAAAATATTTTTTGTCAAGTTTTATTTCATAAACTATTTTGAAAACATTATCAACAGGCGGAGAGGTAATGTTGGAAGAGTACAGATAAAAGAAAAATGGCAATTTTTGAGGGATTTGGGGATTTTGGGGAAATTTTGGGGATTTCTGGAACAGAAGGACCTGCGCAATTTATGGAGCACCTATGCTGTTGCCTCTCCTGTCCGACAACCTACTCCATGGATGATCTCTACAAAGAGAACCAGAGAGCTATGAACGTTGACCTTCACTGGGCCACGTTTGTAAAGCTTACTGAAAGAAAATTATGATGATTTTGGAGATGAAGTATTTTTTTTACCAAGAATTAAAGGGCATGGACATCTTGCGTCAAATCGAAAATACTTTTAGTGAGTTTGATAAAAAAATGAACTGAGATGGTTTGAGTCTTTGCTAAAATAAACTCTGATACTGCCATCTTACGAGTTATTACAGTAACTTTTTTATTCTTCGTTGATAAACGCTGAAAGCATTCTGCTTTAAGGCGCAAAAGCTTTATAGTAAAATCTATAGATGGCAGTAGCGTTTTGTGTGTATAATTTTATGTATTACTTTCAATGTTGATTTAGAGATGGCATTGGCACCACGAAAATGCCGCTTCGGTTTTCAAATATTACAATGTAAAAATGCCGCGCGGTTCTTGGTATGAGGCTGACCACTCATACTGTAAACATGGTTCACTTCGCCAATGTAGTTGTTGTTTTTTAGGGAGTTGGATCCTACATGTCGTTACAAAATTGATTATAGAAATATGGATGGTAGGTCTGATGAAATCAGCTGTCTTCAAAAAAATACTTACAACCTACTTACTTATTATGGTTTCGTAGATTAGTAATATTTTTTAGTAAGAGTAGTAATTTCAGTAATTTCTAGTTATTATTATGAATTTTGAAGCGCCTGGTGGTTATGCATTGAAACAAAAAAAATGTAAATTCTTAAATACAATAATCTCATCTTTCCCGTGCAATGTTTTATTGCAGATTTTGCTTGTATTTGTTTTGTACTCACTTATGTTTTTTTTTCCGTAGAATGTCGTGGGGGGAGGCTGAAGAATGGAAACGATGGATGAACAGCGCTGGCAGCGGTTGATGAAGGAGGCCAGAACTCAGTACAGCATGGCGATTGTGATAAATGTCTTTCAAAATCATATTCTAATGTCAAATATGTGTATTATGTAGATAATTACTTATTTGCAATTTGATTCATTACCCTTTTCAATATTTTTAAGGAATCCTTTGCGGTAGGGAGACTTCAGAGACTCTGGGGGTCTATAACTTTTTGTAGTGCCGCAGAGGTGTTATTTAAGTTAGTATGTCCTTGCAAGTAAGATAAATGATAGATATATAGGAGAGGCGCAACTTCAATAGAGGCAAACAGTTGTTGCCGTATTTCATTAATTACAAAAGATGAACCAGTAGGAAATGTTCAATGATCTGATAGATATTATTTTAAACAAACGCAAGCAACACGTTCAACTTAATACTTGTACATATTTACATATTTATGCGATGCATGAAAAAAAACATACCCATGCGTGAAATGTATTAGTAACAGATTTTACTTTTAGTTATTGAAGCTTGAAGCTTAGGAATATTTTTTTCAACAGACTTTTAAAGAGGAATGTTACTCACCAACCTACATATTTGAAATGGCCGGAAGAAGGTATGATTTTGTTTAAATATTTGAATGAATTATAAATAAATAAAAACACAATAACATCTGTTAAACAAGTATCAAAGTTATCATAGATAGGACACGGCGCAGGCGGGGTTCGAACTTGCGCGTGTATCGACCATACCAACAACATGTTACATAGAGCTGCTAAAAATGGACAATAATAATGTGGAAAGGAAAGAAAGTAGGAAGCGAAGAAAGGAAAAAAATGAAAGACAACGGTGTCAAATAAAAGCTTAGCTTTATTACTCATAATGATTATAAAAAAAACATACATCATCCGTTTCAACAATACTCCACGAGGGGTTGATGTTTCTCAGACAATAATCATAGGGAAACATAGGGGGTATTCATTTTTTTGTTGCTTTTGCATCGACATATTAAATATTATCAATAATCAAAAAACGTTTAGTAAGTTTAGTATAAGTACATGTATTGGATTGATTCAATGCGACAAAAGTGTTTTTTTTTTATATTTTTGTTTAAACTAGTACACCGAACAGTTGAAACCTCTAATAACATTTATGGACAAAGACACACGCCTTACAGTGTAAATTATAAGCAATAATAATATATGACAATGTATCATTATATCATTATTCATATATACCGTAATATATATGTTTATAATAAGTAATTGTAAATCCATAATAATAAATATTAGTTTAAATAGTAATTTAAATGCGTTGATGTGTGCGTCAACCGCGCTGCGACCATCAGGGACGGACAAGCCTAGAGGGCAGGGAGTCAGTGCGCTCCTCTGCTTATCGTGTGGATCGTTATGCTCCAGGCGAGTCCGTCCTGCCGCAACTCACTTTCTATCTAGGACAGCTTCCAAGCTTCGTTCTTTTTAAGAATTATCTCTTCTTTACATTCGGAATAATATAAACATTTAGGGAATCATTTTTAATATACTTTATCTATAATTTTTATAACGGGAAGACGAGCGGCGACCACGGGCGATGAGCAGCCTGCTTTATTTACAAATGGTTAAAAATCCTAAAATTTACGCCTCGGCCTAGCTTAAAAGTAAATACAAAAAACGCATGACGTCTAAATTTACCTAAATTTCTTTTTTTCTATAATAATAATTTTTATGAAATTTTGCTCTTTACACCGAAGTTTAGAAATATTAATACAAAAATACTCTTTTTGAATAAATTTTTATACACGTAATTTTCAATAGAGCTGCTCGCCGCCCACGGTCGCTGCGTCCCTCCATTTGTACTAAACGCGGCCCGCCATTGCATCGACTTCTGCCGTATAAGAAAAGATCATTTCCATGTATAAATATATATGCGCAGACGGAACGTCCGCAAGTTTAACATCTGAAATTTTGAAAAAAATAACACTTACAACGACGAAATCGTATTTTATACAAAACTATATACTTTATTACAGGAATCATCGATGTTAAAAGTATTAGTGATAAATTTAGATTATTTATAAACATTTTAGTTTTTTATTCATCTCGTTTAAATACGCTTTCAGAAATGAGACAGCCAAAATCATCTCCGGCGAACGGATAACAAAAAATATATGAAACATGTGTAAATGTGTGTGGCCCAGGACATCTGCGTGTCTATTATTTTAGTCATATCATCAACCAATGCAACATACGCCATATCATTCATCTTTTCTTCTTAATTATTCTCTAAAAGTACTTAATTAATTTTGACATCTTACTTTTCAACAACACAAAATTCACCATCACAAAATAATTCTGAAATTACAATCTATTCAGATTATACAATTGAGTCTGAGATTTCCTTCGAATTGAGATGTGTCAGTTTAGGGTGGATGTGTTGGTTGCTGGGTTGTATTGTGTTGTGGGAGGAGAGATGTTTTTCTTATCATATCTGTTGGCAGATCGTCCCGGCTTGAGACCGATACCTGGCGAACGAAACTAATTCCTGAGTAGCTTAGAAAGTGTGCGTGAGGGAGTGCTGGCTATCGACGGCTGAGCGCGGCCGACGTGCTATAAACTGAACCCGGTGCCTGACGAGCGGCGACTTGCGACAGCCGCTCCTGGTGGATCATGTGAGAGAGGATGCTCTTTGGAAACGTAAAACCTGTTAGTCCTAGAGGGGGAGGGAGCCTGTACAATGCTTACTTACTCTAGAGCGACGCCAGAGGACGAACCGTTACTGGCGCCGCGTACTTTACCTAAGCTATTTATTCAATATTGCATATCCGAGTAATGATCAAAATAAAACAAGAACGATCTCATTATAGTTAAGAGTTGAGTTTCTTACGTAGATTACTGCTCGCTACGACTAGAATGATTAGGATGACTGTAACGGTAACAATATCATTATTTAGTGTAATATTACTTATCCTTAGGGTCGCGACCAGGGGGGGTGGGGAGCCACGGAATGCTTCGGTTGGGCGATAAGTTCTATTTAGGGCCCTTTTTGTATTTTTTTTCGTAAAAAATCAACATTTTTGAAGGCACTTTTGATCGGACGAGGTGGCCCAGTGTATTTTTTGAATGAGTGTATGCCTAGTTGCCAAAATTTTGTATCAGAAACTGCAGTTAATGGTTGATTGTGTTTTATTTGGTCGCCTTCATACTATTGCAAACGGTTTTGGATGTGGTCGGTGTGTGTGTGGCTATTTCAGAATTGAGAGCACTCCGCGGGGATGAGGCTGGGGACTTTCTGGGGCAGGAGGAGGACATGGTGAGGACTAGGGGGAGGCCTAGGAGCAGGAGTATGTACACGGGGAGCAAGCGGGACCGAGTCGCGAAGACTACACTTGTACATATTCTACAGAGATACTTGATTAACCTAAAGCCGCGGTGGGCGGCGTGACGCGTGACAATCGATTCTCTCCTACAGCAAAAATCATCACACTAGATAGGATTTTTTTAAGAAAATAGAATTTAAGGCAGATTTTGGTAAAAATTACACACAATTTTAATATTTTTGCTTATTTTTTTTTATAAAGATAAGGCGCGAAGGTGCTTCAAATAAGCTTGTACTTTTTTTTCGTGATATTTTAGACCGGGGTTCCGAAACGTTGCCGAGAAGTCGAGGAATAATTACTGAAAACTAAACGTATGCCGAAAAGTCGTGGAAATTCTGTAACTGAAACCGATTGAATAACTGGGAGTCGAAACAAATTCCAAACCATTTCCCTAAGTGATGCTACGCTGGGACAATGAAACACTTCTGCGCACCCTTACAGAAACAATACGGAATACCGAAACTATTGTCCGAACTGCTGTGTGCGAACTGATAACTTGCAAATCAATATTCTTCGTACCTGAGAAGCCTCGCTAATAATGTCCGGTTAAAAAATTGTCTGGAGAGATTTGTGTATCGCTGTAGATCGATTTTAAATGAATCGCTGAGAAAATAAAACTGATCGGACTATCGCCGTGGGCATATGAGAACTGCTGACTACAACCAACACTAAACTGTATTTCAAAAATACTAATTCTGAACGTATCTTGATGGTAAATATCAGTTAGGTGTTGGTAGCGTTCGAGCTTCCTACATTCTCCTATGATGGGCGATAGTGTGTAAAGAAATAAATTCACATTTTCAAAAACGTAGATGTGCAGTATAGACGAGAAAGTAGGTACCTAATAGATAAAAGCAATCCTTCTTTAGATAGGTACCTATAAAGAATTTCTACTCAAAGTCTCACCAATATTTTGATGTCATTTTTACTTTGATCTTACTTTCTTTTTTATTTGGAAAAGTCGAGATATAATTTTAACAATTATTCCGAGAAAATCATTAAAAATCTTGTCTATTTCCTAAATTCTAATTGATTATTTTGCGATTAACGATAAAAAACTTCAGACTGATTATGAAATAGATACACACATTACTGGTTATGGCTAATTTATGTATGTTTTAGACACAAAAAGATTTTTTTTAAGTATACCTATTGTTTTATAATCCAAATATTAATAACATTCCATTTCAGATATTAATACTAAGTGTTGATACATCTCGAAATTTCCAAAGTATAATTTGATGTATTTTTTTTGAAATGTGAATTTATTTTTTACTATTTTTTACGCTGTATTATGGCACCTTCCGCCTCGAAATATTCGTTCATTTTTTTTATTTTACGAAAATTTCGGTTTGGAGAAAGTGCTTAGTCTATCTGGAACGACTAGGGTTTGAATCCTCTCGTATTTGCCTTTGTTGTGAATGTGGTATCTGCATTTTTTATGGGTTGATAAAAATATTCAGTCGATACGGTGTCAATCGATCGATCTTGTCGCTAACCTAATAGCGCATCCTAAAATCTAATCATTTTTAATTAAATCTTACTATTCCTAAATTATACATTTTAATTATCAATTAATAATAGTATTATTACATCAATACACGTTTTTTGCTTCATCATTATTATATTGCAATCGGGAGGAAAGTCGTGAAAAAAATTGGAGTAGGGGAAAAATAAATAAAAACAATAAAATCATAAAGAAAAAATATTATAATTCACAGAAATATATTAAGTATACATTAAAAAAATTCAATTAAAATAAAAAAAATATTAATCGATTTTTTGGTGGTTTAAAATTGTAAATTATTATTGTATACATTTTTTTTTATCTAAAATAATAAAATTAAAATAATTTGTATTTACAAAAAAAAGTGATCTCATGATCGGATTAGCTAAAAGAATACAGGATCGAATCAGGAGATAAACAAGAAAAAATACAAAATTAAAAAAAATGTCTTCATAAACAAAATAGAAGATTAGATTTTGTAGGGTTTGTGTATTCACACAGTGAAAATTCATTTTATTTAAAATAAAGTTATTTTTCTTAAACGTAGTTTAATTTTCACAATAATATTTTATATCTTTTATAATACTCTTGATAATGACCTGAGTATTGACGGTCGAAAGTGCTCGAGATATAAAATATTATTGTGAAAATTAAACTACGTTTAAGAAAAATAATAGAAGATTCACCATTACTTTGTATTCCTTTTTTTTCATAAGTAATTTTTATAATTTTTTGTTATGAAAGACATGTAAATTAAAAAAAATTTAAATGTGAAAGATCGTGTTAGTAATCCAGAAGACCAAAAAGGTTGACTAGGAGACTCACCACTGGTCGCTGTGCGCTAATTTCTAGAATTTCTTTAATTTCTACCACTGTCACCTTATGATTTACATCTAATCTTAAGATTATTTAATTTTAAATAACTAAAAACCAGTCAAAAAAATATTTTCCGGAGAACATACTACTTTGGTAAAACGGCAGGAGGATGTTCGCTACCAATTCTTAAACAGACTAGTTTGTTCACTCAAAAATATTGAAGATTCGCCGCGCGTTACTGAAAGATTATTTATTATTTATAGAAAATTATAAGCAGATTAATTTAGCTATAAAATATCCTAGATTTGGTATAAAAAATTACATTGGTTCTTTATTAGTTTCTTATAATTAAACCGAAACTTTTGTGTTTTTTTTTTCTTTCAGTAACGTATCGGCATTTTTCACTTAAAATCTGATCTTTGGGCTCATTTCTAATCAATATAAAACATTTTGTTCGTTTGATAATTTCTTTTAACATTATTGTGAGTAAAATACTTTACAAATTCTAGTATCTATTATTAATTAATAAATTAATTAATCCGCCAAATCCGGCTCTGATTTAGTAAACTTTAATTAACATACTTTATACAGGGTAGGAATTGAATCCACTATTCTATATAACTAACTTATTTTGCTTCATAATCAAATTTTGTTAATCAGTGGTAATACTTAAAAAATACTATTTTTTTAAATCTTAGGTTACATTTAAATAAAGTAAAATTGTTAATAATTATATGATGGATACAAACATATGTTACCTTTAATTAAATATTGTTAAAGATTTGAATTATCTTCCAGTATTACCATTAATTAAAAATATATCAATTATGGAAGCTGCGCATCTTACTGCGAAAAGTGACACCGTATCACCTAATATAGTCGTCTAAAATGATAATTGTAATATTTATAACCGATTCATTACAAAAATTACAAAATATATTATGGCCCAAGATGAAGCACAAAAATATTCATTAAATTTAAATAAAACTGTTCAAAAGAATAATAAAAATCGTTTTTTTTTAGTAAAAACAAAATAAACCATTTAATAACAGCTATTGTTTGTGATGATTGTGAATTTAAATTTAATATGTTTTATAAGATTGAAAAATAATAAAAAACAATTAAATTTGTGTTGCTCAAAAGTAAAGCTGAAGCTTTTTTAAAAACACAAAATAATAAATATAATTATTTTTCGATGTTTTAAAGTGAAAATGAGTAATTTTTTAATGAACATTTTCGTAGCATCTTGGTTTGAATCCTTTCAACTTAATATTCGGGAAGCCAAAATAGTATCATCACAATAAAATTAATAATTCAATATATAAACATACCACACAGTCATAATTTTATAATAATAATAATTAATCTTGTCACCATATTAATATTACAATATTTTTTTAATTACATAAAATTTTGAATAGTTTTTTTTAACTATTAATTTTCCTTAAAACATTTTTTTTCTTTATTCGTAATAGTGTTTAATTTTTTTTTTTTGAACTCAAGGCCTGAATGCGAGTGTTGTCTTTTTTTTGATTGGTGTGAAATAAATTAGATACTTATTAAAAATTATTATTCCTCCCACTAAAGATCATCGTTTTTTATCCTACTCCAGTTGTTCCAAGAAATTTGGAGACTTGAAGTATTCTGGAACCGGATCGTCGAGCCTGGAGATGACCTTGTAGATGGACTTCTTCCAGGATTGCTCAGCGTCTTTTCCACCCTGGATTGCTCGGAAGAACTCTCTGAGGGTCTGTTCCACAACGTAACGGAAGTTGGACGGAACCTGGGGACAAAAGATGAAAACGCTATAGCAAGGGCAAATACATTTTAAGGAGAATCCTGGAAGATGGAAGGATGAAGTAAATTTTAAATCAGTGCAAAAAGGTCTCATCAAAAACTGTGACAAGTTTTTGAAAATAAAAGTTTTTTGTTGGTAAAAAGAAGGACTACAAAAATTGTGTGTTCGGAAATTTCTTAGCATATTTTTCATCCATCGTGATCGAAAATACTGTTATAGTTGAACATTAATCAATTAGATGAGCTTTGATTAATCTACTCATAAATCTAGTTGATACTTTTCATTTGGTAGAATTCCTTGATCCACTTATACATCCATCTGGGACCCCTTTGGGATACGGATGGTCATTGCTCATCTATAAATGGTGATTTTTGGTGGGTTTACTAAAAGCTTCATCAGCTCATGGTTGGTTGGTCAACTCATAGATCTATCTCATGATGTTAGATTTTTTTAGAGCCCCCCCATAGCTCTTTTCGGTCTAGTAAGATTTAATTGGTCTACTCATAAATCTATCTGATGCTGGTCAGTTGTGTTGGTGCCTACTCATAGCTCTATTTGATATGGACGTCTGGTAAGATTTTAGTTGATCTACTCAAATATGTATTTGATATCGGTGGGTTTTTGTTAAAATTCTGTTACATTTTCCGGGCCTTTGCAAGTTTGACTTTCTTCTCAAGTCTCTATCTAATTTTTATGCATTTTGCTTTTTCTACTCACTAATTATTTGACTTTGTTCTTATTTGGTCATTTGGCTAAACTAGCTTTATCTAATCTTGATGTGTTTTGCTTGCTTTACTCACACTATCTGATTTTGGTCATATTTCGTCGTTCTACTCATAACTCCATCTGATTTAGCTGTGCTTTGGTGGGTCTTCTTATAACTCTATCTGATTAAGCTCTACTTCAAACGGTCTACTCACAGCTCCTTCTGATTTTGGTCTGATTTCGTTGGTCTACTCATAGCTCTATCTCAAATTGATGCGTTTTGTTTGCTCTGGTTTCAGCTTCATCTAATTTTGGTTTTCTTTGGCTAATTAACTCTCAGTTCCAGCTGATTTTAGTCTGATTTGATCTATCTACGCACATTTTCATTTGATTTTGATCTGCTTTGGTCATAGTTCTATTTGTTTGGGGTCTGTTGTGCTACATGATGCGCGTGGGGTCGTAAGGACCTAGGTTCGCTTGTCAGGGGGGGGTTTGCGCACCTGTGGCCCGCATACCTCAATGTGGTTGTTCCTGTTGTAGTGCAGGTTGAGAACGCGGTAGATTTCAGAGTCTCCGGCCACATGCAACTCCTCGGCTCCCTTGACGCCCTCGCTGACGGCCTGCCTGGCGTACTTCTCCATCTGGATGTAGTAGAACTCTCTGGAACAACAGAAACACACAAGGTCAAACAAATTTAAAGGTCGTCGCATCCTACCAAGATGATTCTGCCATGGTCAGGGTAACAGGTAGCCTTTGGATACATATAGCTCAAAATAGAAAGCTGTTGAGAGAAGATGATTTGGTTTGCATTTAGCAGCGGATTAAAGATGAGAGTGAATGATATTAAACGAAAAAAAAAACAGAAATAAAGAATAAGTGCTTCTATGAGATGTGGACTTGGTTGAAACTTTATTGAAACTAGTTTGATAGATAGATGTTATGCATATTTTCACATGATTTTGTATAAGTCATACTGAATCCAAGGCAGATTTTTTTAATTAGATACGTATACAATACATGGAAATGACGAGAAAAATATGCGTGTTTCCATATATTTATCTAAGTTTCGAAAAATCCTAGATTATGTATTGTCTTTGTTCCTTTACGAATATTATTTGCATATTATGTGTAGTAGGTACAAAAAATAAAATAATAAGGACGTAGGCATTTTAATATTTTTGTTTTACAATTGTTTTTGAATATGGAATGGCATTCAATTGTTTTAAATGTAATTTTTTCCGAAGTCAATTAGTAAAGTAGTAGTGATTTAAAAAAAAATATTTTAATTAATATTTCGAAGGCACAATATTATGATGGAAAAACGTGAGCATGAGAGTAAGTTAGTCGCATGTTTTCTAGTAAGCAGTCATTCACACGAAGTTAGTGGAGAGAGAAGCCTTTGTCCGTAAGGGAGTACCGTACAGAAGGGCCAACATCGAGAAAAGCGTCACTACTTTTTGCCGACAGCTTAGTGGGAAAACTTTCTGCTTCCTGAAATATGTGTACGCAACGAGAAGGGTACGAGGGAGTTTATTTTGCACTGAAAAGTGACGTTTTCAGTAGAAAAAGGGTAGTTTTTCAAAATCATCAAAGTCAAAGATATATCTACTTACAGCAGTTATTTCATACTGAATATATTTACAATTATTATACTGGAATTATCAATCAAAATAAAAAATATGCATGGAGCATCAGATCCATTTAGTGTGCCAAAAATAAGAGCACCTTAGGGCGTCTTCTTCATACAAATGAGATCTTGTTATAATCAGTTTCCAGGCAACCACAGGGGGAAACTTATGTTTTTGTCTCTTTTTCATACAGGCTGCTGATAAATAACGTCAAAATTTTTTTTTTTTCATCCAATATTTTTTTTTCATTGCACGTTACTTTGAAAAGTAGCAGACGTACGCCATCTACGTATTTTATATACAGATTCCATCAGAACCTGGAGGAGATATATGTAATATGTTAGCCTAAGTCAGGGAGATATTCAAGAACAAAACTGTTTGACGGTATGTTTGTAAACTAAATGTGTAACCTTACAAATAAATTTACAATAACCCTAAAACTATAACAACATTCTCTAGAATAATCTGGAATATTCTCCGCGCAGTAAAGACACGTGCATGAAAGTGTCACACTGAAGCTTCATTACGCGATGCTTAGTTTTTAAATCCCCCTCTTTATCCGCGGTTCGTTCCCGAGCTGGCTTTCTTTGTCTGCCCTTACGAGAGGGAGGCAGAATGACACCCTCACGGCTACGAACCCACCCCCTTTAGAGTGCCACTGCATAATTTTCCCACTACTCTAGCAACTGGTGGTTTCACTACAATTTTCTTTTTTTCCTTAAAAACTCTTCGCTTTTTTATTTATTATTATTGTTAATGTTTTCAAACCATCGAATTTCAATAAGGTCCTTTCTGTATTTTACTTCTTTCAGTGCAACATTATCGAAAACCTGTGAACAGCAGTTTTTGCTTTAAATGCTGCAGCTCTAAACAGTGATTTTATTTTTTTAGGTTCTTTAGCCTCGATGTTTTTAAGCATCTGTAAGAGAGTCTCTCCTCAATTTTTCCTTGTTTGATGAGATGGAGAAGGAGGTATTTTACGTTCTTCTTTAGATAGTACCTACTTATACAAGATTAAACTAAAAAATGAATCCTGGCTTTTTTCTTGTTTTTAGTCGCGTTTTTAAATCCGTGTCAAACTTATTTGTTTCAGGTGTACAAAGCCCATCGTTTGTTTCCCATGTTTCAACAGCAGCCCGGTGCAAGAGTGCATTTTTACTTGCAAGACTGTCCAAAACGTTTGCATCCCATCATTTGTACAAAACACTTCATTGTTGAACTGAAAGCATCACACGCGGACTGTTTCCCGATGTGGACTTGTATTTTAAAGACAAAATGAAAACATTCAGAGAGTAAAAAAACAAATAAGAAAATGCATCTATAATCTAAGTTGCAAAGATATATTGGCATTAAAGGCTCTAATTAAATATATAAGTTCGCGCATACACGTGGTTGATGCTGCATGAGTACATACAAAATAAACCAAGCCTTGCATGAATAAAAACAATGCAACTCCTGCTGCCTTTCCCTGAAACGGGGTGGCATTGGCAAAAGTGATCCAAGTTTGTACAGAACATGAACCCTGCAATTCTTGCTGACCTTTCCTGAAACAGGGGTGATGTTGGGAAATTGCAGTAGTTTTTACAGCAGAGGTGGTCAGTTTCGTACCTACTACCTACTAAGCTATAAGCCAAGGAAAACATGATAAAACGCTCACATAAAAACACAATACAAGTTTCTTTAAAAAAATTAATAAAAGATTTATAAAAATGTGAAAAATCGTAAAAAAAAAGGGAAAAAAATCTTATCCCATTTATGAATTTACTCAACGATGTATAAGTCAGTATAGAATTATTAACACCATGAATTAACTAGTTAAAATTGACTTTATTTCCGGTCCAGACACTATGTGAGTCACCAGTTCCCATACGACTTCACCTTGTTCTTGCACCCGGCAACGTTTGCTCAGCCTTCCTTTATTCTGAGCGACAGTCGAGACAGATTTTTTTGTCAAGTGCACACAATAGATGCAAGACAAGGCCGCACAGCTAAAGCAAGACGCACAGCTGTGAATGCGGGAGAAATCATGAAAGTGTTTCGTAAGCTTCAATATGAAACACGTCAACTGTGTGACCTGCTTTAGGACAATTTCTTTTCATCAGAGCAAAAAAAGGTAAGTATAGAACCAAATCTGACGAAATAATGAAACGCAACTTAGCTACACGTGTAGTACAACTTCTTGCCGCGAAAGATTTCGCATGTGGCGAGTGGAAAATATTTATTTTTACAGGTAAGGGGGCCGGACTTACGTCAACCACTTCAGTTCAAGTGGAAGATTCCCAGCTCCCACCAGGGCTGGTACTCTTTTCTTATGAAGGCTGAGTAAGCAATGCCTTTTTAATTTTTGATTTTGAAATAATCATCGAAACGGGACATCATATATAACAACCTCGGTGGGATTCGAACCCGAGATCTCGGCATGGAATGCAAGCACTCTACCAACTGAGCTATCGATCGAACTTTTCTGACCGAAATTCACGAAATATTCTATACTTCATACTACTTTTTACTTTATTATTTTTCTGATTTCACCTTCGTTAATTTGTAATTTTTTATTTGTTCTGTTACGTTCATGCCTCATTGATGCAGAACAGATACGACTCCAGCGAACGTTAAGAAGTTAGGTTTTTTCCAAATAATAGATCGCGAAATCTGTGCTTTAATTTAATTCAAATTGACCGAAAAATGTTTGGTTTTGAATTACATGAAGTGAAAGGCACCCGTTAACTTTTAGTTCAATACAAAGAAATATAAATCTGCTGTTTTGGTATGATGTGGGTAGGGAAGTTAAGGCCTAGCACTTCTCAATTAGTCGGTTGCGCACTTCGCGACTCTAGTGACTTTTCCTTGTCGCGTCAATTATAAACAAAAATTGCAACGGGCTGGGTGGTAGGTTGGTGGTGAGAGTCGCGAGAATCCCGCGAGTGTTTCTCTCCAGCCACCACACTCGGCTTGCCGTCTAATTGGCACTCGCGAGTTGCCATCTCGCGAGTGTTGTTGATACGCCTCAACGGTTAATCCCGACAATATAAAACATCGCGTAAATCTCACCTTGATTGCGTAAATTTGAAAAGTGTATGAAAACTAAATTACTCCCTAGGAGTGCCGTCGTACATTCCACACATTTTCGATTAACGCACTGAAAGAAAGCTTATGAAATGTTTTCTACTCGGAGTACTGTACTTAGAGAGGATTTTTACTTTAATTTGGATGTTTGTATGTATATTACTTATGTTCAAGCGATGCCGTCTAACAAGGTAATATACCTGCTCAATGTTTAGAATCGTGACGTCATTGAGGTAGGAGTAATTTGTTTCTTGTTAGAATTAAAACTACTTATTTATCGACAAATTTCAAATAATGGTCTACGTTTGAAAAACAAGGCAAATGTTTTAATTATAAAGGGTTCAATTTCAGAAACGGGTCACATTCGTTTCGTACACAGAGTTGCTTTTGAACTGTTTAACTCGACGGCTTAGATACTAGTCTGGCTACAAAGCATCTCGGTCTTTATTTATAAGTGAGAATAAAGTTTATTCTCAAAACATAGAGAACTGGCACAGGCAAGATTTCGCCAGAACATTCTACTTAGAACATTCGAGTAAACACTAATCTCGAACAAATACAAATCTAATTATTTAAGTACCTAACATCTAGAGACTTCAAAGACAAGCAAAAACACACAATCACATATTCGAAACAATATTAACATTTTTTTTTTTTTGGAAAATGTAATTTAAAAATAATATATTTTGCAAATACATTAAATGTCATCAAATGATCACTTCAATACAAGAATTACAGCTCAGCTTATTACTGTGGGGAAGGAGTGAGGGGTGGACTCAGTGCAACAAGCTTTACTAGGCATTCACAATGGGCGCCACTCGATTCCTTTCAAATCGCATCGCGCATCACGGCTCTGCCTGCTCTTGCCTAATTACCACACTTGCGTGAAGTTCTTGTCTCGCATATCTCTGCGAATGACATGTTATGGCGCCCTTGGTGAGTTCACAATTAACCCTTTTCACCGAGTGCCTCCCTGGTTATTGAAAAATTACGAGGTATTATTTTCAGTGCCTTCAGGGTCCACGAAGAAATATTAACTTTGTTGAAAAAATTATGTTTGAAATTTTTATAAACGTTTTCTTTTAGATTGTGATTTAGACATACAATTTTTGAGAAAATAAATAAGCATCCTCTTGATAATGACGTGAATAAGTCGAAAGTACTTGAGGTGGAATTAAATACTCAATTTGTGAAAATAAAACTCTGTGTTTTTTTTTATAAATTTTTATAATTTCTTATCAATAAATAAGCATTTATTTATATAATGTTGGTAAGAAGTTTTTGACTTGTGACAATGAAAAAAAATATCATTTTAATTGCTATAAAACTAAAATTAAAAAAAAGATAATGAATAAAAAATGGTTTACGTTTGTGGAACACAAGGAACTTTCCGAAAATAATAGTTTTGGTAAGAACCTGTTAATTGTATAGAAATAAAAAATATTTTAGGTAAAAACTGGTAATTGCAAAGGAAAAAATGTCTACAACAAAGTGCTTTTTATTCATATTCTGTCTATGTTCATAAAATCATAACTAAATGCATAGAAAAACTAGAAAAATGAACAAGCTATAGTATAATTGATAACATAATATTTAAAAATATTATTGTCATTTTTAATCAAAATTTTATTCTTTTTCTAGTTAGTTTGAAGTCCCTGAACCACCGATGCCTTTTGGTTTGCCGGGGGGAGACTGGGGTGAGAGGAGCATGTGAGGATTTGCATGTGTTTTTTTTTACTGAACGCTAACGGAAGATATTGTGAATTGCCTTTCCGGAGAGAACTGCTAATAAGTGAAGCCAATTTCCATTGCCCGATATCGTCAAGTTTTATCCGCAATTTTGAATGGAGGCAGTTGTGCGAAATCTTTCATAGGCCGTATGCTTAGTAAAATTTGAAAATATTTTTGTTCACTGATCCTTGGATGGAATTAGACAAGCAAAATTGGATTCTAATATGTTCTCTAGCACCGTTTTTGGAATGATGTAGTATCATAAAAAGGCGATATACAAATTCTGAATTGAATCAATACGTAAGACGAGTTTTATCTGGGGCAGATTCAGAGATACATCAAAAGTCATTGACAAGTGATCAACGAGTCAATAGTGTAACTAACTTTTGTTTAAAACAAGTTTAAAACAAACAAAATCACAACTGTATTATATTCTTTGGAACCATTGAAGAATCCGAAAAAGTAATAATATGAAGGAAATTACAGGTTTTTGAGAGAAAGGCACAGATCAATAATTATTTTCTAAGATATTTTGATATAAGGTTGCTACCCCTAGAAGAAAAATGTTTCCTTCATCACAATTGTATATTTTCAACATGTTTTTCAAATTCATGATGATATTTTTTACAGAAATTGGTGTGTTGATTTGGTTTTTGGTATCAATAACTGGTGTGTCTTCACTCCGCGCGACTGCCTGCCATACATTCCGCCTTCAAGAGACACTTGTACACAAAAGTGGCCCCAACACCCGCCCTTGCAGCCATCGCGAGTGCGCCACGGCAAATGGAACTAATTATGGTGAGATGTGAAACATATCCATAACCATATCCATACAAAATATTCCATACCAACGCCCCAGCCAGTCGCGAATGAAAAATATATGGATTTGTGGGAATCTGAAATGATCGAGCCACTCATCGCATTCTGAAATGCGCAGACAATGAGGTAGTTTTTTTTTTTTAATAAAAAATATGTCTCGATGACGGCAGCTCCTCTCTTTGATTGAAATATTGCTTTTATGAGACGTATGTAATCTAAGGTTAATGTTTTTTTAATTAGATGAATATTTATGATAAGAAAATGATTGTCTATATTTCCAAATATTTATTTCATCTGAAAATAAATCCTGTATTGCCGTATTTGGTGTTATACGATTCAAATACCTACATAAATGTGTGAGAATTTCTATGAATAATATTATACGTTTATGTACGTGCGTGTAGAATATATTTTTATAAACATGCAAAAAATATTGTATCGAGTTTAAAAAAAGCTATAAACAACATTTGTTTTGTCACCTTTATTTTGATAATAACCAAAACATCGACAATATTAAATTTACATTTACTTGGAATATCCCTGCCGTCTATGATTTAAAAAAATATTACTGCATATTTCTAAGCGTTATTTACATTTTTAGTGTCGTAAGATCCCACTCAGAATTCTTAAAAGAAAAAAAACTAAAAATTGTAGTAACTTCGCTACCTATTCTCCCCTTTTCTTATTCTCCATACAAGATTTAATAAATTCAATAAAATCAATACAAAATCAACTAATGCTTCCGAACAGGATATATTCGTATGTAAATTCATTTTTTACTCAATCTTGATCCTTGTAAGAAGTAACGGCATTCCCACAGAACCTTTTTCATTCCCGTGAGAATATTTTCTCCCAACTTTTATAACTCACAAGAGCCTTTGCTCCAAGTATACCATTCAAACTTTTAAAGTTCACCAAAAAAATGTATGGAAACTAAAACAGTATCTCTATGGAGCGTTTTAGTTAACATAGGTAACTGGTTAAACGTTTAATTTTTCAAGTAAGGTTTTTAGGTACGAGGGTCTTGAATCAACAATGCACTCTAAGGTCTCTCACCCCATGCCTTGGGTCTATCGCCTTGGTTTGGTTCTTGGGTCTAAGGAGCAGTTTACTTGCAAGGGGCTGCATTGGACCCCCCGCTCAAAACCACCCCAATCTTCAAGGTTGGGTTTGAATTGTTACCTGTTTTGTGAACAAATTTTAAAAGTGACTTTTTTTGATGCCGCGAATCTGTCTTGTACTAGCTCAAGTTTTGTCAAAAAAATATTATTTTTTGTTATAATGGATGGGCTAAGAACATGAATAGATAGAAATAAACAGAATGTGACGTAACGCTGCTGGGTTTCTCGGGAAATGGCTAAGAAATATTTTGTTATTGGTTGCTAAAGACTGTTTTTCCATATAAGTGTAGGTTTGAAAAGCGTGCTTGCAATAAAACAGCGCTGGTTTGAGTCCTGCGGTATCGAATCTGAGTTAAATATGCCATTGGGAAATTATCAATTAATAATTATTAATTCAGTGAAATTGTAGAATTACACATTGTAATCTGAATACTTGATTCCGGTCAGGCATTAATAAATTGTAATTAGCAACTTATTTTTCGTAGGTAAGGAAACATTTCGTTAAAAAAAATATTCAAAATCTCAGATGTGTTTTTGAGTTTTAACCCATCGATACCTGCTCTCACAATTTCTGTGATTCACCTTTGCAATTCCCAAGATTGCAGGTAAAACATTGGGGAAGAAGTTGTGCACTTACAAAAAAAATACCACCTTTAAAATACAAGGGGAGCTTATATCAGTTCAACAATAATACGATGCGTTACTGGTTTTCTTCTAGACCCAAACCATGATCTTTGACGTAATCCGAAATAAACCATGAAGGATTAATTTTTTTGATATCGCGAAAAAATATATGAATTTGTATTTTACTTTTATGTATTTCTTAGTCATTATATTGGTGTTTTAATCCTTAAAAAAATATACTTCATTGTTTGAAAATAGTACCATACGTTGATAGACAATTCTAAAAGCTTCTATTTGTCCAGGGAAAAGCAAGTATTGGTATCCAGGGATGTCAGACATCATCTTCTATTTTGGTGTTTTCTTTAAAACGTACACATATTTTAGTTCTAGTAAAATTTACTCAGTCTTCACAAGAACACCCAGTATAAAGTGCCAAAACGGACGCCTTTAGGTGTGAAAATAGTTAACAGTATGTTTCGTACGTCAATCTTTTTGAGGACATTACGATAAAGAAATGTTAAGTGAATGAGGTTTAATGGTCACATGCAAAAATAATACATAAAGAATGCAAAAACTGAAGCAGTTTTGGCATCAATTAGACTCAGAATCATTTACTTCGGAGTAGTATTATTGATTGATATTATTCCACAATTTAGCCATACCCCACACACAAAAGTGTTTACTTTCCTCTGGTATTTATTGGTTGATATTATAGGCCAATTATTGATTATTCCAGATAACCTTGAACTGGAAATCTGCGGTGCATTTCGCGCGCGACAGATGTGCGAATCTCAAATTATCGAGGGGTGGTCCCCTCCTGAATTCCGCACGCCACCTTGAAGCTGCGAAATAGCGGGTACTAGATGCAAACCTTGGCCAATGCACGGACTCCAATCTCAAACGGTGGAAGATTTGTCTACAAAGGAAAGATGTATATTTTATGAATGCCTTCATATTTTTTCTCAGTCTTACTTTACTACACACTGCTCAAGCGCTATTCTGCTAAATTTCTTACACTTTGGATACAATCCAAGTCAAGCTTGCTAGCACTTTCGAAAGAACATCATAGATAAAAAAAAATGTACAGTAGCAGACCCTATTTTTTAGACACAAACCGAAGAAATTTAGCGGGATAGCGCTTTTGAATGTAGGAGTCCTCTAGTTCTCTCCATGATTCCCTTTTGGATAGTTTATTCACTCAGTTCCACGCTTTGTTTAGCTACATATAATGGTTTACAATAATATTCTCCTCTTATATCCCTTTTAAATCATGGATAAGACTTATTAAAAATGTGAGAATTTAGTGTTCACAGACTTGGAATTCTTCACTCCGGGTGGCAGTAGTTTTCTCTCCATCAAACTCACTATCAGGAAAACATGGTCCCATAAATTGTGCACAGAAAATAGCGGATGAACAAGATCAATGGCAGATCTGAGTGTCTGCTTACGCATATCCATCTCATCTCAACAAGCAAAATCATGTCAGGTATGGCGGAGCTAGACCATTGATGGTTTTAAATACCATCAGGCAAACACGGTAAAAAGAGGGTTCTTTCGAAAGCGGAGCCAATGTAGTTTTTGTAACAGTTGATGTGAACAATTTGAACAACAGATCTGAGGGTCAACCTTCTCCGATCCATCACATCTATCGAAAGCATGTCAATCAGATATGTTGGTGGAGCCAGGACATTGATGGCTTTTTACATATACTATCAGACGAACACGGTAGACCACCCTCTCCGGAAAGCAAAGCCGATTCAGTTTTTGTAACAGTTGATGTGAGTAATTTGGACACCCGAATATGAGCCATTCTACCAAATTCAACACAGATTGAAAGCGTTTGAACTGCTTCTACAGCTGACCATTTTAAAGGGATATGAGTAAAAATCAAATCGTAACTTTACAAATGCCCTCACAAAAACTTGATAACGTAACAGTTACTGAAAGTTTCAAATTTTCATCAAGCTTAGTTGCTGTCTGTAATCTCATACATTTTATCGTTAGTAGATGTTTGCAGCGATAGTGCCAGCGCTTTGTTGTACGTGCATACGCGTATAGAGAACGCTTTCTATGTTAACAAAAGAAATCCCCATCGCTCTTTTTTTGTGCCGAGCCCCAAGTATACAACGCGACGTTTAAACTCAACTGCAGCGTTTACAGAAAGATGCAGGGAAATTAAAACTACGAATCTAGAGAGTGAATAAGTTTTCATATGTTTTTGGGAAAGCGAAGGTCTTGCTTGAGGTTCCGTTGCGATATTGAAGAGATAAGTGAGGGGATTTTGTTGGCCGACTTTAAGTCCAACGTTTGTGACAGTGATGGCCAATATAAAACCCGGCGATTCAAGTCACCTATCAAATATATTTGTGTTATAATCTAGCGTAGTGTAGACACCCCAATCATGGTCGTCATATTTTTAAGACCAGCTTATACTATGATGGCACGAGGCTGGCTACCCATACAGTAACAAAATTGTTCACTCTGGCAATGCGTGGCAAGAGTTAGTTTACATGCAGCATGCGTAAGAACGAACTTACAGTTGAACTTGAAGTTAAGCACTCACACTACTAGAAATGGTTCACTTTTGGCTTTTTTATCGCCTTCTTTTTCAGGGAAAGGTGGCATGAGTTACAGAGTAAGTATTTAATATTATTATTCAGATTCAAAACGCATTCAAAATCCATCTAAAATAAATGCATGCCCACAAGCAGATATGTGTAAGTAAGTGATAACACATAATGCACGTGCACTTCTAAAATTAAAGCACAAATCTTAAATGAACAAAGATAAGCATTCGAACTCCTGCTTTCTTAACCTAAAACAGGCGGGAAATTGCGAAAAACGAAATATTTTTACATAAGAGAGGTCAGCCTCATACCAACCTTTGCGTCAAGGAAATCATAATGCTATTATAAGTGTAATTTTTATTTGCCTCCATGCACTTCACAAACCTTCATGCATCTGTATTGTATACAAATGGTATAAAATTAACGATGCATTTGGGTCACAATTTCACCAGTCATGTATTACGTTATTTACAACCTTAGCTGACTAAATAAATAGTCCTTGTGTAAAAGAAAAACTCTGCCTGGCACAATTACTGTATCGAAGTGTGTTTACCATAATGGAGGTACTATATTCTTGTTAAGATTTGCATACTTTAAAACGCTCGTATGCGGGCGTGAACTTTTTCTAGACCGATGTCAGTTCAAACTGTATACGCAAGATTGAACGCTGAGTAAACCTTTTGATACCGGTCAAAAAATTCAATCACTTTTTAATGTTGGAAATTTTGTTCTTCGCGCAGACAAACGTCTATGTATAAAAAGGTCTAGGGCCCTAAGCAACAAATACAACATTATTTGTTAGACTTTGACCTGGCAACCCAGCTGTGTGATGACACAACTTTTTTGACACTTAAAATGCGTAGAAAACATTCAAATACAGTAAGATTTTTTAAGATTAATATGTTAAATTTAAGAAAATAATATGTAATTTAAGATTCACAATTATTAGTTGCCCACTTCTTCAATGCGTCCCCGGAAAGTAGACAAGTGCTTAGCGTAGTGCCAGAGCGCTTCCACATGCTGCACGTGTTCTGAGAATGAATATACACGAAAACCTCTCCTACTTCTAAAAGCGCCCATAGGATGGCTTCTGCCATTAAACGGCGCTGTATAAAATTGGCCAATAATTATTATTTACGTGGGTGTCTGTTTGATTGGCATGTGTGACATTTCGCCATGGAAAATTTATAACACAAAGTCAGTTTTTTTTGTCGTTTCCAACGCTTTTATCTCACATCCTTTTCAGCCCAGGATATCTTGCGTTTCCTGGAGCTTAAGATAAGCTGGACGAGTGTTCTCCCGATAACACGCGACTGCCAAGATTGATAAACATTAAAACACTGTTAATTGTTTGTTTTGTAACAGCCTAGCTTTTAATGAATAATAATTATATTATTTAGATTTTGGGCAGTAACTTTGTGAAAGCACATTTTAATTAATTAAAATACTTTTTTAACTTTGTTACAATTCACTTGAGTTTTATTTTTTAAAAAACACAACCAGTTTCGGGAGAAGCAGTACCTCCCATCTTCAGGTGTAAATATCAACTAACATAAAATACAAAATTACCAAATTAAGCAAGGATTTAATTTGTGGTACTGGTGGGGGTAAGTGGGGGGCGGGGTTTAATTGGAAACAAAGAAAGTAATGGCGAAGTGTTGGGAAAGAGGATATTATTTAAGAGGTTATTTTCAGAATTAATATTTTTTCTAGAAATCCAAAAAAATATTAATTCTGAAAATAACCTCTTAAATAATATCCTCTTTCCCAACACTTCGCCATTACTTTCTTTGTTTCCAATTAAACCCCGCCCCCCACTTACCCCCACCAGTACCACAAATTAAATCCTTGCTTAATTTGGTAATTTTGTATTTTATGTTAGTTGATATTTACACCTGAAGATGGGAGGTACTGCTTCTCCCGAAACTGGTTGTGTTTTTTAAAAAATAAAACTCAAGTGAATTGTAACAAAGTTAAAAAAGTATTTTAATTAATGAATAATAATTAATTCGATAAGGATGAGATTGCCGGCAAAATTAAAATTAAGCGAAAAAATTGCAAAAAACAAAATCATGCCTTTTGTGTTGAGAATGCTGGCGATTGGATTTGGAAGGCCAATGCGGTAGATGGATGGTGTTAATATACTCGTAGATGCAGCTGAGGAAAACATACGTAGCTGGAGAGCTAAGGCGTTAGACAGGCCAGAGTGGAAGATAATCCTGGATTCAGCCAAGGACCACCCAGAGCTATCAAGCTCATGATCTATAATCTATAATCTAAGTTGCGAAGATATGTTAACATTTAAGATTCATAATAAGTGCATTCCCACAAACAGACACGTTACATGGTAAGTTCGCGCCTACAAATGATGAATAATTTACACCAATAGTGAGAAGAAAATATTTATCTTTGTTACGTCACTACGATTGGAAGCAATTATTTGCAAAATAAGCCCTGCAACTCTAGTCGATATTTACTGAAACAGAAGTAGATAACGTTGGCAAAAGTTAACAGATTCTACAATTTTGGTTGGTCAGCCTCATACCAACCTTTTAGTCAAAGCTCAAAAATTATTAACATTATTTTATTTTACTTTAGACATAATTTTTCGTATTTCACGATAATTCCAAATTAAAATTTCACATTGCACACTTGTAAGTGCGCGCACATGTAAGGTAAGTTTCCTCTATCGTTAATACGTCGAGTGCATTTTGAATCCCGGGTTTCGCGATGCGGAAGCTCATAGTAATACTCCTAAGCGGGTAATGCCGGTAGCCGGTGGGAGGCCTTCAAAGAAAACCAGCACGCACGCTGGTTTCACGATTGTTTGGGAAAAAATCCCTGCCCGGAACTGGCCATACTAAAGTTTGACAAAACCGGGATTGGACTAAAGTGGGATTGACCAATAAAAAAGGATTGACTACAACTAAGATGTACCAAAACTGGGATTGACCAAAACTGGGATTGGGCAAAACTGGGATTGACCAAAACGGGGATTGACCAAAACTGGGATTCACTATAACTGGGATTACCTTAAACTGAAATAGACCGAAATTCGATGCTATGACCAAGCGGGTCGAGAAGGTGACTTTGAATAGGATGTAAATAAAACAACGCTGGTTTGAGCTCCTCAGACTTTTTGAGCCTAGATTTACAGATCTAATCTAATCTAATCTAATCTAATCTAAGCTGCAAAGATATATATCATTTAAGATTTATACTAAATGCATTCCCACAAGCAGATATGTATAATTTCGCGCTAACACATGCCGCATGAAGTACAGATGTTATTGGGTAAACATTAATCAATAATTTAGTAAATGGAAGACAAAAACTTATTTCTGGCTAGCAAAAACTATGTGTGAGAAGTGTATTTTTTCCATAATTTATTTTATTTAAGTACAAAAAAAACTAATTATATCGGGCATTCTTACAAATTTACATTATATACCCACACACAGTAAGCAGAAGATCTTTGAATTGAATTTGTTTTCCGAATACCGGGTTATTCCTGGGATTCAGTTGTCCATCTTACTAATCAATCTCACATTCAAGGTCTCCTCCAAAGCCTTGCTATGCCCGGTATTAATGATTTACAGCATCCCCTCTCTCTATCTAGTATCTAGTTTACACTTATACATACCGGTATTAAAAAAAACCTATCAAAATAAAAACGCTCATAAGAGATGCGGTTTAAGTATTAGATTTTTTGGTTGAAACTGTGTTATTGAGTTTACATGTAATTTTTCGTACTTGGGGTATAAAATACTTGTAGAGGAACGCACTCAAGCGAGCGAGTCAGTTTGCCGATTCGCCGACTGGCTGCTGGAGAAGTTTTTTTTTGCATTGAAATTCAGCCAATGTCCGGCAGACTAGCAGATCCGGAACCGGAATATGTCTGAAGGTTTTTTTTTTGCTACCAAAGGGTGCGCCAGAGTTCAGGATTTAAATAAAAAAAAATGCTGAAAAATGATGAGAGTTTTTCGTGAAAGCTGATCGAGTCGAAAATGGGACGATTGCAGTTTTTTTTGCATCATAATTGTTCCTGGACTAATATGTTAGTATGAGGCTAACGACTCAGTGTTAAAAAATGTAACAATCTAGAAATGTCATTCTTGTTTCAGGAAAATTATGTGTTCGTTTGAGGTTTGGGGTTTACTTTGTAAGTACAAATGCATCATGTTTAAGTGTGAACTTACAAATGTTTTCTTATGGACGTAAATTAAGTTAAAATCCTTAATATTAACATATCTTTGCAACTTAGATTATAGTTCAAATATTTTTGTAATATCTGTTTTTTTGTGAACGTAACAAACAGCCATTCAAAAATTGTAGGAAGAAAACCGCATATGTACAGAGTTGGCAACTGTTGATCAAGAAGATCTGAATCCTATACGAATTCTTGCGCCTAATATGATGATGATGATGATGATGAGACTATGTTTACATCAACTTAAAACTCAGACGTAAAAAATGCAATCTAGACATTTGAGATTAGTCTGTGGGATTAAGCACACATAATACACAATTCTCAGTTAATTAATCCCGAGTTCATCCCCTGATGATTTCCGTCAGCCGACTAAGGCCTCCCTGCCCTTACCCCCCACGCCAGTCGTGGGCAAAGTACGGCGCGCGATCCAAATACGGCCTTTTAAGGGCTTATAATTTTTTGAATGTCTGATTTGAATAAGGCGCCAAAATATTAAAATTTACAAGAAATACCAGTGATTTTTAGTTATAATGCCTAGGAAAATAACCTAAATCCTCACCTTACGCCCCAAATCTTCTTTTTATGCGTTGAAAAGTGGTTTTAAGCAGTTTTGAATTATAAAACAGCTACTAATTTCAGCCCACGGTTTGTATCAAAATGTATTGTGGACATGTCGTATTAACTGCATAAAAAAGTCCCCTTAAACTTTCTCAAGTTGCTAAATTGGCGAAGTGATAATTAGTTTTTAAAAATTATTAAAAAACATTTTTGTTTTTACTGTTTTTTGAGTCCCAGTACCTTAAGCGCTATCGGACTTTATCCGCCCATCTTATGAGGTCAACTTATAAGTTAGAAACCAACAAAAGGATTTACATAGTTAGATTTGAAAAAGTTTGCCCATGTCTGCCTTACTCCAACCGTTTCATATGAAAATGCAGCCCTCTCAGAATGACCGTAAACCTAATGATTTTCTCTCTTTCCATATTTACTGACCTATGCATCTCACCCCCCCCGTCCCCCCATTTCATCCCCTCGTAGTTTCAACCCCCCCGTCTACCTCCCATCCTCTTTTGAGTCACTTGAAACTTTTTTGTAGAGTGAAAAAAACCTTTTTTTATTGCTAGTTATAATTTTGTGATAAAGTTGAGATGTTTTGATATTGGTCCTTTGTGGAATGATATTTTTTTTGATACAATCGTATGTGAAGCTCTTTGACCCCTTGAAAATTAAACATCACATTAAAGGATTCAAAATAATTTACGTTACAAGGAGAATTTTCGTATTTTTTTTTAAATATTTTGCTGGAATGATATTTGATTAAATTTAATATGGAGTCGTACGAGTTTTTTTTGCCGACATGAAAATGACCAAACTGATTATCAAAACAAGAAAAGTGTGAAATATAGAATAAATTAAATATTTAAAAAGAAATAAAGTATCGTTCTTTAAATTAATAAAAAAACATATCTCCAAAATATAACGCATTCAAAAGAAATAGAAAAAAACATGTTTTTTTTACAAATTTGTGCTCTGCCAGGAATTGAATTCACAATCTTCGGATTTCGAGTCCGCAGCTTTAACTACTTAACTGGACTACAGACAGGTCCTTGAAGGTATATAGTTTCGAAATGTATCCAATAGTAACGAAGTGTATCCAGCATAGTATATGGTGTATACCACGTGTATATGAATTAGTGGTAGGTTATTGTCAGCCGCTGCAATCTCTGCTCAAATTAATATCAATATCCGGAAAATTAACCGCGATGTAGCCAATTTAGTGGTCGGATACAAACACGGATACGGTTTGTATACAATCTGTACACACACAATTAACAAGTGTGCCATACAAGCGATGTACAATGTAGTTTCAGATGGACATAGTTACATTTGAGTTTAATAGAATGATAGGTGGCATTATACGATTTTCTCGAAAGTACGATAAATATATCTCATTTGTTAGTTCACCATGTAAAGTATTAAAATTTTAATATATTCATGTATTTTATTTTTATTTTTGTATTGCCACAAAAATGAAAAAAAAAAATGCAATAATAAAATGACGTATCCAGACCGGTCTCGAACCCGTGTAGTCTGGATGACAGGCAAGCGTCTTGTCACCTCGGCCACCGTTTCAGATCTTTGTTGCGTGAAAATTTACGTATTAAAGCTGAAAATACTAGTAATGCTTCATTGGACATTCTAATGCAGTAGACGTGAAGCTATGTGGACTAAATACAGTGTGGATAGATAGTAATGTGACCTTGTGTATGGGGCTAAGCGGTTAAACGCTGTTAATTATCAATTTCATCACAATGCGATCTCTGGGCTTTGATACCGTGCTGTACCCACTTCTGATGCAGTATGAATACATTACAGAATAGGTTGTGAACGCCTGTTAATTATAGGCCCGTGTATTGTACAGGGTTGATAGATTACATAGTAAACAATTATACTCTGAATGGTAGGGTCAGAAATGAGTGCGATATAAACCAGAATGTGAGAGTGAAGGTATAAAGAAATGCGATTCGATGGTTTGGGCGTCTGGAAAGAATGGAACATGGACGAGTGACAAAAAAAAAGTGCAAATACCTCCTCAGATATGTATTTTTTGTACTTCTTTCATCTCTTTAACATTTTTCGCTCTCCTAGAATGCTCTTATTTTTTTCTCACTGTGTGAATTTCAGTCATTATCAATCTAGCGGATTTGATCAATCCATAATTTTCTCAGTCTTTCCATTCCACGCTTTTCTTTGACGTTCCCTGTGTACGAGTACTTAGACACTTTTTGATGATGTTGATGATTTATTTAGAGCGCCGTTTCGTGATGCAGTCACACTCCAAGGGCGCTTGTGCAAATGATACCAGAAAAAAATAAGCAGTACACTCGTCAAGCTACTGTAGAGCGCCATTTTAGCAGTCGTTTAATGTTCATTCTTTCTAGATGCCCGAACCATCTCATTTTACTCTATTTTTCTTTCACTTTTATGTTCATATTTACACTGCACTTCATTATTCATTAACGGTGTTATTCTCAAACAGCAAAGCCATGGCTCATCCACAGCCTGCAGTTAATTTTTATTACAAAAAACGATGATCCGTAGATCAGCCATGGATCAAATATTTTGTAAATATCACTGTTAGTCTTACCAGTCATTTCTCTTTTAATAACTTGTATTTTTTTGTCACGGTGTTCATATCATTTAAAATTGTTGCATGTAGAGCTTTTAAAGAAATATAATTTATTAGTGGTTTTATGATTTACATAACTGCTAGCTTTGTGTTCAGTCACGGAAGGAATGATACACCAGTTTATAATAATTTAATATAACGTGCTCTTTTTATCTGCATGATGAATACAGCTTACGGTCGCCGTGTAGCTATCTAGTATCAGAGTTGCCTTAAATGAAAGTGGATGCTCCTACGAAGGTACTGGCTACAGGAAGACATGAAATACTCTTATACTTTTTAATCTAAAAATTAAAAATATCTGTGCCTCAGTTTTTCATGAGTATTAATAAAATAATCATGTTTGCGAAAAAACTGGTACATTACTGGGTACGAGATTTTCTTACGGTAGGATTATTGTTTGAGTGCGTACCTACATAGTAATAAGAAAATACTATAAAATGACAATGGAGCTCAGTCTCCGACAAGTCGAAAAATGTGAAAGTTCGTGTACAAAATCCATTCTTGTTTGTCGGTCAAGAGTGCTTTCAAAATAGTATCCCT
This sequence comes from Agapetus fuscipes, assembly GCA_951799405.1. Classification (NCBI taxonomy): domain Eukaryota; kingdom Metazoa; phylum Arthropoda; class Insecta; order Trichoptera; family Glossosomatidae; genus Agapetus; species Agapetus fuscipes. The sequence goes on along the minus strand of OX637349.1, from coordinate 10,466,042 downwards.
GAACTTTTATGAAAAAGACAGCAAATGATTCCCTGTTTATGCATATTTTCAGTTGAGGTTTGGTACAGATTTCCAGTACCTACATTTGTATATTGATATTATATACCTCTTTCACTCTTGCTATTTCTTTGATACATTTAAAGCGACAGCCTGCCGAGCTAAAATGTATTTATAAAATACTTTTGCAAAAATACCTGAAATTTTATGGAAAAAAAACCGCAAGTGATTCTTAGGTGTAGGGTTGTAGGAATCACTTGTATCAATAGGTGAAATTGCGAAAGAATGGAACATGCAGAGTGAGAATAAAAGGAGAGTATGTGTGAAGAGAGTGATCAATGTTGTAGAGATGAAAGAGATATGCAAGGACAGAAAAAAGTGGATACACATCTGCGGAGGTACCTGCCACCTTTAGTGGAACGGTGCAGTACAGTAAATTCATCCATTACTTTTAATATTTCTTAGGTATTTTTTTTTTAAATAAAAAAAGGGTTAACTTTTTTCGGGTCGCCGTGTGCAATGTATGCGCTAAGGTGAAATTAAGTCCCGCCTTTTTCTTCCTACCGGGTAATCGCAATTAGCTTAATGAAAAAAAGTGATTAGTCAGGGCCGAAAAAACGAGGTTAGGCCGCACGCTTTCTCAGCTGGATCACTAAGCTCTTGTGCACAAGGGGGCACTATCATGCAGTGGTGTTGAAAAGCCAAAGTAATATGAAAAAAACACAAAGTATTTTCTATCAGCAGAAATGCTTATACGGAAAAATACTTTCAAGACGAACAAGATATCAATCACCCCAAAAATTTAATACAATAATAATAACTACACAGTTAAAATGTATTAATCGGATATTAGACGAACTGTTATAAGAGAACTTACATTATTCTCGACGTTTCGTTAGTGACGTAGCTAATGTCTTCAGGGACACCCTTTCTGCACGACGACTGAGGATGTTCATCCTTATTATTTAGTCAATTTCATGTAAGGTACAGGTCATCTTTGAAAAAAAAATGGATAAGCCAAACAAGCACTGGGAGGGCGATATATAGATGCCTGATGTTACAAAGCTTGTTAAGAAAAAGATGAAAAATAATCAAAAAAAAAAAACTATACTTTTGATAATTTTGGTGTCCCATGGTGAACGAATGCTACCTACCACTAAGCTACCCGCCTAAAGTTCGGATGACATCGCGTGTTCGGTAAGGGGGCGTGTTCCCATAGGAATTATGTGGGAGATAGCGGCACGGTGTGGAATTGTTAAGAAAAGTGTTGATGGTCAAACAAGAATATGAAAATTCCACGAAGCACTTCCAGGTAATTTAATATGGAGTACGAGAATATTCTATGAAATGAATATATTATTAAGCTATATCATTTATAATTAAGTGATGTAGAACCAAATGCGGAGATCTAGGATTCATTTGAAAATTTTATATTTATGGAAACTCAGAGGGTCATTTTGTCATCATTTAATAATAAAACAGTCCTAAATTTTGGCCCATGACTTAATTTTATTTGGGATCTATGATGTACCTGTCCTTGATGTACGCAATTTAATAATGTAGGTAGGTAGGTACGCATTAATAAAAAAAAAATTGAAATGAAAATAAATATTGAAAACTTCTATAATTAAAAAAAAACTCATCTCCAAAACGTAATGCCTTACAAAAGCATATTTGTTTAAAAAAAAATGACAGATTTTTTTTTAGATATTTATATATTTTTTATTTTTAAATTCAAATAAATTATCAATAAAAACGCAAACTTTGGGTGTGTAGCCGTTGTAAGTAACACGTTGCAAATGTCAAAATATTATCAAATTTTAGATGAGAAAAGCAATTGGCACGTCATATCCCTTTTAAAATAGCTTTATCCTGTCCAAAAATATCTATCATTATAAAAAAAACACAATTTTATATGTCTAAAACGAGTGGCCTTACACTGTTCGAAGATACACATATTGTGTTAGTCATTTTTTTTCTAGATGCTCCGTTTTAACTTTACCATATCATTATACCAAAAACTAATCGAAATCAAAACAGCGACTCCAGTGAGTGTATAAGCTTCACTGCATTTTTGTGTGAAACGCAATCATTGAGTTTACACGTAACGTTTTATAATATGTACTTGGGATATGGACAAATGGATAATAATATGGCCAAGTATCGCTTACAGTACTAAAGATAAGGAGTGGCTGACGCCCATGCTTTTAATCATACGTCATAATGTTTTATTTTTCTTGGGCGTATGTCCCATAGGAATATTCCGGCGATAAGGCTGGCATTAGCATGAGACCAACCCTAGATTGGTCAAGCCAAAAAAAACACGCACAAAAAAGTCATCTATAGTCATAATCTATACGTAATCTGCACTTTGTCATGTGAGATCAGGACAAACTTATTCCAAATATTATGTTTTTACAAGAGAGATGATTAAATGTTAATGTTTTAAACTAAAGGATACATACTATACATATTAAATATGCGATAAACATACGATACATACTAAAGAATACGACCCAGGAAAGTATGGAGTAATCAGATTGAGGAGATTGTGAAAGAATGGGATATATTATACAAAGCGAGCGTAAAAGAAGAAAATGCATGAAAAGGGTGATGGATATGAATGAATTGAAAGAGGTATGTAAGGATAGAAAGAAATGAAGGCAGCTCTACAGAGGCTCTGGCCATTCCTAGAGTTACAGTTACAGTTACATAAGATAGGGCTGTCAAGTTGTAAAATGTTTTCTTCACACATATTTTATAGATTTTTGATAGTACGACATGTTTATACCTACTTTACGCACTAACTAAGTAATTACCTATTTCTCATTCATAGCGCATTTAGGGAAATTTTCGACATAAGGTTATTCCGATCTCACATTACGAGTTGTAAATTGTGAAGACATAATATTTTTTATCAGAAGATTCATATTTCATGCACGCCCACGCGCACACGTCCAAGTTCACGCTAACACCTGCTGCATGTCTCTGTTTATCAATCTCCAATGAACATAAGCCCTGCACATCCTGTCGCCCTTTGAAATGGGTGGCATAGGTAAAGTGAACCATTTTGTATGACCACGCTTGTCGCAAAAAGCAGCATTTAGTTACATTTTTTTTCAATATCTACCCTGTCAAAAAAGCGAAAATTACAGAGTTAATTGATATTAACAGTTTTCGTTAAAATAATGTTAAAATTTACCCCACTTTGTGCGGAGAAGGTTACCGCACAAGAAATACAAAGTTCTAATAGTATATTTTCTAGAATAATAATGTTTTGTTAACATTGCATGTCTCCTAGTGACCGGTCGCTGACTTTAACAGCCTTTTGGCACAACAGAAGAGTCTAATTCATTTGGGACTCGAGACAATTTACGACTCTACCATCCCAACTTTCATAATATACTTTGTACTATTATTATATTTATTTCTAGTATTATTACAAGATTATAGATACAAAGATAACGCTTTATTCGTAAATTTTAACTAAAACGCAATATAGCTGAACAAATAGTGCAACAGCTTACAGTATTGACCTCAAAGGAAGACTAAATGTACATATACAAATTATTACAAAAAATATTACTTAGTCCACAAGATCAGCTGTTTATAGCCGACCATGTTTTATCATATTCTATCGGCGATATTCACACACAGCAAATCCATGGCTCAACCGTCACCTAACGTGAATTTTCCGTACAAAAACACGATGATCAGCTACGGGTCAAACGTGCTGAGAATATGATCAGTAGATATGTCGAGGCATCTCACCCAGCAAGTTTATACCAAGAAGCAGACCGTGGTAGTTACTATCTTTTTAATGGAAACAAATTAAAAATATACACATACGAAAAAAGGGTTGGGTTTAATTATTTCAAAGTGAGGTTTGCGACCCCCTGGAGATGTTCCCACCACAATGTTGACTCGACCTGACAGCTTGTACTCTGTGTCCCCAGCTGAACTGACAGTCGGTCTTTTCTTTATCTGACAGTTGGCTCTGTATGGGCGCGAGTAGGCGGAAAGTCGTGACCAATCCTTCCGTGTCCCGCCCAAGCACGCCCGACCACTCCCTTAAGGCGCGGTGGGCGGGGAATTGGGCGGGAATTGTGTTTTATACGAAATATTATACTGCTATCGCGTTCCGTGGAAATGTCAAATATAGCCTTGTACTTTGAGCACACATAAAGTACTTTATTGTGTCTATAATAATAATAATTTAATCTGTAATCGTAAGCTGCAGAGATATATTAACATTTAAAATTCATATTAAATGCATGCCCACAAACAGACACGTGTAACATGTTAAGAAATTGGCAAAATGATCCATTTCTTATAGTATGGGTGGTCAGCCTCTATGTATGGTATAGAAAATCACGCTACTTGAATAATTTGTTGATATGAGGCTGATCTCTCATACCGTAAGAATTTGGTTCACGTTTGCCAATACTTCTCCTGTTTCAGGGAAGGTCGGCATGAGTTCCAAGGGCTGTGTTTCAAGTGAGGTTTGTTTTACCTTGTACACATGCAGCGTATGTAAGCACGAACTCTCACGTGTTTGCTTGTGTGCGTGCATTAATTTAACTTTTAATTTTAATTTATTTAAAATATCTTTGCAAATTAGATTATGGGTTACAGTCGTTACAGACAATAAACGGGCAGCATTAGGTACGTAAACTACTTCATTAAAATTTGTGGTAAGACCTTCCCCGAAGGAGTGAGTACTTTTTTTTAAATTTAATCAAACCTTGCCGGCATCTAATATGATTTAAGCTAGAAGAAAATTGTGTCTGAGACCTTCTACGGGAATCGAAACGTATCGCTCTGATATTGAACGCAAGCGTTCTACTAATTAAGTCTTAGACTGGATAATAATCTAACTTTTTTTTTACTTTTTGTTGGGTCTTGATTCTTAAAATGTTTTTGAATGACGTCAAAATGAATACAATTCTCAAAGCTAGAAAAGTTGTATTAAAACATAATAAATATGTGAATTATACTAAGATTTTATTTCTAATTTTGTGGTTGGGTTGGTCGAAAAGAAAGTCGGCGACCAATTAGCGCCCTGGGTGTTAATTACCAGCCAGCCCTTGTACGCTCATACAAAGCTAGTTTTCTTTGACACGCCCCGCCGTCTGGTTGCTCTCGTGGACTTTGGACTGCACGTCCAGGCCAATTGAAAGACCGCACACGTTGAAAATGCTGACGTATGTCGGCAAATTCACGCCTTGCAGAATGGAGAATTTAATAAAATGTGACAGAGACGGATTCAGGTTTAACGAAAAAACTAATTAAGTGAAATATCTATAATGAAATAGTGTAATTAAGAAGTGTTGTAATGATAATTTACTGCATTAAAAAAAGGAAAGATAATCACTGGGTTTGTGAGATATTTTATAAAAAAAACAACGTGGTATTTAAAATATTTCTCTTTTCCCTTTTATGCGCGTAAATACTTATTTTTTCAGATTTTATCAAATAGAGAGCACAAAAACCAAATTTAATTTTGAAAAAAAAAACACGAAATAAAGGTGAACGGATAAATCAATCCAAATAGACTCGTCACAAAATTTTAAAATACATTTTTGTTCTTATCGGTTTCACTTAGAAGATCTATGTGACTAAAGCCCTTAGCAACTGATAATAAAATCAGTTTACAATATGATTTTTTAATGTAATATATCTTTGCAACTTAGATTACAGATTATTAAAGTTAATAATGTAAAAATTAAAAGTTATCTTTGCGACTTAATTTTAACAATATTAATTTTAAAATTAATCTTCACAATGTCATTACACAAACCCTTAAACTTTTGATTTTTAACTTGTTGAAAGTTTTTTACAATAAAAAAAAATCGTCGGTCCTCGATCCGGCACTGATGTATTTTCTCTACAAGTTGTTTGCGGGGGTAATTTCATTTAAGGGCGGTCTTTTGCCAGGCAAATATACACAATATATAATTAATTGCCAAAGAACTTGATGCAAAAAAAAATAGTCTTGCTTTGAAAGGGGAAGGCGCGCAAGAGGAAAGCGTGGTCTCCAAAACACACACTCGTAGGAAAAGGAAAACTGCTGAGGCTAATTAGTGAAAACGACTCTTTTCCTTGCAAGTGACAAATTGGCTACTTCTCGGAAAACTCGGTCTTTTTAATTTCCAGTGTTTACTTCTTGAGCAAACACTTTTTTTTGAGGCAAATTTTCTTTCAAAACTGCAAAGAGTTTTGCTTGTCTTTTCTCAAAGTGTAACTTGTTGAAGTTTGTCTTGAGTGTTTTTATAATTGCTGTCATTACAAAACAGTTAACATTTTAACTAAGTAGAATAGTGTTGAAGCTTTTGTAGTTATTTTTCTTTCAAGTATTTCCCGTTTCAGTGTGACAAGAGTTGCAGGGTTTTAGTTTATTTGAGATTAAGTTTTTATTTTATTTTATGAGAGCACATCCTTGCTCCTTGACTGATAGGCTGGTATAAGACTGATCCCCTGTGCTGTAAAACTTGGTTCACATTTGCCAATGCCACCTGAGTTTTAGAAAAAGGCGGTAGGAGTTGCAAGGTTTATGTTCATGTGAGGTTTTGTTTATTTGTATGCACACATGCAGAATGTGTAGGCGCGAACATTCATGTGGCTGTCTGTAGGCATGCATTTAATATCTCTGCAGCCACTCAGATAATAGATTAAAGACATTCAGCATGTGTGAACGCGAACTTACACATGCCTGCTTGCAGCGTGCATTTAATATGAATTTACACACTTATATATTTGAATATTTTATTGTAGTTTTGTAGATCACGGAAAGGTCTCGTACACATTGATGGTTTCATCATCTTTTTGTGAATTCTACAGTCTATGAAACATAACATTTCTTATACAAAAACATCGCCTTATTGTGAATCTAATCGCTTTTTTGTAAAAGATATCGCCTCCTTATGATAGTTATCGTTTAATGAAAGTTAACGCCTTTTTATGAAACTTATCGCCTTTTATCGGCTATCGCCTCCTTATGATACTCATCATCTTGCGATAGTTATCGCCCCACTTTACTAATTGAGTCTCCCGCACCGCGACTTGGGGAGGAGCGGGTGCAATTTCGCCGATTAGCATTTCTTTCTCCACCTCCCCGGCGGCTAATGAACGTTAGCGTCTAATTAAAGGTGCACCCCTATAAGTCCTACCCCCCTCCCCTCTTCCCACCCCTTTTATCCCCACTACCATTTTTTTCCCCACTTTTTATCCCACTTCCCACTCCTTACCCATCTTATCACCCTATTATCTAACTACATTTTACATAAATAGTTTTGAAGTAACTACTTTATGTGGTCATTGTTCATTGACTAATAAGTTGGTATGAGGCTGATCACCCGTACTGTAAAACAGGGTTTACTTTGCCAATGTCTCCCCTGTTTCAGGGAAGGTCAGCACGAGTTGCAGAGCTTATGTTCATTTGAGACTGGGTTTTTATGTTGTTAGTCAGCATGCGGCATATGTCAAGCGTGAACTTATACGCGTCTGCTTGTGAAAATGTATGTCATATGAATCGAAAATGTAATATATCTCTAAAACATAGATTATAGACTTGAAGCGCCCTTGGAGTGACTACATCACGAAACGGCGCTATAAAGAAATCATCAACTCATCATCATCATCATATATACTGGAATGCAATTGACATATCCTTCTGCAACTTAGATAAAATGTGTATTTGTTGTTTAATACCCTAAAGTAGCATTTTTTCATCGTTTATGTAATCAATTTCAGAAAAATCGTATAAAATCAAAAACGGCCATCTAATATTTTTTTCCAAAGTGAAAAAATATACAGAAACATAGAAAATGACGTTTCCTGTGTTTCCATATATTTTTCTCATTTAAAAAAATAACCTACATTTCCATATTTGATTTTATAATCACTTGTCATCGTACTGGGAAAGTAAGCATAAAAGAATTAGGGTGGAGGGGACAGTACGTGGATATGGGGAGAAATTAATATCCTTAAATTATACATATCCGAGCCTAAGCGCTGGATATGACTTTCTTCCGGCACGCAAACAGACCCCTAATGGATGTGCCCTAGATGTGAAACAACCCCATATAAATACCAAGGGAAGGTGGCTAAAGGAATGCGCGTAACTTTTACAAAAATAACTTTATTCTGAATAAGCAATCAGATTTGAATTTGGAATAATGTTTGAATTTCTTGGAGTGGCGTGGGTGATGATTGGACGCTTAAGAATAAATTTATTTTATGTTAAATAAGTGCAGCTTAAAAGTTTGTGGATTTAATAATTAATGAAATGCGTGATTCCATTTGCTGTAGAAAAAAAAAGCGATAAAAATGTTATAGGATATATTTTTTCAATAGGTTAGCTCCTAAATGTATAGTTTGTCGTCTAAAGCTTTTTTTATGTATGTTTTCTACACTTGTTTTTTTAATGTTTACTTATAAGTTGGTATGAGGCTGACCACCCATACTGTAAAGAATGGTTCACTTTGCCAATGGCATCTTCCTTTCAGGGAAGGTCGTAAAAGTTGCAGGGTGTATGTTCATTTGAGGTTTGGATTTTAATTTGTAAGAACCTACACATATGGCATTTGTATGCGCGAACTTACTTGTTTTTGGGAATACATTTGATATGAGCTTTGAATGTTTATATTAACTTGCAACTTAGATTATAGATTATAAGTAGACCTAAAGCTATAATTATTTTGTATTAACTGAAAAATACTGAGTAAATAAAGTCATCCATTTGCTAAAAGGGGTATATTTTCACGATTAGAATAACACAGACGCTTCAGGGCATTATCTGGAAAAATCGATAAACGACAAGTTGATAACGCCAACCTGTGAGACTTTCAAGTAATCTAACTGGCCAATGACGTGGTTTTTTACCCTTATAACTACTTTGAATATTAAAAAGCCCAGACTTTCTGGGACGTTTACAGAGAACGTTTATATTTTGTGTCAAACTGATTCTTGAATGACTCTCAAGTAATTTAGACGTGGTTCTTTCCTTAGTATCGTGGTTTTTCAACTCTTGTAATCACTTTTATAAGTGGATAGTAAAAGCCTAGACTTTTTGGTTTATCGTATTGTGTGACGTATAGTAAGTAGTGAATTACTTAACAATTTTAATTATCCTGTGACTAGGTACCTTACTCTATGTATGTGAATATTAAAAAACAGTCTTAAAATGGTTTATGTGACGTATTGTAAGACGTAGGCTTTTGTAGTACAAACTATTTATCTGTGTGAATAATAAAAAGCCCTGAATCCCGGGATAAAGATTTTCGGTGGCATTTCTATCCAACATTAGACTTTTCTATCGAGTAGTTAGTTTCACTGATGAATATTAAAAATCCCAGACTATCTAGATGATATTTTATACCAAATTGTGAGTCTTTCAAGTGTACAAACTAACAAATAACGTTATTCTTGACCTTACTACTTAATATAAAATAGTTATACACATGAATATCAAAAACTCCTGAATTTCTTGATTCGATTTCGTTTGAAAACGTATCTGATGCAGTAATATCACTAGCTAATCAGGCGTTTCTTTAGAACATTGAATTATTAATACTTATACTTGAATATTAAAAAGCCCAGACTTCTGGCTTATGATATTGTGTTTGTTTGGACAGGTGGCGGTATTGACACGCCACTTGGCTCAGGGGAAAATGACTTGAGTGAGATCTGATATGCGAACATGTTTCAACTAAGATAAAAAAAAGCCCAGGGACTGATAAGGGAAAACTAATGTACGAAAGACTTCCAGACAAAAGATATTAATAAAAAAAATCAGGCTGCGAGAAGTAAGAAAGAATAACTAGTACTTATTTGGGCGCTAATGATTCTAATTTAAAATATATAACCATTAAATTTTCGTAGTTTATTTTGCAATTTTAAAACGTTAAACGAGTTATTTCAATTAAATTTACAAGCAGCTGTAATAATTAAGTTCCTAAAATTTAACAAAATAGAGAAATCATCAAAAGTGAAAAATTAATTACAAACAACTATACGTTTTCTTTTTAAAACATTTCAAATGTAGGTACGTGATTATTTCATTATTTAAAAAAACACGGAAATTAAAAAAAATAAAATCTCAGCTCAGTGAATAAATTTTACTCAATCTCAATTTTAAAACTTCACAGAGGTGACATAACAAAAAGTTTTTTATTATTATTTCACAAAAAAAAAAATTCATTAGATACCTACTGCAATATAAATGGATAAATTCACATGTATATTACATGGGGAGACAATAGCCATATGGCATGTGTAATTTTATCATACTTATGTAAAATAATATAGCTTTTGTTCCCTTGAGGGAGGCGGTGGGTACTTGTTCTTATCTCTGCATTTATCGGAGAGCTAAGCGACAAACAGCTTTTCTGATAAGGACAACTCACGACTGGGTTATTGATTTCTCCACACGGTAATGGGTTTTAGTTTTTCACGACGCCAATATGGTGTTTTTATTGTTACGGATATTATATACAATATCCAACACAATAAAAAGTATAAAGCATTTAGAAATAGACAGTTTATCAACGAAAACAAGTCATGAAATTAAAAATTCAAAAAAATAAGTTTTCAAGTTTAACGACCATGTTTCTCTTGAGCTGATGATGTAATTTTTTATATAATAAATACATTTTTAAAAGTCGTTTATTTGTTTTAGTTTTTTCTTAAATATATCTACCTATAAGGGAAAAGCTTATGTGTTTTTTCTCCAGAAAAGCCTTTCAATGTCAATAGAATGAGCTATTTTTTTACGTAAGTAAAATACAGAAAGAAGAGAAAATACGTAAGTAACAATATATATTCACATGTCCGTCCTATCTAAGAAACATTTTCAAAAGAGACGAGATTCGCTTGAAGATTTATTCAACACCAAGCTGTTAACTCTAGATAGTTTTTTTACAAACTGTCAAGAATAATGTTGTTAAAAAATTTAGTATGAAATCAGTCTTTTTCAAGTGTGACTATTTATAATTTCTTCTTTTATGGCAGCTTCTAATAAAAATATAAGTTCATTGTAGTTGAATATCCATATAAGTCTATTTTTGCTGAAAATAAAATTGAAAAAGTTCAAAAAAAGACTCACCGGAAGTTGGAGAACCACTTGACCAGCTGCGCAGTGTTGTTCTTGTTGAACTTGATGTCGGGGAAGTACATCTTGAGGACCGCAGAGCTGGGGTAGCGCACCCAGAAGAACATCAGCTTGGCCTTGCGCAGGTGCATTGGCGTCAATGTGGACGAGTGCAATGGAGTCAAGGAAGATATTGGCAAAAAGTTGACAAGCATCGAAAAATGTAACTGTTGAAAAATAATTAATTAGTACCTATGTATATTTTTTAAATTTTGAGAAACACTGATTTCTTTCAGCATTTCAGTGGCTCTCAAAATTTATGCATTTTTTTGTTTATTTTTTTAATCAACAATTAATGTTACAAATACATTAGAGGTTCATTCCTGATGCAGTGCATTTTGAATTTTGCACATACATATGATTACAAACACTTAATTGAAAATAAACTTAACAACTCTTACCAGCATTCAATGTAACCGGAGTAGCAGTAGCAATATTAAAAAAAAATACAGTCGGGGTGGTCAGCCTCACATCTGTTAGTCAGCCCATATCTATCACAAACTATTAGTTAACGATTTTCACATTTGAATTGTTTTTATCTACAATGTAGTATGGAAACGAATAATTTTATAATGATACTAAGGAATGGTACGAAGCTCTAGTATGCATTTTATCCAATAATCTGGCGTTAATACATCAATGGATAATCCCATGTAATACTAAATAAAGAAATCCAATAATACTTCGCAAGACTTATTATTTTTACTGTATAAGCGTGTTATAACCTTTTATACATGTTTCTTAGTACACAAGTTTGTGTGTGTATTTCTTTTATTGGATTTAAATCCAACCTAGTTTATTTATATGCAGAAGGAATCTAATCAAACGCTTACGTATAGAAAATCTATGTACTTGATTCCCAAGTAAAAGGGAAGGAATGGTTCATAATATTGCGGCGGTGCTTAGTGGTTAAGTCAAATGTATTAGTAAGGCTTCGTAATGCAGACTTGCGGTGAAAGAAAACAATACCGCGTAATGCTGGAGACCTTATAAAGCGTAAGGTTAAACAATCCGAGAAATAAGATACCATGTGAATCTGATATACCGAATAAAGTTTTTTTTACTGTACTAAAATACTTAACGGTTTCACTAAAAAAAATGACATGAAAAATTATTCTATCTGAATGTTTTTGAACACAGGAATAAATATATTTTGCAATTGTTTTTAGTTCTTCAGGCTCGAACCTCTACAGAGTTGTCTCCATTTATTTCTATACTTGCGTATCTCTTTTAATTCATTTATGCATTTCTTTTTCATCCATATTTTTATTTTTCATTCATTCTGTAAATCCTATTCTGCAAGCCATACTTTTAACTCTAGAGTAAGAATATTTTTTTATGTGAGCTTAGAAACGAAAGAAAGTGAAAATAATTTATGAAAGTTTGCTATTGATGGCTTGAAGGTGTAATCAGGAAAGTCTACAGAAATTGAAGAGGTATGTTAATGTGTGAATAATTGATGTGAAGATTGGCAAAGTCTCGAAGGCAAATTGTCAACTATTAGATTGAGAAAATTATACGATTGAACCCTAATAAAAAATTCTCTAAGAAAAAAAAATGGATGGTAATTGTGCAAATATGAGTTTTTCAATGCTGGAAAAAATGATAATTGTAAAAATTATGATTGTTTTGAAAAGGATATAGTAGGTTGCATTCCATCGTAGGTGAGATCTGTAGAGTTGCAGTCTGAATGAGGATCAGACATGTCCATGGATCTCATTGCTGGATGGTTGGGATGCCCTGGGTGCCCTGGATGACCAGGATGACCTGGATGACCAGGATGTCCCACCATGCTGTGCATCTGGTACTCAGCATCATGTCTGGCTGCGGCCAGAAGCGCAGGATGGAGAAGCGCCGGTGCGTGGGGGAGGGGAGGAGAATCTCTTCCTTCAAGCAAGCCAAGGCCAGGGGGACTTGGCAGAGCTTGCCTTCCGAGTCTTCCCATTCCACCACCACCCGCTGCGTGTAGTCCCCCATGGTGGGTGAAGAAGGGACTGTACGGGGAAAAAACCTGGGACTCGTGGAGAGACGGATTAGGAATGGCCACTGATGTGGGAAGCGAAACTGGGAGAATCGGTGGAGGAGCATGATATGGTCTTGGAGATGGTGAGTCAGCTGGTACTGGACATCCCGGGGAAGGTCCTGGACCATCTTGTGCCAGAATTCGACTCACAGTGCGTGGAGTGATGCGGGTATCTGTCACCTTGTGTCGCTTCTTCTTTGGTGTCACGACCAGGCTGAGTGCTTCGTTTTGCTCAGGGTTCTGCTCTCGCTCTAAGCAGAATGGGTTGGTGTTTCCCGGGTGAGAAGAAGGTCCGAATAGTCCAGCGGTCATGCCGGCTCCTTGGGGCAGCTTGGGTGCCTGGAACATAGCCGCTGAGGGCGAAGGACGCATGTGACTCATCTGACTCATTTGGTTGATGGCGCTGTCAGAAGCAGCGCTGCTCATGTGCATAGGCATGCTCATCGGCGGAAAAGCCGACCCGTTCAGGCGAGGACCATTCATCTGCATGTTTGCATTCATCATATTGCTAGGGTGGTTCATCATACTGTTTGGTATATTATTGTTACTATGCATTGTATTTGAATGATTCGATTGGTTACCTGATTGCGGGTTGGCTGGCCTATCTCCTGACTTGAGACGGGGAGACTTGCGCTCCAGCAGCTGAGAGGCCAGCAGCAGGTCTTTGTTGAGCTGCTCTGCTGCGGCAGCGGCTGCTTCTGACTGCTTGCCGATGAAGCGCCTCTGATGCACGAAGCGAGTCACAATCGAGTCCACAAGATTTGATAACGAAGCCGATATTTCTGTCTTGAGAACGTCAGCTAGTCCTTCTAAATCTGTGCCGGATATTGGTCCGATTGAATTTACATTATTTCTCATCATGCTCAGTCGTTCAGATAGCTCTGAAGGAATGGATGGAGTCTTGGACATTGAATGATGGCTTTGTGGGGGAGAATGCTGGTTTTGCTGCTGTTGTCTAATGCGCTGTTCCTGTTGCTGTTGTTGCTGTTGTTGCTGCTGCTGCTGCTGCTGCTGCTGCTGTTGTTGTTGTTGTTGCTGCTGGTGTTGCTGTTGTTGTTGTTGATGATGCTGAGCAACTTTTTGTTGATGTTGTTGTTCAGCAGCGTGTGCTGCGGCAGCTGCAGCTTCCTTGACCATGGCTTGCTGCTCCATAAATAATTTTTGAACACCTTCATACATGGCGGCAGCATTACTAATAGCATGATGAGGATGTTGTGGTCCAAGGTGCTGATGCTGAAGAGGATGTGTCATGGGTCCTTCATGCCCTGGGGGTCCATGAGGCATATGTTGTATCATGGATATGCCATTGAAGCTTGGCGGGATTCCATGAGGATGCGCCATGTGAGGATGCACTTTTCCAGACATCATTTTTCCTATCACAGAAAGCATATTTGGTGTACTGCTGGCAGGCAGCAAAGGAGTGGTTGGCTGCTCTTTCGCAGGGGAAGAAGCAGGAGATCTTGGTGATAACTTGGCACCATTATCACTAACGTCTTGATCTAAATCACTATTCATGTCATCGTTTTCTTGCGTCTCTGATTCTTGCTCCATACGATTACACAATTGCACATATTTTTGTTGCATTTCAGCTAATTGCTCCTGCATTGTACGCAGTTGAGTTTTTAAAGCATTTTTTTCTACTAACTTTTGGTGGATGGGCGGTTGGTCTACGTCATCGTCGTCTTCATCCAGCATCAGGCTCTGCAAGTTGAGCCCCAGGCTGAGTCCCGCAGCCGCATAGCGCTCAGCCGCACTGTTGTCATGCTGCTGCGGCTGGTAGAGCTTGCGCTTCTTGCATCCGTTCACTTGTGGTTGTATGGGCACTGGGCTTGATCGCATCGTAGACACTATATTTTCCACTCGCGCACGTTTCATATCAAGCGGCATTTGTTCACTTTTAATTAATCCAGGAGACAAAGGTCCATCTTTATCAGTTAATGTTCCAGGATCCACCTCCACTTTCGGAGTCACTAAAATATCTGGAGAAGACGGAGAAGCCAAGGATCTTCCACAGTCTGAGCCGCCACCATTCACTCCACTCATAGCTTCTTCCAGAAGCTCAGCTTGCTGTCTTTTTCCACCAATACCGGCTTCTTGTAAACAGTCTTGCATGGCAGCCGCGGCAGCTGTGTCGTCTCCACTTCCACTACTCGAGTCCACAGTTTCTATTCCATTAACACGCTCAGTCACATCTCTTGAGTCTCCGCCATCGCCGTTCTTGATTTCGTTATTGTTATTGTTGATTGTGTTGTTGTTGTCAGTTTCTTGCTCGCGGTCGGCCTGAGCGGCCACCCCGCGCAGCTCCCTCTCCAGCTGCATGAGTTCCTTCTTGCGTCCCTGCAAGATGTCTCTCAGCATGTGGTGCGCGAGGCCAGGTTGCCCGGGCCCAGGAGGTCCCGCAGCTTCTCCGGGTAATTCTTGTGGCGAGGCTTCTTGCGCTTTGGCCTGCCTCCCCAAGATCTCGTTCAGCATCTTGGCCGGTCCGTAGCCTTGTCCAAACAGACCGAAGTGCTGCTGGTTCTGGCTGAAGATCGCGCCGTACAGTCCGCCGCTCATGAAGCTCGGTCGCGAAGTAAAGTTCGGGATCGAAGAGTAACTATTTCTGGGCTCGCCGGCGTCCACGCGCTGTCTGGCCCGCTTTGCTTTCTTCAGTAGTTTATCTCCGAACAAGCCGAAACAGTCTGTCTCCTCCTCCGATGACATCATAGGAAGGCGCGACGATGATTGGCCGAGGGATCGGCTCTAGGAGGGGACAAGGAGCAGACCCGGCCCTCGTGACCCCCTCTCTCGCTAAGCTGGAGCCGAGGCGGGCATCGCGAGACCTGCAAGCAATAACACAGCAGTGTGAGGGGAGCAGCCGGCGGTGCTAGACGGGCGCGGTAGTACACGGAGCACACAATGCGCGGGGACACCTGCCCGCAACAGCTGCGCCCTGTAGCGGAACATCGTACGACAAAACAACCCCTGGCGACTTACAATAATGCACCAAGTAAACATCGGCAATAAGCCGCATTATAGCTCGGCATATTTAATCTTTCAAATCATATTGATAAAACTGCAGAATAATGCATACTTATTTCAAAATAAAAAAAAACTACTTAAACAGATAAGATAAGAAAGAAAAGTTTGTAAAAAAATCAAGTTAAGGAATTTTACCCTGTAAAATACTTCTTACGAGTAACTAGATGGATTCAAAGATAATTAGTTTGAACCATCAAGAAAGAGGCGAAGTACAAAACAATATTCATGTTTTCAATTCACGACTAGTTACTATTTCTTTAGCGGATATTTTTTACTTTCTCGCAGGCCAAAAGTAAACTCTTGTGCTTATTTTCTTCTACGAATTATATGAACAATTTATTCACTCAATTTTTTTTTGTAGGTACACTAACTAGCTTTTCAACAGGTAGGTAATTTAATAGGCACCCATAGGTAGTCCGGCACAGAAAATTACCTAAGTATAAAATGCTCATAATGACATTATCGTTTTTTCCGGTACTGGGCGTGCTTCCTATAGACAAGTGCTATACATGCATGTGTAGGTACCTTCTGTTTATTGTTCTCTCCACATCCTCAACACAAGCGCACATCTCCTGGACACTTAGATGACGTTCAGAGCAGGACAGTGCAAAATATAGACAGTGGTATAATATATGCGACTTTAGCCATTTAGAATATAACGACGTTAGCCATGTTGAAAGCACCGGTTCCCATAGATCACCGAAGTTAAGCAACATTGGGCGCGGACAGTACTTGGATGGGTGACCGCTCAGGTACACCGCGTGTCGTTGGCATCTTGGACCGGTCCGTAGTCCGTAGTGGCAACACTTCGGACTCGTAAATGGAAGGTTGTGGATTCGGATCCCGGCGGAGCACAAAAAATGTACCATTTATATTTCGAATGTGCTCTTCGCTGAGTTGAAAAATTCATAAAACCTTTACCAAAGACCAGTCACTGAAAGGTCCATCCAACCTTACAACAACTGGGTCTTGCTTGAGAATTGGCGCTTTCTACAGCGACGACCAAGCTCGCAGAGGGCTCTTGAGGTGTGATACACACAAAAACAGCGCTCACCAAATAAATCATCATAATATTATTATAATTATGCGTTTCCGAGTGTACATACCTCGATTCTTCTGTCCTATGTAGCAGATTAATGAGAAATTTAAATTTAAGTGGAGTATTTCACTAAATTACAAATCTAAAAGAAAAAAACTTTATTCTGCAAGAGAAACAATTTAAGAATGAGAACTCCTACTTCACTATACCAAATTAAAATTCAAAATATCCGTTTTTTAGTGCAAAAACATAAGTAAGATGTATTATTTACACCGTTTTTTGCGTAAACTTGACGCATTTTTTTTGTGTACATACTTAGGTAAACGAGTACATAAATATATCTTTTACACGTTTCTACCTACCTACTTGCATAAACCACTAACCATTAACCACTTTAATTAACCACTGACCACTAACCAGATTTACTATCTACTAACTAATTCCTTGACTTATAGGTTGGTATGAGGCTGACCACCCATACTGTAAAAAATGGTTCACTTTGCCAATGTCACCCCTGTTTCAGGGAAGGTCGGCAAAAGTTGTGGGGCTTATGTTCATTTGAGGTTTGGATTTTATTTGTAAGTACACATTCAGCATTTGTAAGCGCGAACTACACTTGTTGGTTTGTGGGCATACATCTGAGAGCTTTAAATGAATATATCCTTGCAACTTAGATTATAGGTTATAGATATTATAACCACTAACCGCATTTACTATCCACTGACCACTAACCACATCAACTATCCACTGACCACTGACCACTGACCACATTTAGAACTATCCACTGACCACTAACCACATTTACTATCCACTAACCACTAACCAAATTTACTAACTACTAACCAAATTTACTAACCACTAACCAAATTTACTAACCACTATCCACTAACCACTAACTAAAAAAACTTACAAATTACCATATGTTCTCATCTGTAGCCAGCATTGGTCCCGCCGACCTGCAAGTGACCATTGTGCCAACAAAATGTCTCCACGGTCAGTGAGCACATCATTCCAGCCGCCATTATAGGAAATGAGTTTTTTTTTGTATTGTAGATTGATCTCGGCATCCGGCCTCGCAGATAAAATTACGAGCTGGGTTTTTTTGCAAGACAAATGGACCGGACGCGCGACACGGCTTACGTGAACCAGATTATTGTCATGTCTATGGGTGGACAATGACTACATACATGTACCTCCGCACACACCGGGCCAGTAATGATTTATTCTAATTGAAAATAAATTGTTACGAAACCAGACTGTTTTTTTTTAAGTATAAGCTTTTATAAATTTGTACCATGTAAGGTTGGTTGTCGGTATTCCAAATGCTGTATTTTTAAACATTCATTCATTAACTTACTTAGTAAAATTTTCATTCATTTGTATGTACTTTGGGTAGGTAGGTGCTTGCAGTAAGTAAAAAATTTAAGCTAATGATGTTCGATTTTTTAAAAAGATTTGTTTTTCTAATCTCATGTTTATATTTCAACATTCATTGGAATCTGTAGAGTGTGAAAAATAATAGAGCATAATATGAAAAAGGAAAAAAAATGGGTATGCAAGGATAAAGAAACGTTGAGATGTATATTTCGTCTCCTTAGTGCTTGTTTGTCTTATCTTCATCAGAGGTAATTTCAAATGGGCAATTTTTGTATATGTGCCTACTGGACCAATATGACTTATGCATACTGGAAATTGATTTAAAAAATATAAGACAGCTAAAAGTTTTTTTATATCTTGTACAAATTAAGGGGAGTATAATACTTGAGTTTTGTCTTTTAAATAAATAAATGTATATTAAAACAATCAGCCCCTACCAAAATATGGTATCTAGTAGGGATGGCACCGAAATTGTGAGGGTTTTTTACAAAATATAATATAGGGTGCGAAATTCCCATGGCCCAAGTATGGCACCCCCTAGTAGTCATACATTATGTATGGGGAATAAATAATTTCCCATTAATTATTATTATGTGAATATTGGTTAGCGGCACTCAACAGGTTATAGACTATGACCGAAATAAATTAATTCGATCAACAGGGGGGGAATTTTTTTTATACATGCCAAAACCGCTTCATAATGAACTTTAATTATTAATATTTATTTACCGTTAAACTTTTATTTATACTGAGTAAATTTTATACATACAATGATCTATGGATAAGCTATGGATAATTTTTTTGTGAATAACACTGATTGGTTATTCACAAAATGATGGATCAAGTTGCTGTAAAGCTGGATGGACCTTTGGTGACCAGTCTTTCGTAAAGGTAAGATTTTTTATGAATTTTTAATTTATATGAATTGTTCTACCTAGCGAAGACCATACTAATCTAATCTAATCTAATCTAAGCTGCAAAGATATATATCATTCAAGATCTAAATTAAATGCATTCCCACAAGCAGATATGTATAATTTCGCGCTAACACATGCCGCATGTGGACCTACAATATAAAAACCCAATCTCAAATGAACATAAGCCTTGCAACTCTTGACGTCCTTCCCTGAAACAGGGGTGACATTGGCAAAGTGAACCAATTTTTTTATATTATGGGTGGTCAGCCGCATAACAACCTATAAGTCAAGGAACATACATGACAAATTACATTTTAAACTCGTATTTTAAAATATAAAATATGTATTTTTTGTGCTCCGCCGGGATTCGAACCCACGACATTCTATTTACGAGTCCAAAGTGTTACCACTTACCCGTCTATGCCGGTATTTTACGTACTTTTGCATTTACATTAGGAACTCACGCCCTTGCTAAAATAAGAATTTCAAAGGCTGAACGTTTGACCTTGTAACCCATACAAGACTGTGCCTTTCCAGGGATTTAATGGCTATTTCACCAGTTATCGGAATTGCCATTACTCAATAAGATTATGCCCGTAATCTAAAGTGCATAGAAGCACGTGAGCAAATGTTCTACGACTCTGTGCCAATATGCTACGCCTGTATATTCTGTCAATAAACACTATCTGAGTTCCACAATAACGCTTCTACAACCTTTATCTTCAAAATGGTAGCATTGGCGTGTTAAACTGGAACTGCTGACAACTTGAAGATCTGCTTTTGAAAGCCTTTTTCTGCCTTTAAGTCTTATTTTTATATACCCATTACGTGATTTGATAAGAGAAGCAGCCTTACGCAACAACAGGACCAATTTGTTGTTTCGTTTGTTGACGGACTGACATCAAACTTCACAGGAACCATTCTGATAACATTTTATATGTTTCCTGAAAATTTAATTATAATCCGTTCAGCAGTTCATTATTCATATTCATAACTTTTTTCATACATTTTCTTGTTTTACATTTACTCTGTGTATCCAAATCTTTCACATTTTCAACGATGTGTGTATGTAAAATTACACGAGTATATTATGTACTTTCATGTAAGAATACTATGTATGTGTATTAATATGTATCCATACATTTCCCATTATTTATATTCTATTATTCCTTTCATATTTTATCATTCTTCATATATTTTATGCCACGGGCCCTTGAGGTGTGACACAAAAACGGCGCTTTAAGCAAATTATCCATTCCGATATATTTATTCTCAATTTCCTTTTGTCGTATGAAATTTTCGTGTAGTTAAGCATATCGTAAAAATTCTCATCATTTTAAATTTCATGAGCGTACAAAAACGACATGTTTTATTTTACGGAAAAATCAAGCAAAGAAACATAACTGCCTGATGTTTAAAAAACTGCCTCATAAGACTCTAGCAAGAGCAAGCTGTGTGTGTGTATGCAGTTACCTGAACAACGCGGTGATGTTTTTTAATATCATTTCCCCTTTGAGGGCGGTTGCATTTTAATTATTCAAAGGCACACGGCGTGTTTGTGCGCCGTTATCTCCTGCTAGACTTTTTGTGACAATAAGCATTTTCCTTACAGGCATTTAGGGGGAATCTGGCAATAAGGGCTGCGTTCTTTGTGAGCCTCATATTTTCAAAATGCGTAAAAATTTGTATTGACTTGAATTACTTTCCAATTTCCAGAAAAAATACTGAATGTTTTTGGCAGAACTTTACAATCATTGATTGACTTGTACTATGAAAGATACAATAACATTAAATATTCATGTGTGATGCATGCCTACAAGCAGATACATCTAAGTTTGCGCTCACACTTGATTACTTATGTACAAAATAAAAATTAGCATCTTATACGAACAAACCTATTATCATATTTATTAACATAAAAAAAATCTTGAAAAATCTTTCTTTCATGATCAATAAGTGGGTCTCTTAAGAAATCCGGTTGAAACATAATAAACATGTCCAAAAAAAGTTTCTCTTTCATACGTTTTGGCCTGCTCCAGCCTACTTCTTGACGAAGGCATCTTACAATCTTCCTTGTTGTTACAATCTCTCTACTATTCGCTTGAACATCCAAGGGCTAAACATACTTTTTTGTCTTTTTTTTCTTTTCTGGTCCTTCGAACCGAATACCTTATATAAATGGTTTATTAGAATGTAGTTAGTTTCGTGTACAATGTACCAACAGGTATGGTCAACAGAAGTGGGTCTTGGCCTCCCTAGCGTGTGGGGAGTGCGGCACATGTATACATATATTATAATGAACTAATATTGTAATATGTCGTGCCATCGGCCATATGCCACGCCGCGTATATATTTATGCGATCTTATCACTTTCCTCTGTACAATGAGATATCTGAGCTTGATAACGGAAACGAAGCGGTTAAGTTGTGTATTCATATGTGTGCCTCATTTTTATATCGTGCATTAAAGTATCTGTCATTAAACCTACCTTGCCATATGAATACTTACGAGTATGTTTCGGTTATAATATAAGTGTATCATGTGGAATTGTCCTTAGAACTAATTTGCCATATATGCCGCCTGATTTCATCAAACAGTAAATCTACCTCCGCTAACATTCCGCTAAGGGTAGCCATAGACTCTGAAGGGTTTTCTTGATGTTTCCAATACCTGCATACCTCTTCCAATTCATCCTTATCCATCATCTTTTTCAAACATTTACTTCTTTTACAATTTTCGGTCTTCATTTTAATTAGGAGATAATTTTATTTTCAAATTAACACTAAGTAATCTTTCAAGGTAACTTTGCTACAAACTATTAAAACACAACGTAGTTGCGTAGACGGGAAGAAACTTACATTTTCATACAAAAAATCAATGAAGCTCTTGGTCAAAAGAAAAAAACTATTTCTTGTTTTCCTGTATCTATTTAATATGTTAAATAAAAGTGTACAAAATAAAATAGTATTTTGAATATTTAAAAAAAAACCTTCATTGCATACTTTTTTTCATTTTATCCAGACTTGTAATATTTTTCTTGCAAGCTCTTCTTTTAGGATAACTCTGGATATCCCATTCATTCATCCTAGCTATATGATCACTGATTAGGAAATCGTTGGTACATTTTGATCAGATTTCTCTTAATACCCTGAACACTGAAGTGACATTGGTCTTCCACACGAAGGCAGCAGGGTTGGATTCCACGCCGTATCTCCACATCTACCTCCACCTCTCCATCTCTGCAAGACCCTGGCACGCCATGTCCCATTTCTCACGCAAGGTGAACAGAACACCACCTACCATCGTCACTTTGCCTCAAATTGCCTCGGCTGGACAAACATACACATGCTTCCATGAAAGGACTCACAAAAGCCGCATCAAATAACTTGATCTGAGCCCCCTGTTTTATAATTTTTTGAGAGAAAGACTTCAATAATGATTTTTAAGCAATTCTGTGTTGAAGATTCTGCAGATATTATATGATTTGAAGGTTTGTGAGACTTTTTGTAGTGCCGCAGAGTAGACGTATTGGAATTATAAAAAAACAAAAATAAACCCACAGTTTTATTTTCACAAATTGAGTATTTATTTCACCTCGAGTACTTTCGACTTGCTTAAGTCATTTTCAAGAGGACGCTACTAAGCTACACATATAGTGTAACTTCTTGCCGCGTTATCCCCGAGGAGGTAGCATGTGGCGAGTTGAACCTATTTATTTTTACAGGTAAGGGGGCCGGCCTTACGCCAACCACTTTAGATGAAGTGGGGGTTTCCCAGATCCCGAGAGGGCTGGTACTGATTTCTTGTGAAGGCTGAGTAAACCTTGACGGTATTTTATTTTGGAGTTTGCAATAAACACCGAATCGGGAAATCATTTCTGACACCCTCGCCTCGGCGGGATTCGAACCCGAGCTCACGGCATGGAATGCAAGCACTCTACCAACTGAGCAATCGACCGGACACTCTTTAAAATGGACACACATTATCCCTAACGTTTCGTTAGCGACGTAGCCAACTTTTTCGGGATACTCCCTCTCTGCTCGACGACTGAGGATGAAATCACGGGAAGTTTACATAGTCGCTTTGATAACCAGCCTAGAGAATGCCAGAATCTGTGGAAGCGAAACGTCGCGGTCGGCAGATAAAAATGCGTCGAATTGAACAATGTCTTACGAGAAGTTTTTTATAATATTTTTTAATACAATAAGTTTCATGTACCTACCTTATAAATATACATAAAAACAAAGCAGTCGTGTTAAGTTCCGTGCTATTGAATCCCGTGCTATTGAATGGGTGCGGAATAAGCCTCTTTCTAACCATTCCAATGGCTCATTTATAATTTAACACTAATGCTTGCATATATGGGGATAATTCTTTCAATTCAAAAGAAAACGATATTTTAATAATGGTATATGAACGCCGATTTCACACCAACACTTTAGTGTTTATCGAGAAAAATCAGAACACTTTGTGAACGCAATTATTGGTTATTATTTTTCTTTTAGGGAGTAAATTATGAGTAGGTACAACAAAAGATAACTACGCATATTGTTGTACTAATTATCTATCTATAATAATCTATAATCTAAGTTGCAAGGATATATTCATTCAAAGCTCTCAGATGTATGCCCATCTGAGAGCTTTGAATAAACAACCAAACAAACACGTGTAGTTCGCGCTTACAAATGCTGATTGTGTACTTACAAATAAAATCCGAACCTCAAATGAACATAAGCCCTGCAACTCTTACCAACCTATAATATACCTACCTACTGTAAAAAATGTTTCATTTTACCAATGTCACCCCTGTTTCAGGAAAGGTCGGCAAATGTTGCAGGGTGTATGTTCATTTGAGGTTTGTATTTGATAGCACTAATTTACACGTGCCTGTTTGTGAGCATACATTTATTTTGAATTTTAAGTGAAGGTATATTTTTGTAACTTAAATTATAGATAGAGTATAGATAAGCCGTCAAAAAGGTATGAGAAAAAGGAAAATTAAAATTGTAAATGTAATCTGCTGTACGGATTGCCTATACATTTTATTAAGAAAAAAAAATCCTTCCATAAAATCTTGAAACAACCCCACAGAGAGAAAAACGAATAAGGTTTAGTTTTATTAAAGTAAATAAATATTAAGACAAAAAATAGAAAATTCTTTATTTCAATAAACCTAAAAAAAACAAGGAAACCCTACTAATATACTCGTATACTAAAAATGAATATCTTTTCAACGCAATTTGTAAGTAATTTTCTATGATTTATTTTAATTTCCCCAATAAGGAGTAGGCTGGAACAATGAATTGGAGTATATTGACGGAAAGGAGTGCGTCGCCCATGAGAACTTCCGGTTCACCCTGTGACTCAGGCGATTTCTCGCACCGGATCCTTTTGAGACACATCAACAGTTCACTACAGCGCTACAGGAGCAACAGAAAATATATTTTACTCTATTTTGGAGTACTCATTTAAAAGCGGACACAAATAAAAAATTTGTTGCAATATTTTAATAAAAAATACTAGAATCTATAATAATAAATCTATCTATAATCTAAGTTGCAAGGATATATTCATTCAAAGCTCTCAGATGTATGCCCACAAACAAACACGTGTAGTTCGCGCTTACAAATGCTGATTGTGTACTTACAAATAAAATACAAACCTCAAATGAACATAAGCCCCACAACTTTTGCCGACCTTCCCTGAAACAGGGGTGACACTGGCAAAGTGAACCATTTTTTACAGTATTGATGGTCAGCCTCATACCAACCTATAAGTCAAGGAATATGAATAATAAATTACATTTAAATATAAAAAAATAACAAAACCTTAAAAAGAAATCTATACAAAAAAAAAAGTCAAAAATTTATTATGCAAAAAATGTAGGAAAACTATTAAACCAACATTACAAATCAGCATTGCAGATTAGCCAGTGAATTCGAATAGAACAAAACTTAATTATTGGAATAAAACAGTGATTCGCGTTATTATTTTTTTAACTTTTTACAAATATATTTCAATTATTCAGGGTTTTTCCTTGACTCATAGGTTGATAGGAGGTTGACTGTTCATAGATACACTACTATAAAATTCGTTCACTTTAGCAAATGCCCCCCTGTTTCAGAAGAGTTCGGTAAGATTTGCAAGGTTTTTGTTCATTTTAATACACATGCAGCATTTGTAAGCACGAAAATAAACGTGCTTACTTCTGAGTAGACATGATTTGAATATGAATTTAAAATGTTGATTTATATTTATTCAAGATAAATTAGTCGACTGGATAAGGCGTCAGCGCTCGAATTTGCGTTTTTGTGCACTAATGCTGGTTCGAACGCCGCCTGCGTTATGTATTATCGACAGCAACTTCGATCCTGGTTCAACAGATGTCCTTGCGTGGTTATTGATTAAGAAATCATTAAAGAATGTTTTTTTTAATTGATAACGTTAATACCTGTTTCTAGCCAGAAAAAAATGGTTGGTGATCCTTTTTCTAAACTTAAAAAAAAAAGTCGAACACATTGCTTCCTTCCATTGAGTTTATATTGTTATGTAAATAGGTAATGTAAATATTAAAATATGTATAAGTATTAGTTATAAGAATTCTTTATTGTATTGGTGGGTAGGATTGATAATTCTGTGTAAATAGAGAAGTCACTAGATTACTTTAATTATGTATGTGCTTCGAGAACAGTCTAGCAAAAATGTGTTCTCAACAGTTCCATCTTCTTAGTATAAAAAGGTGCAACTTGCTTGCACTAGTCAGTCAATCATCTGCAAGCTTCACCAATACATCGAACAAATTCGACCAGTGAACTAAAAGCAGTGTAATGAAATAATTGAGAAAGTCTTTGTAAAAATAAATATAAACGTGTAAAATAAAAAAGTAAAAAGAAGAGTAGTGTTTTATTTGAAAAGTATCCGAACCCAAAATAGTAACAATATATTTCAGAATTAAAATTGTAGCAGCCACTTTGCGACAGCTCTGTACTCTCACGACGTACAAATTGCCGCGGTGACAAACGATGGGAACAGCGGCTCGAGTGCCGGCTAAGTGGTTAAGCAGACAGCATGTACTGCTGTATGTGCAGCTAATCACGGCTGCTTCTGGACCCTGCAAGTGTTGTGTGATCTCCCTAACGAGAACGCGTCTTCCTGCCCTCCTCCTCACTACTTAGATCTCATCAGCTCTATGAGCGACCACTTACTTGCTTATAAAGTGTCATAATATTGCCTCTCTTCTATCTGGATCATTTGATCAATTCTCATAGTATAAAACATCGCGATAATTCGTCTTCTCCTCCTTCATGAGCCTCTTCAGTGTAGATTGGTGATCGAAAAACGGATCTTGTTCTCCTGCCAAACCATCGCTTCAGGTTCTTCAATGAAGATCAACGAGCATCATGGATATTTGCACCTTCGATACTAATTCTAAAATCTAAATCTAAGTTGCAAAGATATATATCATTTGAGATTCAAATTAAATGCATTCCCACAAGCAGACACGTATAAGTTCGCACTAACACATTCCACATGTGGACCTACAATATAAAAACCCAATCTCAAATGAACGTAAGCCCTGCAACTCTTCCCGACCTTCCCTGAAACAGGGGTGACATAAATAAAGTGAACCATCTTTTTACAGTACGAGCGGTCAGCCTCATACCAACCTATAAGTCAAGGAATACAATCAATTAATTACATCCAGTTATAAAAAAACAAATAAACACTTTGTTAATCCTAGATAAATGTAAACTACCTGTGTCTTTCCAACTTTTAGGTGGTCCTCCGGATGAACTCTGAGAATTGATCGTTCGAATTGACAATGTGTGGTGGCTACGAGTGGCAATGACACAGGAAGGTGGAAATGAAATACCTGGAAAGTATGATATGAAAAACTCCTGTGATTCTAAAAGAAAAAGATCAATTTAAGTTATTTGCTTGCAGTTATCTGCAACGTAATAAGTATTTGAAAACGAGTTTTCGATTTCGGTTAATTGACTTATTTTCTGCAGGGGCCAACCCTAAAATTTCTCATTGAACGAAAGTCTTAATACACATTTAGTGGAATCTTATTACAGCCCCTCATGTACAAAGACTTATGTCAAAACTCTGCCACATCGTTCCTAAAAAAATGTTAGGAAAATACAATAGTGCTTCAATGGAGCGTTTAAGCTTCAATACATTTTTGAAAAAAGAAAGTATGGTTTAAACATGATGTTTTATACTTGGGATAGTTGGACGAAAGGGGTAAAATCTTTGACTAACGAAACACGAACCTTCCCCTTGGTAGATTTCGTTTTGTAAATATGAAGTGATTGTGAGGAAATTGAGAATTACAGTTATTAAAACTAATCACTACTAAATTACTAAGAGGCGTGAAGAAAATAAGAGTATAACATGTAGTATTTTGTAGTAGATCCATATCTGCATGGGTGAAAGATATTGGTTGAAAGTTTGAGATTATTCCAATGTTCTTATTTCTACTTTATTTATATTATCATCTTTTTTTAAGAACTCCTGTGCAGGAGACTCCCTATTATTCAGAGGCTCTCTATGACACTTGTTGTAGTGCCGTAGAGGCGTTGGTGATTTACAAACTAAATATTATCCATGAAACTAAATGATCCCAATATTTACCGGTCGATAACTCAGTTGGTAGAGTGCTAACATTCTATGCCGAGAGCCTGGATTCGAATCCCACCGAGGCAGGGTATAAGAAATGATATCCCGTTTCGGTGTTTACTTCAACTCCCAAAATAGAACACTCAGCAAGGTTAAATCAGCCTTCACAAGAAATTGGGAAACCTGCACTTCAACGGAAGTGGTTACCTGTAAAAATAAATAGATGCACTCGCCACATGCGACCATAAGGCAAGGAGTTGCACTATATGTGTATGTCAGTTGCGTCGTATTCTTTATTGCAGTGTTAACTAATTATTTCATAAAGAAGTATCAGGGTGCCATGAGCGGCAAGGAAAACTAGATTGTCTTCAGCGAGTGAGCGAGAGAGTACATGTTTACGACACACTGGCGAACTCTGGCTGGCGCGCATTTAAGTTTATGAATGTTAATGAGGAAGCAGGAAAGAGGATGTCATCCGCGCGTCTCTGAGGCGAGGGGCCAACTTGCAGCCGAGGTACGAGTATCTCTAAGCGCTTCTGTGACCCTGATACCTAAGTGTACGCTCATTATTTATATTCCATCTATAATCTAAGCTGCAGAAAAACAAAGTCAATTGAGAGGCTCTTTTTTGTTTTGTCATGCCGTTGCTTTGGGTCCATGCCACAGGGAAATTATATAGCTTTGAATGAGTGTCGTTTTGGATTTTTTAAATACATTCTTTCATATCGAATACGCGGTGATCTGTAATAATTGAAATGGGATAAATATGATCCTTCATTAGGAGGTCTACACATTTCAAAACTTACAAAAGTTTGTACGTCACACGGTGAGCCTATGACTAAGGCTAGCTTCTAATTTTTAATTGATTGCTAAAGACCCAAGTTACATTGCCTTAAGACGTTTGCCCGCCCTCCATTCTAACGAAAATCGATAAAGAAAAACCTCCGACGCATGAATGCTGATACAGAACACCTCATTTCAAGGTAAGTGGTAAGAGTAGGGCTGATCTCCTTACTTGTGAGTATAAATTGATTCCACTCGCCACATGCAACTCCTCTCGGGGATGACGCTGTCGAAAGTTGCAATATATGTGAAGCTTAGTTACATTATTACTATTTACTTTATAGTAAACTGATTCTTATTAATGCTGATAAAAAAAAACATAAAACTGTGGCTATAATTATCATATGATGATAATATGACACATTTCGCAAGCGATGAAGTGTGAAACACACTTGTCACTTGCAGGAAGTGGACATTGAGACCAGGGTCAAGTGACACACACTGGGTGTCACAACTGATCCCAGTGTCACAACTTATCCCAGTGTTACATCGTCACTTCCCTGAGAAAACAGACATTTGTATGCATTAATTACTGGGCGGTTGCTTTCTTAATTCTAATCACTTGTCCCAGTGGGAATAGGCCAACGACTAAGATAATATGCTATTCCTTTATATGAATATTGATGTGTGGTCCTCTGCTACTTATGTTGAACTTGTTAAAGCTTCAGACTTGAAATCAGGAAGTCTTGTGATCGGTCCCAAGAAGAGTTCAATAAACATGATTTAATTTTTTGTGTTTTGTGACTGATTTTTTAAAAAATAATTCATTATTTATTATTTTCAATTAACTATTGATTAATAATTACCTAATAGCACTATTGAACAAGGATCCAAGCTATTGTCAATAGGACACGACACAGGCGGGGTTCAAACCGGCGTTAGTGTCACCTTATCCCTCGACCATCCCAGCGACAGAATTGTTGCTTATTTCAGAGCCAGAACTTTGTGAACTTCATCACTCTCCAAAAATTAATTCAACAAAAATACATAATGTAGCTCAATTTAAACTGCAATTGTTTGATTTGAGCCATTGGCTTGAATCCCAAGACAGTTGCATTCTCCTGAAGGGATGTAGTCCACTTTGCTCCCGGCTGGAGTTCCTTAATAAGATGGAGTTTACAAGTTTTAAATAAATCGTCCGGTCTGCTGGTAATTGCGTCCGTCCGGCGCTGATTTCTTAGCTCCGCTTTGCCCTTTAATGGACCGGGAAGTTGAAAGCATGATGGACCTGTGGTCTGTGGATAATGCAATGGAATTATTGAGCTTGCATTATTTTTCTTCATTTATAGGACTACGACATACATCAATTTTATTTCTAAAGGTGGCCTATCTAAGTCTTAGTTCTAGTATTTTCAACGTTAGATTATGGTACTTTAAACTAATTTAAAAAAACTACTCACGTGATTGACATAAGCGCGTCCTTTTCGTTCAGTATAAAGCCGCTATGCTATCGTTGAAAATACCGGGCCTAAGCCAGACAAACATCAAAATAAAGCTTACGAAAATTAAGCTTGTCAGGGCTTTGGTTCACTCAATGCTCTATACTAAAAAAATGACGAAAAAAGTGAACTCCATTTAAGAAAAACATTAAGGATGCTTGCAACACATAAGGCAACACATAAGGTACTGTTTTTTACCGATCAATGGTTGGTAATGGTAAGTTTTTCTATTGAATTGGAAGGCATAGAAAAACGTGTAAAACTGTTGTGTGACTAGTTACTCTACTTTTTCCTCTTACATTATTTTTGATGATCATCCGATAACCAAAGATGTTGTATTTTTTTACAAAATATGGTGAAAATAAACAGTGTTTGCACTTAAGACTAAGGAATAAAGTGTTTGTTTTTTAATCTTTTTTAAAATTTACAAAAAATAAGCGTTTATTTTGACAGATTTTTCCATGTAAATGAGGGAATGCAAGACATGTAAAAGAAATCGAGAAATTTAACCAAAGTAGGAAAGTGCTGGGATTATAATATAATAAGAGCACTTTTTCGTTTTTCGTTTTTCCAATCATTCAAATGAAAATTCGATTGAATGAATGACTGAAACAAAAACACGATTTCAGAAAGGAAAACTCAAACACCAACAAAAACATACACATAGAGTGTTTTGAAAGTATTTTTTGACCGTGGGAAATAACGCATCTAGATTGAGCTAGCAAGTATGTGAGTAGGGCTATGTATGCGCCGCATACTTATGTGCTTATTAGATGGATGTTCCTGCGACACATGTCCGGAAGAAACAGATTGTCTCGTCAGCGGACCACAGGCGACTTGGCAACCAACACGTTTAAATGACAATAAAATATCATACTTATTTACACCAATCATATGATGGTAACTAGAAAAATCTTTCCTCTTTTTCAGTGCACCTTTTGACAAAAATGCGGCTAGAAATAGGGACTTTTTTTAAAGAAATCCTGTGCGGGAGACTTCCTAGATTTCAAAGACTCTAGGGGTCTATGACGCTTGTTACAGTGCCGCAGAGGTGTTTTTTACGAGCTTGGTCGTCGCTACAAAGCGTCACTCAAGCAAGACCCAATTGCTGTAAGGCTGGATGAACCTTTAGGGACCGGTCTTTGGTAAAGGTTATATGAATTTTTCAATCCAGCAAAGACCATATTTGAAAATATAAATGGTGTATTTTTTGTGTTCCGCCGGGATTCGAACCCGCAACCTTCCATTTACGAGTCCAAAGTTTTGACACCGGACTACGGACCGGACTTGTTGCTATTGCTGAACCGCGGTCGCAGGTGTTTCAGTGACAATGTTCCTTGACTTATAGGTTGGCATGAGATTGACCACTCATACTGTAAAAATTGGTTCACTTCGCCAATGTCATCCCTGTTTAAGAGAAAGTCTGCTAGAGTTGCATAGCTTATGTTCATTTTAGATTAGATTTTTATGGGGTCTAAGTCCACATGCTGCATGTGTAAGCGCGAACTTATACGTGTCTGCTTATGGGGATGCATTTAGATGAAAAAAATAAAACCTTACCCATAAACTTTTCATATAAAATGCCATTTTTTCAGTGCGATTACAATTACAAAAAAAATATATTTTACCATAGTCACGCGGGGGGTGCAATACATGACCAGCCAAATGAAATATTACAAAATGATACAGCAACAAAAATACAATACTTCAAGTACATTTATGCAATCATATGCTATGTTTTTTTTTTTTCATTTTATCCACTCGTGTATAAATTTTTTAATACTTTCTTTCGTAGCTCTACCAATTGAAACAAATGAGTCGTGAATTAGACAGTGCAGCGCATGTTTTCTAATCTCGTCATATGTAGATGATAGCCGTAATTATCTTGATCTGTGTTTACAAATATCCCAATTGAGGTCTAGAATGTACCACTCAAACTAAGCGCATCACCAAAAATATATTTAAACTAAAACACTCACTAGAGGCGCTGTTTTAGTTTTCATATATTCTTAGGTAAAACTCTATGAATGAGTTCAAGTTTAATGCTTTATGCTTGGGGTATAGCTTGGCCGACACAGCGTGGTGTCTAATTAGGATTAATTCTTTATAACCGCCTCCCAATTCCGGCGTGTCCGGTATTGCAAAAGACCGAGTTGTGCTTGTATAGTCTATGGCAGGGGTTCCCAAAAGGTGGGCCGCGGAATCCTGGGGTTCCGCAGAAGGATCACTTTTTATGGTATCTGCGATTCACTCTGCTAGTCCGAGATTGAAATAAATAAAACGGTTTGAGTCAATAAAAAAATGTTTGTTTATGTTTCATATTTTAACGATCAGAGATGCCAACCTAAACGCAGCTAAGCTAAACATATAGTGTGAATAGGGTAATTGCAAGGGTCGGGAAAACGATTGAAAATAATATTGTTGTGTAGAGTACATTTCAAGGATCACAATCATATTATTTTTAAGTAGTAAAAACAAAGATATCATTGATAATTTTGAAAAATAAAATGCGGAGAATTTGAATCCCGCCAAAAATGCAGCGTGAACGGCTAGGGACGTTTGACGTCAATTTAACGACAAACGTCGCTGTCAAACTGACTACCTGGGCCAGTTGACACCTAAACTCCGAAGATCTGACGTCATATCCGCCAGGATAAAAAAATGTCCTGTTTTAGCGAAAATGGAAAATACGCGAGTTTTAAAGAGCTATAATTTAAAAACTAAGCCACATATTTTTTTTTTAAAACGCAGATGCATTTTAAAACACATCGCCTACCATTTTATGAAATAAAATAAAAATGTGAAATTACCCTATTCTAGTCGCGTTTTCCCCGAAGGTTTACAGGTAAGCGTGTCGGCCTTACACCAACCACTTCTTATCGCCTATTTCTCGAAGCCTTGCCGTCTTTTTCTAAGCCAGATGTGGTGTAGATCCTCACTTATACATCCTCCACTCGTCACAACAAGGGCAACTCGTAGAACGAGAGAACTTGGTGTTTTCACCGCTCATTCCTGTGCCAAACTGCCCGCTTATGGAAAGAGTTACCTGTGTTTCCATCCCAATTCAACCTCGTCCTATTCAAAACCAATATCAATCGCCACTTCCTGTCAGTGTCTCAAAACAAAGCCAACTCAACACACTACCCATCTAACAGCCCTGCTACTAGGGATCAGGGCATCAACCGCCACATCACCAACACCTCTGTGGCACTACAAAAAGTTTCAGAGACCCCTATAATAATAATAGTCTAATATAATTTAAGTTGCAAAGATATATTAACATTCAAAGCTCATATCAAATGCGTGGCCACAGACACTTGTAAGTTCGCGCTTACAAATGCTGATTGTGTACTTTCAAATTAAAATCCAAACCTCAAATAAACATAATCCCTTCAACTTTTGCCGAACTTTCCTGAAACAGGGGTGACATTGGCATTTTTTACAGCATTAGGTGGTCAGCTTCATACTAACCTATGAGTCAAAGAATAACCCCTACGGTGCTTTTCTTAGACATTTTAGTCGTCTGTTGAGCCCACGCTTTGACAAACTAATGATGCATTTGTATGAACCCTGTCAATCCAAGATGGCCGCAACAGCTGATTACTCTTCATAAAAATATTTAAATTCGGTAGGTAAGAATGACCGTGGTGATGAGACTTCCAGCCGATTCATTCTTCCATCATTTGTTTGTCAAAGCGTGGGCTCAACCGACGATTAAAATGTCTAAGAATAGCACGGCTAGAGTCTCTGAAATCTAGGGAATCTCACACACAGAATTCTTTATTTTTCCTGCGTTTAGTAGAGGCTTAATTTCTCATACATTGTTTCCTTTTACGTGATGATTGAGTACTAACGCGATATGTTATACTCGGCGTACTGTATTACTGCTAATTAAAACACTGGAAGTACGAGCGGATCTCTTTGTTAAGCAAATCAACGGGCCCAAGGTATAAACGAGCGAGTACTCGATGGCAAACGAAGTGGGTGACGCATCTCGTTTCAGCAATTAGCAGTGTTTAAAGTGACGCTTAGGTCATCACCGCTCATAAGTCACGAAGCATTTCGATTAACGTGTGTGTGCTCGGTTTTGTGTCATTTCTGGAATAATTAATATCTGGTCAAATATGTTGTATTCCAGGAAAAGAACCAATAAATATATATATTGAAGGCCAACCACCCACACAAAAGGATCACCCTGATGGTGAATCGTGTGATCGATTTGAAACGTCGGCTCGAAAACAAGAATAGTCAGCAGATTAACGGAAACCCATAAACATATATAAATCTAGGAGAGATCTTTGATCATCTTTACGGTCCATTCTTCTTCTTCTTTTGGTGTCACTTTATCGAAGATCTATAATCATAATGGCTATTTTGACCTTGGATGCTGCGGCTCGAAACAGGTGTGCTTTTGTTGAACCATTGTCGCAGGATTTTTAGCCTTATGTTTTATAATATGCTCTTCGCTGGATGAAAAATTTCATATTTCCTTTACGAAAGACCGGTTATAAAAGGTACATCCAACCTTACAGCAACTGGATCTTGTTTGAGAATTGGCAAATCATCCATTTTTTTTTTTAACTATTACTTGAATAGAAACAAAGTAAATATGGCAAAAAAAGAATGCACGTGTACATGAATACTCAAATCATAAAATAATATTTGAATCATTTAGTTGGTGAGAGCTGTTTTTGTGTCACACCTAAAGAGCCCTCTGCAAGCTTGGTCATTCCTACAGAAAGCGAATTCTAAAGCAAGACTCAAATCAATGCTGTAAGGCTGGATGGACCGGTGTTTGGTAAAGGTTTATGAACTTTTCATCCAGCAGAGAGCATATTTGAAAATTTAAATGGTACATTTTTTGTGCTCCGCCGAGATTCGAACCCACAACCTTACATTTACGAGTCAGAAGTGCTAATCACTAGACTACGGACCGGTCAGATTAATTTTACAGACTTGAACATAAAAAAAAAATGTGTTAAACTTTTTTAAGCGCGTGTATATGGATACTCAAATATTTTGTATTTTTAGATAAGAATGCAGATGTATAGGTCTATTGTACGTAGGTACGTATGTAGGGTGATGGCTGAAACTCTCGTCTGTGAGGCGTGAGCTCGGTACCACGGATTCACACGCTTTTCGCGTTCCCAAAACAACTAGACCACCAAAGCGGATGTTCTTATAAAAAGCGACATGCTCTGTTTTATTAATCCACATAAAAATAGACGATGTGCTCTGTGCATACACTATTCCAAAAGTAAGTAAACAATGACATTCATGAAAAGAGTAGGTCATCTTTTCAGAATATTTTTAAGGCTCAAAAAAAGGCTTGTTTTCAGTTCACAATAATAGTAACTACACAGTTAAAATTTATTTATCGGATATTAAACGAACCATTATAAGAGAACATACATTATAATCGATGTTTTGTTAGCGACGTAGATAACATCTTCAAGAGACACCCTACCCTCTCTGCATGACGACTGAGGATGAACTGCAGTGAGGATGTCACCTGAAAACGTTAGCTACGTCACTAACGAAACGTTGAGAATAATGTAAGTTCTCTTATAACGGTTCGTCTAATATCCGATAAATAAATTTAAATTGTGTAGTTTTTATTATTGTAAATATGGCAAACGACCGTAATTCCAACTTAAGCCTAACAATTGTGTTCAGTTCAGTTGCAAAGCAACTTTGATATAAATTTTAAGATTTAAATGTAATCTAACATATCAATCCCTTAGCTTTTAGGTTGGCATGAGGCTGACTTATCCACTCTGTAAAAAAATATTCCTTTTGGCAATCTCACCTCTGTTTCAGGGAAGGTCGGAAAAAGTTGCAGGGCTTGTGTTCATTTGACGTTTGGTTTTTGAATTGCAAGTGCACATGCAGCATTTGTAAATGCGAACTTACACGTGTCTGTTTGTGGGCTTGCATTTGAATTTGAAATCATCTTTGCAATTTAGATTAAAGATAGGTAACATTTAAGATTCATATGTCGTGCGTGTTCTAAAAAACAAACACACATAAGTTTGCGCTAACACATGTTGCATGTGTAAATACAAAATATGATTAAAAACTTAAGTGAACTTCATTTCATTTTGGTTTGAGGCAGGGCTGCGGCAAAACTGAACCAATTTTTACAGCATGAGTATTCAGTCTCATACGAGCCAATAAATCATTAAACAAGACTGGAAATTTTTCTCGATTTGCAAAAAATTGGCTTATTTTTGTGGCAAGTTTAAAGTGTATGGATGTAAGCTATAATATGGTTTATTGCCATTTCGCAAAAGTTCGTTTGATTTAATTTCAGATTATTGAGAAAACTACCAACTTTTGTACTTGGTACGTGCATATACACTTTATCATCGCTGATACAGACGGTCATGCATACGTGCCATTCTTGCGTTTATACGCGGAGACCATGTGCTGGAATATGAGAAACAGAGAAACTGCTCACTTTATTTTATCATCAAAGGACAAGGTGGCAATTTTTTTTATCAATGATTCAGAATGTAAGGTTTTTAATAATGAATCAGAATTTAAGGTTTTTAAAAACGAATCAGAATGTAAGGTTTTTAATAATAAATATGATAATTCAATTTTTGAAAAAAAAAAACTCAAGACAGGTGACGTGGTGAAATATAATTGTAGAAGACAAAAGTGTTAATTTTTATGCTGTACAAGTTATTTCTTACTCTTATGGCACACTGTTTTATTACACATTTTTTTTCTACTCTACGACACAGTTCTACTATACTTCTTTTATTATTAACTTTTCAATCATAACTTATGATGTTCTGACGACTGAAAACCTTTGTAAATTTAAAAATAAAAAGTAGTAAAAAAAAAACAGTGCTACGAGTACAGAAAACATAGTTTTTTTGGTTACAAACTCCATAAAATAACATTGAACTCCCACAGTCTTATTTCCTTAAACCAGAGTAGAAGTCACCAGAGTATGGTAAAAATGTCTTCAAACTGGTTTAAAAATTATAAACCTTTTTATGAATAAGGTGGTAAGAGTTGATAAACAAATTATAAAGTATTTACTTGAATTATCTACTTGAATTTAAGATGTGTTTGATATTAAACAAAAAAAAAACAATTTATGTAGTTGAGCATACAAGAATGACGCGTTTGAGTGATTGCCTGTAGCAGGTATTGCAGTACGTAAATTCAGTAGGGTGGGGCAGAAAAGTTGCACGCGTACATGCAAGAGTTTCCCAAAGTTGCATCGCACAATTGCATACCTACTAAGTGCAATAGGGATGGCAGAAAACAATAACACTTAGTATTCGGTATCATAGAACATTATTTGTATTGATACTTCTGATGAAAAAAATAGAAGAATCTATGTACATAGATAACATTAATCATGTACAATTAATCAATAACGTATTGGGAATATACAGATACTTACATTTTTATGTGGATAATAATCGTACTGCATTCAAATATTTATACTTAAACGAAAACACGGCTAAACTAAGTTGCAGATATAGTCCATAGTGCGCTCAGCTGAGACTGGAGCCAAATCAAGGATTGAAGAACCTGTAAGAAGAGTTAACACAGTGTTTGGAGAGCGTGCATTTGCAGTTGCTGGCCCTCTGGCCTGGAATCACCTGCCACATCATGTGAGAGAGCTAGAGGACCATGGAAAGTTCCGGAATGCACTAAAGACAAGCAAATTTCTGGCATCGTTTGCACCAGCGCCCTTGGAGTGACTACATCACGAAACGGCGCTATAAAGAAATCATCAACTCATCATCATCATCAGTCCAACTAATTACCGCGTTGTTCCAAAAGAAGTTGCATGCGGCGTCTGAAACTTATTTTGTTCACAGGTCAACAGTTCTACTTAAACGATCGGATTCCCTGTTTCCAAAGGGACTAGTTGTTTTTCCTTGTGAAGGTTGAATAAAACATGCTAAGATATTTTGACTGATTTCATTTATCAGTCATGTAAATTCTTGGATGAATAACCTCTGAGTACCAACACATCGTTGCCAGATTTTCTTTCAGACCATTTCATTGAAAGGTAATTTTCGAAGCAAATGGTAGATAATCAAACAAGCACTGGAGGGACGAATGAAAATCATTTTGTTTTTCTGTAAAAAAAATACTCCTCATAGCGTACTTCACCTCACTCTATCAAAAGTTAATTTTTACTCAATAGCGCTATAGTTCGGATTTTAAGCACGTTGAGCATGATCCCTGAAGCAATATAAGTCACTATTAAGGTATTACAGGATCTAGTATGTTTGGATTCACTTGTAAATGAAGCAATGCAATTTTTCACATTGTTCACCCCCCTAGTCAGTGGTATGAGCTCGCCCGGTAAAGCAATACCTACCATCGGGCGCTCTACGTGGTACGTTTCATACAACAAACAGGGGATGAAGGAGCGCTGCGACTCATCACCAACAAAAACTCCCATAAAACGCGAATAACCAAAATTAAATTGTCTAACTTTAAGAATTAAAGTCTTGTTCAGGCCAAAAGACGCCTCTTTGGCAGAGAGCCAGTCGCTGCTGAACTCTTCATGGTCTATTCCAGTTCTTATATACGTAGCCTACCGTCTTCTGTCAATATTATTTGTTGTAATTTTTGCGCAAATATTTCATGATAGAATTGTGCTGTTTCAAATTTTTATTGTACCGCCACAACATATATAGACATCTACTGTCAGATAGATGAAACTTTTTATCTTAAAATACAAGCTGATGTCAAAATTTTGGTAGGTACATGGACCGGTCCGTAGTCCGTAGTGGCAACACTTCGGACTCGTAAATGGAGGGTTGTGGGTTTGGATCCCGGCGGAGCACAAAAATATACCATTTATATGTCGAATGTGCTCTTCGCTGGGTTGAAAAATTCATAAACCTTTACCAATGACCGGTCACAAAAGGTCCATCCAGCCTTACAGCAACTGGGTCTTGCTTGAGTATTGGCGCTTTGTAGCGTCGACCAAGCTCGTACACCTCTGCGGCACTACAACAAGTGTCATAGACCCCTAGAGTCTTTAGAATCTAGGGAGTCTCCCGAACAGGATTTCTTAAAAAAAAAAAAAAAAATGTTGTTCATGTATGTTTTTAGTTGAACTTGGGTTTACTTTTTATTTTTGACTTTACGTTGAGGACTCTGTAGCGTTAACCATAAGACTACGGATTGGTCAAAAATGTATGAACTAAAATACAAAAAGCCATGTTTTATGATTTTCTGGCAGAAAAAGTCAAGTTAAATACAGGTATCCAAATAAAATCTACCAAACAATAGGACAAAATGTATTTTAATCTGAAGTTTCAAAAGAGTAAGCTGATTAATTGAAAATGTATGGAGACTTCTCGAAAAAGGAAGAAAATTCTCCCAGCGAATTTAATTTGTATTGCAAAATTCATAGAGATTTCTAGAAGGCTTGTACGGGTGTCAGAGTCCATGCAATAAACACGTATGCTCCTTCTTGTTCTGAAGCCAAGATATTCTTGAAATTTGGCAAGCGCTCCACATGTTTGCAAATAATTTCAACCATATTTGTGCAGTCAAGTCGGAATTTGTGCAGTTTCTTTGCTTTTATACCCGACAGCACTTTAAGGAAAATTACTTCAAAATATTTCAAACATTTGTGTAGATGTGAATGATGAAAAAAGTGAATGATGCAAGCTGAATTCTCCCTAGAGTTTTTATAGTCTTGACGTTGAATTTGCTATATCTAAAGTATTGTGAAATACTGCAATATTGAGAAGATTTTATAGTTAGTTAGACTTTTATCTCACTACACAAATGTTGGATAGGGTATCTTCTTGTCCTGGAGAAGTGAATAACTTCCAAAGGCAGAAGAACCTTCTTGGTCAACGACATAGGATGTGAACAGACGCATAATCTATTGGAAAACATTAAAAGTCCATATGCCATCTCATGCACCAATATTGTAATGATGTTCCTTCTAGGAAGAGCTCAAAAAACTCCTTGGAAAGGGATGAAAATTGGAAAAGGGCGGCCTTGGACAGAAGCGGATGGAGGCTGAAAATAGCGGAGGCCAAAGCTTGACATGGGCTGTATGAAGAACAAGGGAGAAATGACGAAAAATATTGATGAACATTGCTGCAAAGCATTGTAACGAGATGGATTTGTTTGTTAGGTAAAATGGAACATGAGATTTGAATTTGAATGAAAAGGAAAACAAAGGAAGGTAGAAAGAGAGAAGAAGCTTGCCAGGCGGGATAGCCACAAGCCTGTGTAATTAAGAATAATTAATATTATTGTGCTGTGGTTTATTGTGTATACATTTTGAAAGGAATAAAAGTAAACATATTAAAGTGGCTGTTAATTATTAATTGTGTCAATCAGCAGGACAGAAGAAAAACCCTCACATTTTGGCGCCCAACGTAAAAGAAAAATCTGTAAATGAAATTCCTATGAAGAAAATTTTCTCAAACAAAAACAAATGACATTCGATTCCAATAAATGACATTCAAAACAATATGAAATGATTAAAATTGGACAGATTTATGGTTGTGAAAGCATCAACACGTTTAAAAGCTAGTGAAGACATCGACTTATACAATTAACAACAAGAAATTACAAGATTTGAAACGCTGTTTGAAAATATTGAAGGTGAGAGAATTCAAACTACCTACATTACGTTCAGAAGAATGGAAATTCAAAAATCGAACGTCGCGGGAGAATGAAGAATGGATATGAACCAGTTTGTTTCAAATCAGTTTAGATAAATATATATAGATGGTGTTATATTTAATTTGTATGAAAAAATTTTTTTCAATGAAATGATTTTTTTTAATTGCATAAATTAAAAATATACAGCAAATGACGAAATCTAAAAAAATTAATAATAAAAAGGATTTAGAAAGTAACACAATGGAGTCCATAAATTTTGATCCTCTCAAATTAAAAATATCTTTTAATGGTGAAAGTGAACCAAATGAATTTATAATAAGGTTAGAAGAATTAGCCAAAGTCTACAAATTAAAATTAGATTATTTGGTAGAGTGTATGCCTATATTTTTAACAGATTTTCCGTTAACTTGGTACAGAGCAATTAACTGTGAATTTGATTGGAAAATTTTTAAAACCAAATTCTTACAACAATTTGAAAAATATGACTTTCAAAGGAATCTTAAGTTAGAAATTTTAAATATGGTACAAGGTCATGATAATGCATCTGTTTATATTTTAAAGGTAAAATCAAAAAATAATTTATTAAATAAAAGAATGCATGATAAAGAACTTATGGACATAATAATTCATGGATTGTCAGAAAAATATGCAACTTTACTGACAACATCTGAAATTAAAAATACAGAGGAATTATCTACAATATGTAGCAAGTTTGAATCATTTTTCAAATTTAATGAATGTAAGAATTTAAATGTAATGAATGACACAGAAGAGAAAAATGTAATTCAAAAATGCAATTTTTGTAATAAATTAGGACATGATGAAATAGATTGTTGGACTAAAAATAGAAAATTAGATTACATACAGAATAAATGTAGAAGTTTCACAAATAATATAGTATGCCACTTTTGTAATAAAAGAGGACATGTGGAAAGAAATTGTTTTATAAAAAATGGAAATTTTAAAAAACACACAGTAATCTGTTACTCATGTAAGCGTACAGGACATGTACAAAAAGATTGTTTTGTTAAAAATAAAAAAAGTGATTATACAGACAAAACAAAAATGAACAGAAATATAAATATACAAAACAGAACAAATACGACATACAATAGTAATTCAAAAAACTTGTAGATAGTCGGCCTTCAGTACAAACACAAAAATCAGAAATGAAGAGCTGGCTTAATTTCATTCAAATTTTTAATAAAAATTATCAAATTGCACCACTCATTTTTGCTAAACAATTTGATAAAAGACCATTTTTAACAGTAAATATTGAGAACAAAAATTTTACAGGTTTACTAGATTCAGGTGCATCTATTTCTGCAATCAATGAAAAAACATTTGATTATTTTTTACAAAGAAATTACAAAATTATAAAAACCCATGATAATATCTCGTTAGCAAATGGTAAAAATATAAAAATACTTGGTAAAATAAATTTAGAGGTAAAATGTGACAATCAAATAAAACATGTAGATTTTTATGTTTTACAAGGTTTACAACAAGACTTAATTTTTGGAATAGATTTTTGGATAAAATTTGAATTAGAACCGAGTTTAATAAGTAAAATTACATATTCAAATAGCAAAAATATTAGTGAATTAGGTAAAATTACAAATAGAACTAAATTAACAGATAACCAATTACAGCAATTAAAAACAATAGAAAATGATTTCAAGGACATCTCTTATGAAAAAATAGGCTTAGGATGCACAAACCTCATTGAACACAGAATTCAGACAGAAGGTCCTCCAATAAAACAAAAGTATTATCCACTCAGTCCAGCAAGACAGAGACAGGTTAACACAGAGTTAGATAAAATGTTAAAAGAAGGTATAGTTGAACAATCCAAATCTTCGTGGTCCAGTCCTGTTGTGATTGTAATTAAAAAGGATGGAACGCCTAGATTTTGTTTGGACTCTAGAAGACTCAATGAAGTAACAAAACGAGATAACTATCCTATTCCAAATTTAAATCAAGTTTTAGCAAATTTACGAAATGCCAAATATATCTCTTCAATAGATTTAAGCAAGGCGTTTTGGCAAATTCCACTAGAAGAATCGTCCAAAGAAAAAACTGCCTTCGTCGTACCAAATAGAGGGTTGTTTCAATTCACAAAAATGCCGTTCGGTTTAAAAAATTCAAGTTCTGAAACACAGCGTTTATTAGACAAATTATTTGGACCTAAATTTGATACTAACATATTTTGTTATATCGATGACTTAATTATTATTAACGAAGATTTCAATTCACATTTAAATTTATTAAAACAAGTTAAAAATATATTACAAGAAGCAGGGTTAACGGTAAAATTTTCAAAATGTGAATTTTGCAAAGATAGTTTAAAATATTTGGGATACATTATTGATGAAAATGGATTAAGGCCAGATTCAAATAAAGTCAAGATTATAGAGGAATATCCTTCACCGAAAAATGTAAAACAACTACGAATGTTTTTAGGTTTGGTAGGATTTTATAGAAAAGTTATACGAAACTGCAGTGAGATATCATATCCACTAAATAAATTATTGAGAGGTAAAAAAGGTCAGAACAATTTTAATTGGTCAAAAGAATCTGAGGATGCATTTAATAATTTAAAATTAGCCTTAAGCACAGCCCCTGTATTAATATGTCCGGATTTCACAAAAGATTTTTTTTTACACACTGATGCCAGTAAAAATCAAGTAGCTTCAGTATTAAACCAAAATATCAATGGGTCCGAAAAGCCAATAGCATATTTTTCAAGAAGTTTGACAGTTAGAGAACAAAACTATTCGACATCAGAACGTGAGCTTCTTGCCATTGTAGAGTCAATTGAACATTTTCGATCTTATCTAGATGGGATGAAATTCAAGGTAATAACTGATCATATGGCATTAAAATTCTTGAATAAAATATCAAATCCAACAGGTAGATTAGCAAGATGGGCCATGAGACTTTCACAGTATGAATTTGAGATTGAGCATAGAAAAGGGAAAGAACATACAGTGCCAGATGTATTATCTAGGATTCCTGGTACTAAAGAAATGGAAGTAATAAATTCAAATATTGCAGATCCTTGGTATAATAATATCGCAGAAGGATGTACAAAAACACCACACAAATACAAAAAATTCAAAATGGTAGATAATAAATTATTTAAACTAATAAATGATGATAATCCTTTCACAGAGGAATATAATTGGAAAGAGATACCTATTATAGACAATAGATTAACTATAATAAAGAATCATCATGATAATGGACATGTAGGTATTTTTAAAACGTATAAATACATATCAAGATGTTACTATTGGAAAAATATGTATGCAGATATAAAAAGTTTTATAAATAAATGTCAAAAATGTAAAATGTATAAGCCGAATAATTTACCTCCAGCAGGAAAAATGGAAAATAGAAAAAGAGTGGATAGACCGTTAAAAATGCTGAGTATTGATTTGATAGGACCATTACCAAAATCAAGTACGGGCTATATACATATATTATCAATAATAGATGTTTTTACCAAATATTGTTGGTTATTTCCTTTAAGAAGAGCTACTACAGAAGAAATAGTAAAATTAATAGAAAA
Source organism: Agapetus fuscipes (assembly GCA_951799405.1). NCBI lineage: Eukaryota > Metazoa > Arthropoda > Insecta > Trichoptera > Glossosomatidae > Agapetus > Agapetus fuscipes. Next base: position 10,421,403 of record OX637349.1, on the reverse strand, counting down.
TAAAATATTTTTAACAGAAGGAGTACCGCAAACGATAATAACAGATAATGGAAAGAATTTAAAGTCTAATGCATTTAAAGATTTTATGTACTCATATGGAGTACAGAAAATATTTTATACAACTTTATATACTCCCATGTGCAATAATGTAGAGACATATAATAGAACAATAGGATACACATTAGCTATTTTTGTTGAAAATGAACAAAGAAAATGGGATACTTTCTTAGATTCAGTACAAAGCATAATAAATAATACAGTCAATTTAGCAACAGGATACACACCTAATGTATTAGCAAGAGGTAGGGAGATTGTACTAAATGGGGAAATTCATGGTGAAATAGTAAATGATGAAATAGAATCAAAGGAAGATTTAGATAAATATAGAGATATGTATAAAGATAAAATGAAGGAATTAAACACATTATACAAAATTGTAACAGAAAATTTATGGGATGCATATAATAAAAATGCAAATTATTATAATAAAGGTAGATCAAATCGTGTCTATGATCAAGGGGATATTGTATGGCGTAAAAATTTCATTCAATCAAATGCAGGGAAATACTTCTGTACAAAGTTGGCTCCAAAATTTGTCAAAGCCAGAATAGAAAAGAAAGTTAGCAAGATAGTCTATGTATTAAAAGATATAGACACAAATGTTATAAATAAATATCACATCAAGGACATAATCAAATTAGATTAAAAAAAAAAAAACATATTTTCATGTGTATGAAAAATTTGAGGTGATGCATGATACGGTGAAAGTTGATATAAAAGTGATCAGTGAAAGAATGAATTATGAAACATTGCATGAATGAAGGTATGAAACATAAATTAAAGAAAATATTACATATGAAAGTAAAGTTTTAAAAAAATTGATGGACTGATAAATTTATTAATGAAAAATAAATTTGAAATAAATTTAAATATTGGGAAAGATACATGTTTAAAAAAAAAAAAAAAGTTATTTTAATGAATTGATTAATAAACTGGTGAATGTTTATTATGTATTGTTATTTGATTATTTGAATTGTTGAATTAAGTATTTAAAAAAAAAAGTTATTTTAATGAATTGATTAATAAACTGGTGAATGTTTATTATGTATTGTTATTTGATTATTTTGAATTGTTGAATTAAGTATTTAAAAAAAAAAAAGTTATTTTAATGAATTGATTAATTAACTGGTGAATGTTTATTATGTATTGTTATTTGATTATTTTGAATTGTTGAATTAAGTATTTAAAAAAAAACAAATATTTGTTTATAATATTGAATATGAAATTTGTGTTAAAAAAAAAATATATTAATTTTAGTATGAAAATAATTGGCATTGTTAAAAAAAAATGTATTAATGACTGAATAATGTATCAGAAACAGGTTTTTTTTTATTTTCATATTTTTGAAATTTATCCTTAAAATAAAACAAAATATGTGGCGCCGGCTGAGCATTATGATACATTATTTACTCATTGTAAAAGAAAAAAAAAAAAATTGGGAATGTTTTTTTTTTATGAGAGGAAGGAGGTGTATTGTAACGAGATGGATTTGTTTGTTAGGTAAAATGGAACATGAGATTTGAATTTGAATGAAAAGGAAAACAAAGGAAGGTAGAAAGAGAGAAGAAGCTTGCCAGGCGGGATAGCCACAAGCCTGTGTAATTAAGAATAATTAATATTATTGTGCTGTGGTTTATTGTGTATACATTTTGAAAGGAATAAAAGTAAACATATTAAAGTGGCTGTTAATTATTAATTGTGTCAATCAGCAGGACAGAAGAAAAACCCTCACAGCATTCCTAGAATTGAAGAGAAGAAAACTTTAATCATTACATTATTTAAAAGTATTATTTCAAAATAAAATCCGTTAGTGGCTATAATTTTTCGGATATACCTATGTATACCTAGACGTCTTTTGTCAGTGAGTTTTCCGTTTCCAGCGCCCCATTTTCTAGCATCACCTGCTCATCAATCATCCGGCCATAAAGTCCCCTTCCTGGTGCATCACCATCATCATCATTACAGGTGTCTGGTCAGTCAAATGACCAAACGCTAGAGGCTCTGAGTGCTTTCTAACTAGCGATACTTGAAATAGCAAGGTAACTCCTGTTGCCTCAAAATTCGAAAATGTCTTACACTATAATCATACAACTTCAGATGATATATTCCAATGAAATCGTGTGGAGAAAAAAGGGGAAAATGTGACGTATGCCTGCTGGGTTGATATGAAAACATTGTTGATTTGGTCGCTATGCACCGTCTCAATACTGTTTTCTGTTTTTATGAGAGAAATTATTTTCATGATGAAGACAAAACATGTATCCAAATAAGGTGTTGGTTATTTTGAAATTTACATATAAAAACAGATTGTATAAAATAATGATGAATAATTGTAGAAAACATATGTTATCATATAAAAAAAAACTATTTTTTTAATGTTTTCTTGTAAAAAACACATACGACTTTAATAAAACTTGTTATTATTGATGTTGGCCCCTCTGAAGTAAGTAAAGTACGGGCAAAGCACTTGTTTGAAAAAATAATTGTACGATTCTAGGATATGTATATCTTAAATGGTGTCCAAAAAAAAATATATATTTTACCTTAATTTTTTAAGCCTCAAATTAGTCTGTAATTTACAGTCTATATATTCTAATGTCCTTGCTCTAAGCCACCCTTAGAAATCAACACATTAGCGACAAAAATACAGAAACACATTCAAAATAAAATATCAACTTTAACGCAAGATTTTCATATGAAAACCAAATTCAGCTACCTTTACTATGCAAAGTATTTTTGACTGTGAATATGAGTGATAAGTGGCTGATTTTCTATGGGTTTCCAAAATTGTATGATGACCGGAATCCGTCCAGAAATAAATCCAGCTGCCTGCTTTTGAATAATAAAGTTGGTGTAATACCTACTTTGTGTAGAAGTTTTCCGACAGCCTACTATTGTCGGGTTGAGAATAATTTATGAAAAGATGACTTCCTGAAATATTTCCTTTACTAATAAGGTTCAGTATGTATTATATATACCTGCATATATAGGTACAATTAATAAACCCGGGACGTGCATACCATTTCAAGCATGGATAGGCATTTATATGATTTTCGTCTGGTTTCTGGAATATCAAATATTAATAGATTGTTGCAATATGTGCATGTTTTGCGTTTAAAAATCACTTACCAAAAATTTTAGTGAACAAGATATGTGTACATTAAGTATTAATATTTAATGCATGTCCACAAGCATACTCGTGCCAGGTTATACAAGCACATATTGCATGTAGGTAATTTACAAAATAAGTCCCAAATGAACATTTACCTTGTAATTTTGCAGATTTTCCCTGAAATAGTATGTGAGATTAGCGTCTATATAGAAAAAAAAATATTAACTTGATAATTTTCAGATTAATTAACTTCAACAAATTTAACAATTTTGCATTATGTATTCAATGCCAAAACACATCGCATCGTTAAATGACCATAAAATAAAAATATGCAATTTTGCAAATAAAAAAAAAAAAAAATGCAAAATACGCTACCCTCTAAACCTGACATTCGTATCGTTCCATCTGACATTATCCAACGGAACTAGCCAGCAAATTATGCAACCTTTTAATGTTTCTTCAGTGGAACTCATTATGGCGGCGATCCCCCCCCGACAATCATCGATGGTCGGTGCCATATGGGGCCGAAGACACCTGGCCCCAACTTAAAGCATATTTAAGCTCAACCATAGCGTTTAAAAAAAATACACGGAAACTAAAATGCTCTCTAGGTGTGTTGCTTTAGTTTCAACAAGCAGTAATTCCAATTGGGCTTGTGAAAATCATTTATTTTTCCGAAATAGGAAGCAGTTTTACGTTTTAAGATGGTCGACTTTTTTTGTATATTTATAAAATGATCAACATGAACATTCACATGATACATTTGAAGGGTAATTTACACTTTTTACGAAAATTTCGTCAATACTGAAGAGCAGTGGCTTAGCCAGGCATGAGTAACAACTTTTTCTTACAAAAAAAAAAGTTTTTTTATCCGATAGACATCAAACTTCACTAAATTCTTTAAAGAGTATTTTACATGTTTCCTGAAAATTCGATTAAATTGGTTGGGCGGTTAAGGAATCCATACAAAAATTCGTACTTACATTTTATTTTATAACATTAAATATATTAGATCTCTATCAAATTCTGTAGAGCCAAAACAATTGTAGTAAAACACTATTTTATTTTCACTAAATGTCAATAAACCAGTGTTTTAGTAGCATGGTTTTGGTTCTATAAAATTTAATAGAGATCAAATATGAATTTTCACAGGGTTAATATACATACAAACCATACAAAATATAAAATGAAATATATATCGTTTTGTAAACGGTTGAATAGAGTATACACGTCATGTTTGTACTTAAGGATTCGATCAGAATCGTCCGTCATGGATGACAGAGTTCGCCCCTTCTCACGGTACCTTAGAACAACATAAGGGATGAAAAGTGACGTGGTATATGCACGGTTAAAACCTTTGTTTACCCCATAATATACTTTTTTTACCTATTTAGTATTCGTGAATTAAATACGGGAATAAGTCACACACTTTCTTCCTCATTTTAATAAGTTGGCTAATTGGTATGAGACTAATAACCCATACTGTAAAAAATGTGTGTCGAATTGAATTTTTTTTACTAATGTCTCTCTATTTTATTATATTTAGAACCGATAAGAAGAGTTAACACAATTTTTGGAGAGCGTGCATTTGCAGTTGCCGGTCCTCTGGCCTGGAACCACCTGCCACATCATGTGAGAGAGCTAGAGGACCATGGAAAGTTCCGGAATGCACTGAAGGCAAGCAAATTTCTGGCATCATTTGCACAAGCGCCCTTAGCGTGACTACATCACGAAACGGCGCTATAAAGATATCATCAACTCATCATCTATTATTTCTGGGTTATTTTATTTCTTGTTGTAGAGTTCACACATGTGATATTATAAACTACTGTGGTTAATAAATCAATATGCGTTGTTTTGTGTGAATTACACCTTAAAAGCCTTCAGCATGCCTGTCCGTCGCTAGACAATGTCAATTTTTCAAGAAAACCCCAGCTACGAAAAGGGTGGATGAACTTATGTGACTGGTGTTTTTGTGAAAGCAGATGAGCTTTTGAACCCAAGGAAGAGCATGTTTGAAAAAGCGAATGATAGAATTTTTGTGCTCAAATGGGAATAAATTTCTGAGAGTTCGATGCGTTGACCATTAGACTACAGACAAGTCAACAGTTCCCGTACATTAAACCTCATGTGCCGGCTTCATAAACTTACAACTTTTAACACTTTTTTTTTTTATTATCCCTCATTACAAAAAGTAGATTCAGTACTGTAATCAGTCGAATTTCAATACAAATTTCCTACGTAAATTCCTATATTTTGTCTGCCTTGCACATGGGCGTACCCAGTTTTTTGTTTATTATCCAATTCTATCCGCTGGTATATTGCGTGGACACAGCGGAGCTCAAAATTGCATTTCGGGTATGAAACATGCTATGAAGTTTTGTTATTATCCAATATTACCGAGTTCGCAAACATGCAGTTTTGCAATAGTATAAATTCCGCCTAAAATACCGGCATTTCTGCATGCCATTTCTGCTTGTGTATTCTAGATTATACCTACCTAAGCAATATACCACCACCTTAACAGTAAAACTGAATAAGTGCTGATTCACTGATTGGAAAATCGTGGATAAAACATTTAATTGGGTGAAAGTTCTCTTCTTCAATTTTCCTGGACCATTGAATGGCGGCACAAGAAATAATTCATCCATCATCAATCAATTCAAGAATGATGAAAAAAAACATACAAATAACTGCAGTTAATTGAAATATCTTTTAAATGTACTTTTTTTTTTTAATTAAAGAATGGACCGGAATAAGAACACCTTACATAAAATATATTTCACATTGCCCAATCAGAAAAAACAATTTGGTCGACTTTCTTTCAGAGAACTAGCAATACGCATATACAAAACACGAAAAATTGATTCGAATTTAATTTTCCTGCGTTCAATCGCCGCGATCTCATTCAAAAATTGCATGCAAGAGTGACAATTTACAGCGCCCATGGATGGTAAACAATACAGTTGTGTTTTGTCATAAAAATTCACGAGTATGCGAGACGAATCATTTTCGACCAGTGAAAATGTACGTAGGTAGGTACATGTTTTCTACAATCAACCAATACCCGTGTACAAACAAACAAACAAATATGGACGTTGATTTTTCAAACATTTCAAAAGTTTCATAGCTGGGTATGTATTGGGAAATTGTCCAATTCGTCTAGGTAATTTATACGAAGTCGAATTCTTATGACAAAAAGCCAAAAAGAGCTCCTGAAAAACTTTATTATTTAAAAGAAAGCATATTTCAGTAAACGACTAGTATTGCATCAAATGCATGAATCTAGGATTGAAAACAACGATGTATTTTTTTCGTCAATCCTATAAATGTATGTAACTCGATTTAAAATAATCCAAAATAACCGCCGTCAATTCCTTTGAGAAAACGAACTACAAAGTTACATGTATCTTGAAAGTGTCAAAAAAGTACAAATCGGCTTATTCTTTAGAGTAAATATTGAGATTAATATTTTTATGTTAACCCTGAAATATGTAGGCTGTGTTTGTTTCAGTTCAACCCCTTCCATTTTTATTTTTGCAGGGTGGCACACACCCCATTCCGACCGGAAGTTAAGTTGGTCCACAGTCCGGCGCATTAATTGTTTGTTACCCCTGCTGTAGGCTCGATTCCCGTAGGCTACGAACTCGATGGGTTTTGAGCTTTATATTATATTTTTTTAGTTAAATATCGACACTGGAAAATAATATTTTGTGTATATATTTTCTAAGCTCTTTCTTATATGAAAACCAATAAAAGTCTTCTGTTAACCTTAATTTAAAAACTATATGTAATTTTAATTGTTACTAAACATACAAGCCAAACACAAATTTTCCGACTTCGATTGTTAGGACATTTTAAACGAATGAACGATTTATCAATAATCAAAAAGATCTACTCAAAGTAAAACACGACAACCTAACTTAATCATTTATCTAAATAGAATCATTTTGAAGACGAAAACCGAACAAATAGGACACTCGATTAGACATAGCACCGACCTTGGCAACATCTTTGAAGGAAAAATCTTGGGAAGACGAACAAGAGATCGTCCAAGAACTTCATACTTCCAGGATTTGAAGCGGCTCATGGATGTGTCCTCCTATTTGCAGCTAAAGAGGATAACATACAACAGAGACGGATGGCTGGCAGAACAAGGCACTGCCTTTAAATGATAATAATGATGATTATTTTGGTACTTAGTACCATCTTAAAATCAATCATTCATTTGAGGTATTTTTTTTTGTACATTGAAATTGATAGTAAAATTCAAATAGGTCTACTAAAGTCTCTGAATCAGTAGACGCATAGACTTTACCCATAGCTAAGTAGATAATTCAGTAGACACCCCCCACCTACTCCAATACAAACAGTTGCAGAAGTAGACAGATTTTTTGTTTGCTATGTACTATAGATATTGTCAGCAGAGAAGGAATATGCCAGGGGCGTGCACAGCGTTTTAAGCGTGGTTAGGCAACAATATGTAATTTTACCGAGTTGGATTTTAATTTTACATAAAAATTCTAGGATACCATTGTGTGCTTATTTTTCAATTTATGTATTTCTTTAAAGTTTAAAAACATTTCAGATCACTATCCAATGTAAAAAAATTCTTGTGTTTTCATCACTTTTTTATTTTTCCCATTTTTATTTCTTTGTACCGCCATCTTAAATCCATCATGTATCTGCACAGAACAGAATAAGAGGACAACACGGCACATGTTTATAAATAAATTGTTTCCTTGGCGGGCAAACGTCACACCACTATATGACAATGGACTTTACAACCAAAATAAAAATATTTCTTTGCCTTTTCCTTAGCAACTCAGCCGTCGAACATTACATTTTTCCCAATCGAAATGTGCCGAGTCCCTTGTCTTGTCATTTTTCGATTCTTTTCAAAACATGAAAATTTACCTACAATTTCCTAATTAGTATCGTAGGTGTAAATTTCTATAATGCTCGTCAATTTTCACTGAAAAGGCATTACAAGACGAACATTTCATCAATTTCTGAAAAAGTTATTGCTTTACTGTCGATGCATTTTTCAGATTCTTTACACATCAACCCTCATTTTCATCCCCTGATTCTACCACCGCCACCCCACTACTGATTCCATACACTGCGCGAGCCGGGCAGTTGCTCCGAAGTTGAATACTGATAATTAAAAGATGGACGAGGGGGGTTGGGAATGATTTCAAGCCTTTTAACTTTTCGCATGGAACAAAGGCCGCAGCTGAACGTCCGTTTTCAGCAGGCCGGCCTTCCGTTGGCCGGCCCCATTCATTTCCAAGCCTCACTACCTCAAGTATAAAAATAAATACGTTTAAACTCGACCGTAGCGTAAAATGTGAGGAAACTAAAACGATCACTTCAAATATTTTTTTTTTGATATTTTTTTTATAACTAATCGACTTGACACAGACATTGTCCTACTCAAATTGCAATCAATTTGATTTCGGCTGTAATAATATATTATCAAATTTGCAAAGATATATAAAGATTTATGATTCATGTTGAATGTTTTACCACAAGCAGACACGTACAATGTCATGCTTACAAATAAAAATAAAAATCTCAAATGAACATACACCCTGCAACTCTTGTTGACCTTTTCTGAAACCAGAGTGATATTGCCAAAGTGAATCATTTCTTAGATTGCAATCATCTTCGGATGAATAATAGCCAAATCACTTCAGCCGTTTCCGATTGATGTGGTTACCAATCTTTAATCTATAATCTAAGTTGCAAGGATATATTCATTCAAAGCTCTCAGATGTATGCCCACAAAGAAACACGTATAGTTCCCGATCAACATCATTTAATTTTTTTTGTAGGTATAGATAAACACTCAAGGGAGCTTGTTCATACGAAATAGTAAAGAATACAGTAATGCAGGTTCATATAAATAAATATCTTCACAGTTCATTTCATTCTCAGATCGAAGTAGAGAAATATGAGGTACACGAGTATTTTTTATTCGTCAAACGCTATTTTTTAGTTTAAACGTGATGTTTTATACTCGGGCCACTGACTAGTGGGCTTGTGTATACTCTTAGATGTATGTATGTCTGTAATATCGAAGGACGGAGGAAAATGTATTTTTTATGGTAGAATTGAAATTGAAGAAGGAGTTTACTTTTTCTGGTCGAAAGTTCAATTGGTTGAGTTTGTGTTGTTGGAACAGAAGGTCTTGGTTTGAAAATGTGGCATCATAAGCCATAACTACAGTGACCAGAAAACATTTTCGGCAGTTAAAATTACAATAATTTCAGATAACTTAGAATGGAATCGATTTTCTACTTTATGAATTACGGCAACAACTATTTGCTCTTTTCAAGGTTTCGCCACTGACATACATATAAAGGTGTTACAGATGAGAGGTGTTGTAAATGATGGTACATAAATGTGTATTATGTATCCATATTCCTTGACTTATTGGTTGGTATGAGGCTGATGGCCCATACTGTAATAAATGGTTCAATTTGCCATTGCCACCCCTGTTTCAGGGAAGGTCTGCAAAAGTTTCAGGGCGTATGTCCATTTAATGTTTGGAATTTAATTTGTAAGTACACATGTTGCATTTGTAAGCGCGAACTTACACGTGTCTATTTGTAGGCATGCATTCAATATAAATTTGAAAAGTAAATATATCTTTACAACTTAGATTATAAATATGGATGTACAGAATTGTCTCCACTTCTGCCTATATTGTATAACTCTTTAATTTTTCGGTCATTGCATTTCTTTCAGAGTCATAATCTTTTTCATGCAAGTCCTCCTTTTATGCATGACTCAAAAAACATGTCATAAAACTTCGAAAAAGAAAAATGCTTTTGGTACGACATTTAAAAATGTGAAAGACAGATGCAAGATGCTTTCATCCGCATGTGTTTGAAGACATAAAGAGAAATCTCAAAGCTGGATACTTTCTTGAGGGTTGACTCAGGCTTCTCTTGAGGGGGTTTTACCCCTGTCCCCACGTGGGGGGGTTTTAATGGAAACGCGGTCACTTTTTATTTATCTTATGTCGGACATTCACACTTGTCTCCTTTGCGTTTTCCATTTGAATGCGGTCTCCTTTAGTCAAAAGAGTGTCAATACAACACACGTACCGACTTTATAGTGTAAGAAATCTCTGTCCATCCAAAACATCTACATAACAGTATCGTGCATCACATACAGACATATCTGATCGGTCTGTAGTCTAGTGGTAACGCTTCTGACTAGTAAATGGAAGATTGTGGGTTCGAATCCCAGTGGAGCACAACAAATATACCATTAATATTATCAGATATGCTCTTCACTGGATTAAAAATTCATATACCTTTACCAAAGACCGGTCATTAAAGGTCCATCCAGCCTTATAGCAGCTGGGTCTTGCTTGAGAATTGGCGCTTTCTACAGCGATGATCAAGCTCGTAGAGGGCTCTTAAGGTGTGATTCACATAAAACAGCGCTCACCAAAAAAACATTATTTTATTTATACTTATGAATGTTCTAGCTCAAATATGTAGTTCCCCATGCTAATTGCAAATGGCAGCAAGAGTTGCAGGATAAATGTTTATTTGAGATTATGTTTTTTTTTGTGTTTGTTGTAAGTTCACACGTGTGAGCGCAAACTTACACGTGCATGCTTGAAGGCATGCATTTAATTTGTTTCTCAAAATTTTATATGTCTTCGCTACTTATTTAACAGATAGATGATATCGTACGGTTTTTTATCGAAAACTTATCCGTGCTTAAATTGTAGGTGTTTTCCGTAATCTTTCCGTCTTGAATTGATTACAAATGTATGGTTATGGCTGAAATATAGCTTTGTATGTGCGTCTTGAAGAGTACAAAGGTAGGCGGTGTACGATAATGATTGTGCGTGCATTCATACGCGTCTTCCGCCCACATCGGTGTCAAGTATTTGAGTAGTACGGTTGTGATAAGGACGCCGCCCCCTCGCAAGGATCGAAAAGGGGGCGGAGAGGGTAGAAAAGTGGGCGGTAAGAATGCGAAAAGTGGGCGGAAAGAATGTATTAATCACAGCATCAATAACAGGACAAAGTTCTTTTTTCTTATGATTTTATATTACAGAAATTGATAGTTTTGCGTTACAAAATAAATAGTGTCTATAATTTACTGTTAATTTCGTGAAATTAAATGAAATTTTGATCCTTCAAATTAAAAATATTAGTAAATATGAATTTTCACTTTGTTAATACACAAACAATACAAAATATAATATTTATGAGTTTATTTAACAGTATATTAAGAATGATGTGCCATATATTATTAGTTGTGCTTAGTTTGTCTGTGTTAGTTAATAATGAGTCTATGAAAAATCTAAAAATGAGTAGAAGCTTAGAAAGGTATTTAATAATAATAATTAGTACTTGTTCAAGATAAATTAATTACTGAATATTCCAGCAAAATCCAGCAATGTGGTACGTAACGACTCCCCATGTTTCGAGAATGATCTTAATAATCTGTATAAATTAAGACCAAGATCCCTTGGAAAAGCAAATACGAATCGACCATCGTACTGTTGAGATGCAAGAACTTGGAAGTCGGAACCGAAAGTGAAAAAATAAATTGTGTAAAATAAATTAACCGCAGATTTGATGAAATATTTTGCACCGTATTTGCATGTTTATTTTGATAATTTAGTAGCGACGTTTGAAACCAGGAAAAAAATATTTTTAATTTGAGTGAAATAAAGTCGGCGTCTTCATCATTAAGCATCACTCCTACAATACGGAGAAAGGGGTAAGTTTGTCGGAAAGGAAAACGCGAAAGGGGAAAACCGGGGGAGGGTCGGACGGAGTGTATTAGTGAGTGAACGGTGAACGTGCACAGGCTCTGCCCTTACTGCAAGATGCAAACGCAACTAAGCTGCAAATGTAGTGCAACTTGTTACCGTGCACTCCCCAAAGTGATCGCATGTAGCGTGTGGAATCTATTTTACCCGGACACTTTTCTTCAAGTAATGTTTCAAAAGCGATTTGAATGACTGCGCAATAATCATTAGGTTAACCTACTTTTTCTTTATTTTTACAGGTAAAAGGGTAACCATACACCAACAAAGTGAGGGTTTCACAGATCTTGAGGGACTGATTTTTATGTCAAGGGAAGACTGAGTATTGAATGAGCCTTGAAACAATTTTTATTTTGTGATTGATGAAATGAAAAATCATTTCTGACAACCACAGTGAGATTTGAACTCGAGCTCTGGGCATGGAATGCAAGCACTCTACCAACTGAGCTATTGACCGAAGGTGCATGCATATATTTTTTAGATAGCAACTTGGACCAAACACTTTTTCCTCTATGTGTTTCAATAAAAAAGCGCAGGAGATTCTTGCGTCTTATGATGACGTCCAGGCGTGTACATTCGCTCATCTACATACTTGTATGGACCGGTTGTATTTTTTCACCCCGCGACGAAGGAAAGGGTTGAGAACGAGACGCAAGATGGATGTGAAGGGTTGCCCTGGGTGGGCGGGAGGGGGACGGAGAGAGTGCCCACTTGAGGAGCTCTCAGGCTGTCTCTAAAAAACATCATTTCATTTCAATATTTACATGGCGATGCCTTAATGATGTTCTAAAAATCATCTTTTATAACTTGAAGAAAAAAAAGTAAGACATTTACTACTTCTTTTTCTTTTTCTTCATCTGTGTCAATCCCAGGATCGGCTTGCAGCAATGTTTATTCTTCATTTGAAAAGTGTAGCCATTTTTCCCCATCCATATTCCTTGACTTATAGGTTGGTATGAGGCTGACCATCCATACTGTAAAAAATGGTTCACTTTGCCAATGTCACCCCTGTTTCAGGGAAGGTCGGCAAAAGTTGTGGGGCTTATGTTCATTTGAGGTTTGGATTTTATTTGTAAGTACACATTCAGCATTTGTAAGCGCGAACTACACTTGTTGGTTTGTGGGCATACATCTGAGAGCTTTAAATGAATATATCCTTGCAACTTAGATTATAGATTATAGAAGGCAATTCTTTGATTGATTCTCGTAGGAGGAATAGCAAATATCTGCCAATATATCCTGTAGGAACTCTTGGCGTGGTCCTCCTCGATCATCCTTTCAATTATGGTATGCAAGAAGCCTTCTATTGCATTGTTTTTGAAATTTTTATTTTATTATGTTATTTAAAACTGAGAGTTTTGTATGATGAAAATCATATAGAATCTTGGTAAGATTGAGGTGTGTATTTAAAAAAGAAAAAGGAATTTTTCGACTTAATCTATCAATTTCTTATAAACTTACTGTTTGTACTAAAAATTCAAAACTAGACTACTTAATTACGAAGCTCGATGTAAAAACTGTGTAAATTGACAGTACTTGCTTGTAGTTGGTGTTACTATTTTGGTATTTTAAAGAAAAGTTTTAAATCTACATCCCAATTATCATGAAAATGCATAGATTATCTTCACTTCAATAAAACCAACAAAATGCTGTAAAGCAGTGCATATAAAATCTCCAGCCACAGCCTTCTCAGTCGTTGTTTGATTTCTCACACAGATATGAAGGAACTGAAACTTTCTACCCTAAAAGCAAAGGTTCTCAAACAGGGGTCCGCGGACTCTTTCGTGCTTTTTTGAAACTCTTGTGGTTTCATAGCTTGATAGCTAGGGGTCTATTTAGTTCATTTGTTTATAGGTAATCTTATTTTACCAAATGCATAGTCAAAAGTCGTCAAAAAAACCTTGAAAAACGATGTAAAAAATCTGCGCAAAATTCGCTTTCTTGACAAAGCAAAAAAATAATTTGGGTGATGTTAAACAGCCTCTTGTTTGACTCTGTATTGTCTGCTTTTGAATCAAGCTGCCATTTTGTAAGGGTCTGCCAGTACCTCGTAAGACTAAGACATGTCTTCACTTTATTATATTCTTGAACACTTCTTTCATCTCATACACGCTCTTTTCTTTTTGTCACTCTGCAGATTCAAGTCGTTTGAAATCTAGCTTTATTTAATCAATCCATTAATTTTCAATCCTCTCCTTTAAAAGCTTTACTTTAACATTTTCTTTCATCTTCGTCAGTCGTTCATCGATAATTCTTTCTGATTGTATTTTTATTCCATTTTGACAGATTTTATCAAAAAAGAATAGTTTTAGTACCTTAATCTTAAACAAATCGTGCCCTTTCCAACAAGATTGATCTCATAAAAAAATACCATCTGAATTTGTCTATCTGAAGAGTTTCTTGCAATTTTGAATGCCAATTTATACATTCTTAATGTGATTCGACAATACAAAAAGCTTGAGAACTTGTAGTATAAGCAAATGCGCCCCCTGTTCCACCCTTAGGCTCGGGGGGCGAAGGCCTAGCACCCTCAGGGACTAGAGGGGTGAGGGGGCGAGGGGGAAGCGGACTGGGGGGACGCAGTCATCCGACTGCATTAAATAACCTCAGATGAAAACGACTTGGGCCTGCAAGGAAGACGTAATTCATAAGGAAGAACACACACACATACACACACACTCCCAGGGCGCGTAGGCTTTACAAACGAGGATTTGTACCGTGAAAAATTATACTATGTATTGAAATATCCACAATATTTCTTGTTTTGTTTTTTTATGTGTTTCTCATGTGTTTATCCTGAAATATAAATGATAAATTGAAAGTCGTCATTTAAAGGAATTTTGGTCGGAATTTGGTTTTCTTCAGATAATTTAGGCATTAATACAAGTCCGGCCGGTAGCTCAGTTTGTAGAGTGCTTGTATTCCATGCCGAGAGCTCGGTTTCGAATCCGACCCAGGGCTCACAAAATGATTATCTTTTTATTAACTAAAAAAAACTTGGAACTTGGAACATGAACACCGGGAGCACACAATAAACACAGCAAATGATATCACAGACTTGGTTTGCAACTATGCCAGACACAATTATTCAATTTCTCAACCAATTTGCTTCAGAAATGTCAAATTTATAGGATTAATAATAATTGCTGCACGAACTCTTTTAAGCGACTGCTACGAGAGCACCATCTTGGTATATGAATGAATATGTCATAAAAAAAATAAAAATTAGGCTAATTTATTTGGTGAGCGCTGTTTTTGTGTGCATCACACCTTAAAAGCACTCTGCGAGCTTGGTCGTCGCTGCAGAAAGCGCCAATTCTCAAGCAAGACCCAGTTGCTGGAAGGCTGGATGGACCTTTAGTGACCGGTCTTTGGTAAAGGTTTTATGAATTTTCAACCCAGCGAAGAGCATATATGAAAATATAAATGGTATATTTTTTGCGCTCCGCCGGGATTCGAACCCACAATCTTCCATTTACGAGTCCGAAGTTACTACTGGACTATGGACCGGTCCATTTAATGTCATTCTTCCCTCACAGATGGATCAAATTGAAATGTATTGTATAAAGTTGTATTGTATTTTCGGTGTTCGCGCGAACCAGCCTACCACCACCTTCAGAAAGGAACTGCACTACTTTTCTCCAGAAGCCATGGCGCCCTTGAGATGGTCCTGGACCATTAAATGGCGCCACAGAAAAGAAATCATCCATTATCATCATCATCAAAGTTTATAGATTTTAAAAATATTGTTATGATTTTTGGGGTTATTTTAATTAAATTGCGATTTAAATTTATTTCACAAGCTTTATTTTTCACAAAAGATGTTACAATACACTGTTCACTCTTCACTCTCTGCTTACAAGTCTTCGCGTTACAATGGTCAAAGCGACTCTGTCTCTCCCACAGAATCTTTTCCCGTACTTATATGTGCGGCAGTAACGATTCTCGCATGTTCGAGATACTTCCACTAAGATTGTTCGTGACTATACCAGATTGTTCGACACTATACCAGAGACATCACACACACACATCAAACAGCGTGCCTAGGCTCACGTTCACACGAACTCATACGTTAGTAACAATATAACTTACAAATACATATATGCAACTTTAAAAGAATTACTTGCATACTCCATAGCAAAAAAAGCATAGCCTGAAAAGTCCGTACATATTAATTAATTTGTCATTCTTTGCTGCATCCCCCTCCACCCTCCGGGACAAGCAAACCTCAAGTCAGCAGTCGCAGGCTGTGCTGCTGTGTTGGGGGGTGGACTGCCGTTATAAAGGTAGCAGGGGAGGGAATTAAGTAAGCATCGGGGCTGCTCTGTGCAAACTAAAATCAATACGCAAATCCTGCAAGCAGTTAGCGAGGTTTTTCTCTTGCTCGGGCCTACCGAGACAGGGCCTGTCAAGATGTGGTTCTAGATGAGATCGTGTAATCTAGAAATCTCACATGCAAATAGGAGATAAATATTAACAATAATAATCTTAGAAACCTGGACGGTGAGTGAAAGTGAAATTAGTAAGTCCATACCATAGAAATGTACTATCTAAGAACGATGATTGGAAAAAAAGGAGTGATAGGGTGAGGAATGATTTTGTAAGAGAAGAATGTGGTGCAAGGGAAAATTTGAAAGTGAGAATTAAAAATAGTTTGTTAAGATCGTTTGGGCGTATGGAGAGAATGAGTGATGAAAGACTGACGAAGAAAGTATACGTTGCAAGAATAGATGGATGTCGTGGTAGAGGAAGACCGAGCAAGTTATAGATGCATTTTATTTTTATTTTCTAAGCACTTCTATATTTAATCCTTTATCAGTTCAAGGTATACAAAGCATTCATCTAAGAACCCATAAGTATAGCCATTATCTTAAAGTAGGAATATTTATGATAAAAATTCAAATCATAATTTGTTCTCGTATCTTGACTCATCAATTGCTCACAGAGATTATAGATGTAAATTCTCTGCCTCATGCACTCCCTCCCGCCACCCCGTCTGTTGGGGCAGGTCCGCAAGGAGTCGCGGGGGGCTAAGATGCACCCCGTGAGGAGACTGGGGGGTGGCATAGTCTCCCTTCCTCCCACCTCCCCCTGCAGACGTCAGTCAGTGTGTCGCTCAATTAGTAATGCATTCCCTCTCCAAATACACAAATATTGATTGTGGTGTTTTTTGTATTGTTTTGAATTTTTTTAATTACAAATAATTAATAATATTAATGTGATATACTGATTTTTATTAGATTAAGGCTGTTTTTTTGTAAATCATACCACAAGAGCTCTCAGGAAGCTTGGTCTTCGCCACAGGTTAGCGCTTACAAATGCTGCATGTGTTCTTAAAAAATATTTTTTCAAACCTTAAATGAATATACTAAAACTCTCTTTGACTCTTCCTAAAACAGGAATGATTTTGGTAGAAATGAACCTTGTTTTACAGTATGGGTGGCCAGCCATATGCCAACCTTGAAGTAAAAGAATTACATACTTGAAAATATTTTTTCATCATTTCTAATATTAAAATAAATTTAGTTTATTTATGTACCCACGTAAAGCAAATGTTTACATGAAAAATCAATATGAAATCTTGCGTTTTTATCAAGTTTATAAAGAAACTTGCTATTGTAAAAATTCTTCCTGTATTGCACAACATTAATATCTGCTTTATTTCATTTAGAAGCGATGCAAAATAATTATTCCATCTGCCTCGGCCGGAGAGTCTGAAGTGTCGGAGGAATAAAAATGCTTTGCGGAATTATCGCTAGCTAACGAGACGGTTTGTATGCATTAAGATGCAGATTCCGCGAGCGGAGGCTAGGCAGGGGGGGGGGGGCAGTCCTTGGCCCCAAAGGGGTTGAAAAATATCGTGAAGGTGAGTGTCATCTTATACTTGCACCTGTTTGTAAAAGAGGTATGAGAATTAAATCATTCACTAGGAGTGCTGTCATATTTTCTTTATATTATCGATTTACGCGATCGTAGGGAGTTTATTAAATTTGTTTATACTCGGGGTGATGAAGACGAGTGCCATCTTATACTTGTGCATGTTTGGAGAGAGGTATGAAAAGTTGAAGTGTTTTAAATCTACATAAGATAATCTAAAGACGGGTGTTTTTTATTCACTTCGGAGGGTTAAATATTTATGCGTGAAAATGTTCAGATAGTATTTTTTTGGAGATCATAAAAATAGTCACTTTAACACAAACAAGTGAAACAAAATATTGTTTTAAAAATGTATGTATACTTATATTATTTTAAGGGTTCAAGTTTGAGTTACAACTACGTATGAATATCAGAACCAAACTCCAGATGTTCTTCAAAAGCTGAATATTGGTTTATTTTAGACCCATAATGAGAAATGAGAAATATTTGCTGATAAATTTCATCATACAGGGAAAAAATTGAAGCACAACGGGCTGCAAATCAAAGGAAAACGCCATGATTAAAGAACCTGAGACATAAATTTGGCAGAAGCACAACATCCCTCTTTCATGCAGCAGTATTGAATGTGCAAATTGTTATGATTGTCAATCTCTATAAGCACTAGAAAAAAAAGAAGAAGAGATAACACTCACAAAAAATATTTACAGTAGGAAATTATTTCCTGAAAATATCGTTGAAAATCCTGAAAAATTGCGACAGATTTATAATGAGTTAAGTCGGTAAATATCCTTCGCGTGTTGCAAGTATTGATTAAGCGTAATGGCCACACAAGATGCGCTCATTATTTGTCACGGTTTGAGTCGAAATTTCCAGAAGTGCTGGACAATTAAAAACCAGAACAAATTACTGAAGGCGATGGAAAAATCGTATCACTGATTTCCAGGTTTTAATGATACAATATTGCTCGTAATTTTACATTTTATTTTTCATTTTTTAATACAAACTTTGTTTCAATTCTTTATATTTTGTAATAGTACTTTTGAGGTTTTTTTCCTGCTTTTCTACGCTGCTGGAAACACATTGAGATACCAAATAGGGAACTGAGAATAATATGCGATTCTGAGGACTTTGTCAGATGGAGTAGGAAGAGGAGGCAGTTCTGGAGGGACTATGTAGACCGCATGAGTGAAAGTGGGATAACTCGGATCGTTGTACGCGAGATACAAGACGACCAACGTCTACTAGGCCGACCATACAAAAGATGGAAGAACAGATGGACTTCTGCATCATAAGAGGGAAACCACAAATAGACATATTAAAAATGAGTCAGGAGAAAAACTAGTTATCTTAAACAGGGGGGACATTGGCAAGGTCAATCACCTCTTATAGTATGTGTGATATACAACATATAAGCTATAATTCAAGGAACTAGACCTTAATTTCAATGTGTAAGGTATGCCTTTGGTTCTATTTTTTTTTTAACGTTGCGCTGCAAAGTCGATAGATAGTTCAGTTGGTAAAGAGCTCCCTCCAAAGTAACACGTATATGTTGAGCTACTCGTTTGATTATATTTGTAATTATTAAAAAAGTACATTAAAAATATATATATATATTATATTATCATCCAGCCTGCCGACAATCACACGCACACTTTTCATGACTTCACAAGTGCATAGGCAAGCACTCTTTCCTTCCATAAAGAGAAAGGTAAGGAACAGCAAAAGGGGGAGACTCTGAGAGGTACTAGCCCACCTTATAAAGGAGGACGTGAAAAAAGAACGCTTTGTCTTACTTGCTCGTACCCCAGAGCGGGGAAAGGGTTCTTTGGAATCGCATCTTGGGGTGGCTCGCATACTTTTTTTCACTCTGTCTGTCTGGGTTTCATTTGGTCCAAGTTGCGACAAACGACAGATCTTTTGCTTGGTCTGACGCTCGCAAAAACATGAGACGTTGCCTTGAAATTTGCGACTGAAGACGTCTGGTCTATTCATTTCCTGTTGCAACGAAAATAATACGTGAATTGTATGCATCTTTGACACACAAGAAAAAAAGATGTGTGCAATTTTTCATGACAGAATCTACAATGAAATTTCGTCGGATAGAAATAAATAAATAAACATTGGAATGCGTTGCAGGGTTTGTGCATTAACATTGTGAAGATTAATTTTTAATGAATACTGTAATTTTTAGATTTGTTAGTTATTCTATTGATAATGGTGCTAAAACGTTGAAAACGCTCGAAGAAATAAATCAACTCGTGAAGAAAAACTTTTTGTTGTGTTTTTACAATATTCATTGAAACTTTAAGATGATTTATTAAGTAAGCTGTTATGTGTGAATACTTCAAGAGACCTCTATCAACTTGGTTTTCACTATAAAGACAACCAATTTTTCAAGCAATACGTAGTTCATGTACGGCTGGATAGACTTTGAGGACAGGTCTTAGGGAAAGGCAGATATTTTTTTCTACCCGGCGAACAAGATAAATGAAAATTTACAAAAAAAAAGAGTTCCGCTGGGAATCGAGCACACGACCTTTCAATATGCCTGCTTTTAAACATAGATGTACTTAAACCATTGAAAAGAGAAAACATCTACTTAAAAAAATACCCTATTGATGAATTTCAGTGTATCTGCGTGCGCAGTACAAATATATATTTTAAGTATGGAAAGAAATGATTACACAGCGACTGACCCCAGCCAGGAAAAGATTGCAATAAAGGCTTTAAATTTTAAAATCGTGAAGACCGGGGGTTGTCCTTTGTCTTCAACCCTTTCGTTAAGGTTCCACCATAGACGGGGAGGATTAGCAGGAGGAACTAAGATGAATTTCAACCAAAGTATAATGCTTAACATTCAAACTAACCATAGCGTTTCAAAATCCAAATGTATGTAATCTAAAACCCGCCCTCTGAAGAGCGTTTTTTGTCTAAACACATTTTTATTACACGCAACGTTTGAGTTTCCATCTGATGTTTTTTACTACCTTCTGACTTGTCTCTAATTGCTTTAGAATCTAGTCTACAGACGGTGTATGTGAGATCGGTACCTACCTTAAATAAAAAAAGTTCACATTTAAACTCTATCGGATCGTTTACAAAAAATGTTTGAAAACTGAAAAGCTCTCAGGAGGAGCTGCTTTAACTTCTGTACATTTTTTTGTAAACGTTATGGTTAAGTTTAAAGATAATGTTTTATACTTGAGGCGGAGTCTTATGACAGACGAAAGAAGTGGCCAATTAATGGAGGCTGGAGGAATTTGCAATTGAGATGCTGAAACAGAAACCTGTTCTTGAAATAAAAGTGAAAATATCTCTGTGGGAATAGAAATGTTCTAGGAAAGTAAATGAATTAAATAACTAGTATATTATATTAAACAAGAAAATAAAAAAGGCATCAAAGCCACAGTGGTAAAACTGAGAAAATGAAGAACACATTAATTATGAGACGGGTAGAAATATTTTTAAGGTTTTATGCAAAATTCAACAAATTGACTTGTGTATATAGCTCACAATACTCCTTCAACTGCGCCATACAATTTGGCACTAACTGTCGTTTACAGTGTGTCATATTTAGTGCCTTTTTTAAATTTCCAAAATCTTTCCAATAATTTAACAATTTAAAAACTTTTTAAGGGACTTACCGTATTAAAATAGCATATAGAGCCTTTGCATATAGAGCCAAACTGTATTTATTTCAAAATGGAATATTATTTTTATTGCGGACGCAATTAGACAAAACGACAGTTTCATTATTCATAAGAAACATTCTTTATTGTAGCAGAAAATGAAGAATGAAAGATCTGTGCCCCAAGTACAAATCTCCACGGTTCAACTCAAACGAAGCGTTTTACCAAAAAATATTGAAACCAAAACTCTCACTGTAGGTGCTGTTTAAATTTAGATACATATTTTGGTAAAATGTTTTGTAACTTGATGTAGGTACTGGACAAACTTTTTTTCCATTCATTACTATCTTTAAACTATTATATCCACCTAAGGACAATGAAAATTTGTTCGACATAACGTCCCTTTAGTGCTTGTTTGTCTAATCTCCATCAGAAGTAATTTCACATGAGCAATGTTTGTATGTGTACTAGACCAATGTTAGGTTTAGTTAGAATTACGGTCGTTTGACATTTTGACAATTATATTAATTTTTTAAAACTGAACAATTTTAAAACTTAATTTAAAACAAACCTCAAACTTTTGTGTTTTAAGTTTTTTTGGTAGCTCGGATTGTAAACAATGTGATTCTAAAGACGAATTCATTGAAAGGTCATATTTGAATCAAATGGTATATACGCCAAACAAGCACTGTGGGGATGTTATATCAAAATATGAGTTCTATTTTTATTCGCAACGCGACCGCATAGCGTCTTAATTTTTTTTGTATCTGTCATTTATGTCGACTCCAAAAAGCGATATCATATATATTTGGATGACTTTTCTTCTTTTGGGCGCCGTTTAGTGGCTCCAGCCACCCCAAGGGCGCCCACCGCTCACTCTCTTCTTGTGAAGATGGTGGTCTTCAGCTCCTTCCTGAAGTAGAACGATTCCACATTAAAGATTCATATTTTCAAGTTATGAAAACACAAAAAATATTTCCACAAAGGTTCGTCTACGTCCACACATTGCTCGGGGGTTGAAATGTGAAGCGTGTGACGAGCGTAAGAACTCGGTAAGGGGAGAGATGCGATCGGGAAGAAAGTGCACCACGAGCCACGCACCCTCTGAGAGTAAAGGGTTGAATTGAAAAGACAGGCTCCAACCCCCCCCCCCCCTGCGACGCCATTAAATTT
This sequence comes from Agapetus fuscipes, assembly GCA_951799405.1. Taxonomy (NCBI): domain Eukaryota; kingdom Metazoa; phylum Arthropoda; class Insecta; order Trichoptera; family Glossosomatidae; genus Agapetus; species Agapetus fuscipes. The sequence goes on along the minus strand of OX637349.1, from coordinate 10,398,746 downwards.
TTCTTTCAGCACAACAAAGTGGATTTTTTTTCTTCTCCTGCCGAATTCGCGAGCTTTAAAATCGGCGGGGAATTTCAAGTTTTTTTTCTTGTTTTTAGGCCACTCCTATCGAACGTGGAGCAATCTCTCTTTTTTTACGGCCACTCCTAACAAACATTGGTAATCTCTCTTTTTTTCTTATGCCTATTTCTTTTAAAGGCCTAAGTTTTTTTGTTCACAATTTTCTTAAACTCCGCACCTGACGGCAAATGTTATCATTTACAGGTTCAATTGAATACAAACTTTGTTAATTTACAGTTACAATTTATTTTAAGATGCTGTTAACATAAGGTACGGTACACAGAGTAACATTTGTACTGTACCTATTGCTCGATAGCTTAGACACAAGTCTTCTGCAACAGCTAGCTTTGGCCCTTTTCATAACCGGCATAAGGATGGTTCTTGAAACATTGGGAACTGGAACTTGCGAGATTTTGCTAGAATATTCGAGCAAATACTCACACAATATCCAACAAATCCAAGTTGAGTTATTTAAGTACCTACATCTAGAGACATAGACAGACTTACACAGACACACAACTACCCATTCGTAACAGTACATTTTATCTCATTTTTCGTTGTTAACCTACGGTTGTTCATGGCACGTTTGTTACCATGGGAAGAAACAAGTGTACGTCATCTATGTCTTGTACATTTATCGATGTCAACAATTTTCACTGAAGACACAAGATAAGAGAAAAAAAAAAAAACACGCTTGTAATACTGGCGTTGTACATATTTTTACCCAACATTTTTTTACACATTCCTTCCCGCCAGCTCTCACTTTCTATCGCGTAAAAACACTCCAAGGTGCGAGCAGAAAGCGCTTGTTGTCGCTCCGCTAAGGACATGGGTGTTGTGACGTGAGACGCAGGGTGTAAAAATCCCACCCCCCCTCCCGCCCCCACCCACATTGCATCCCCCACGTGTTGACACGTTTGCATTGTGCGGGGCCTACAACTTTCACTCTCTTGGCGGGGTCTTTTGTCACGAAGATTTCACTTTCAGAATACACTGTTTTTGCTTTCGCGTACAATTTTCGATACTGTTTTATAGCGAAAATACGTACTCTTACGCCTAAGGAGATTTCTTTGTATTTTGATTGGAACTTCAAAGATTTTCTTGATGTATTTTAAACTATATATATTTTTGGTACGTATACCTTTTAAGTTTTCATTTCCTTGTGATTTAAATGAAAGGGTTGCTTCCACATTTGAAAAGAAAAAATAAGCAGTAATCTTCATTTTTTGTCTGGTTACAATTATTTCAAATTATTGACCATATATGGTTCACTTTTTGTCTCTCACTGTTTTTTTTTCTAGTTCTTAATTAAATTCACAAAAATAGAAATAATTTCAGCTCATAGATTCTAAAATGAGGACGTCCAGCTATTTATCCACCATTACGAGATCTTTCAACTGGGCGTTATCACATTTAATTTGCTACAACGTTTGCGAGTCTTTCATGACTCATTTTGAAGACAATATTTTACAAAAACAAACACCGTTGTTTTCTGTGCTTGACACTCGATTTGACAGGAATGGGTGACAGTTATGGACCGTACCTACAATGTAACAAAACCATGAGCCAGTTTCTAGATCACCATATTCTACGACAGAGTGTTTTGTAACGTATCAATGCCCAAATGAATTCTCTTTCTCAAAAATTAGAAATTCAAGCAATAAAGTCTGCAACTCTTTAGCCACATACTTAGGGATATCTAGAGCCTATGCACAGTTGCCTTCCAAGCGCATTAAAAAATAAAATTCAGAATCTAATGCTTTTTGAATAGGTAGAGGTACTCTTTTCTCTCATTTGGTCCAATTTCTCATAGACCTGAATTCTAAGGTAACTTGTGAAGTTCACTTGTCTTTTTATACAAACTGCTTTTCGACACGACAAGCAACAAACAAAAATATTCATAATTATATGTACCAACGGGATAAAGTTTCACGAAATTAAAAGAAATTCGGGGTATTAGATTTCCTTTGTTATTTGGGACAAAAGCAAAACCCGAGGCTTTTGTTTAAGCCCAACCTGATTATCGTAGCGACACAAAATATTCAAGACATGAAACCTAGAAGTCTAGTCCAAGGAACATGTACCTACATTAACAAAAAAACTGTTATTTTAATGAAATCCTTCTTTACGAAATAAACAACCCTCCTACTGAAATTGGTTGAAACACTGCGAGTTGGATTTTGAAATTTTGAAAAAGGTACTATATATACCTCGCACGGTAAATGACAGTTTGTACCAAAATGTATGGCTGAGATGAGAATGTCGATTGAGTTACTCTGTTAATTTTTGAACAAAAATATTTCTGACCTTTTCAGCTATGTTTTGACCACTATGGTACTCTGTTACACCAGTTTCAATCACCATTTTGATCGAACGGTCCGCAGTCTAGTAGTTAACGCTACGAACTCCTAATCAAAAGACTCCGGGTTCGATTCACGGCGGAACACAAAAACATAACATTTACATTTTCAAATATGCTCTTCGCTGGGTTGAAAAGATCATATACCTTTGCCAAAGACCGGTCACCAAAGGTCCATCTGGGTGTGAGTAACGAATAAGATCACGAAAGGCGGTTGAGGTGTGATTCACACAAAAACAGCGCTTACCAAATAAATCATCTTATAATTCATTTTATGTATCAAATCAATGGAATATCCACAGTCATAATAAAAAAGCCTGTATGAAGAAGGTTATGACTCTGGAGGAAATGAAAGAAGTAGGTATGTAAGGACAGAAAGAAATAGCGGTTGATCTGTAATGTTAGTTTGGCTAGGGTTTATTAAATTGGAATTTGTTTTCTGTTTTAGTTTTGATGTCCATACATATTATTATTAATTGATTAAAAAATATAATTTGTCGTGCATGGTCCTTGACGTATAGTTTGGTATGCGGCTGACCACCCATGCTGTAAAAATGGTTCACTTTGCCAATGTCACCCCTGTTTCAGGTAAGGACGGCAAGAGTTGCAGGGTGTATGTCCATTTGAGATTTGGTTTTTATGTTGTAGGTTCACATGCGGCATGTGCAAGCGCGAACTTGTACGTGTCTGCTTGTGAAAATGCATGCAATGTGAATCTCCAATGTAACATATCTTTGCAACTTAGATTAGATTAGATGTAAAAGTATTCATATGTATATTCCAAAACAACATTTAAGTTTTTGCTAAGGCAAAGTACAAACGATAGATTTACTGTTAGTTATATTATATCTGGTCAGCTTAGTTGATAAAAGAACTAGAAAGAAACTGCTTCCTCAAGAACTTCTTTGCGGTCAGATATTATAACAGTATGCATGGGAAAGCGTGGTCAGCGCCATGGAAGGTCATTGTTCCAAGACAAGGCGACACCTGAGACCATTGTGAGGAACCTGCTGGAAGAGACCAAACCGCAAGATCTGACTGTGAATGGAACACGCACCGGACCAACAAAAGAACTCCGCAGTATTTCCTTTCAAGAATAACTACACCAAGTCGCTCCCCCAGTTCTGGTTTGCCGTATAGACCAATTCTGTCAAAGACGATTTTTAATGCAGTTGTCTAGAATCAAATTCTACACAATCTGAGCTAAAAAAAACTTAAAACTCGATAATGTGAGAGTTGTTTTAAACATTTTTTAAATCAATTTTCTGTTTTCATAAGACACATTGGTCCAGTAGGTACACATGCAAACATTGCTCATGTGAAATAAGCTTAATGGTGTATACGGCAAACAAGAACTAAGGCAGCGAAGTAAAAGCATTTACATACCTCAAATCTAATCTAATCTTAGTTGCAAAGACATTGTTAAGAACTTGGAGTACCTACGCGCGCCTGTACAGGTACAATAGTGCGTGTAGAACAGTCCATTATGATCCATGATGGTAGTAGTAAGGTACATGAACGGCAGTCTGGTATGAGTGAGAGATCGAATGATTTATTTATTTATTCTTATTCTTAAAAAAATATGATCTGGAATATGCAAGAAAGATCTCCTTTGTACCTATATAAAAGGACTGCACTGGGGCATCCAAACATTTTGCCATGAATGACCAATAAGCAGTGATTAACATTTTAAGCTCATACCAACATATAAGTCAAGGAATAGGAAAGAAAAGGAGGTGACTATAAAAAAATAATTATACTCGTGGTGCAGTATTCAAAGAACAAAAAAAAAACAACCAATAAACTAAGGAACAAAACAAAAAAGTACGTTTACAAATAAAAATAAAACAAATAATCAATTAAAATAAACCTAAAAAATCTTACAACATTTTTCATACATTCTCTCCTTCTACATTATTAAGTACATCCGATTCATTCACAACTTTACTCATCAAATCACGCGATACTTTTCTCGCAATTCCTTTTTTTGTGTTTTGATGCTGCTTCCTTTCCACAATTACCATCAATTATTATTATCGTAACAAATCCCCCCTCGCATGGGAAACCGTAGAGCGTAGAGCTTTATGAATGAAATCACTGCTTGAGTAAGTAAGAGTGGCCTCTAATGACTTGGTTTTATTATTTATTTCTGATTGCAGGTACACTGGGTCTGGTCTCCTGTCACGGCCTGCTGGTCGCACGTCCGTTTCCCTTTTCCCGAGTCAGGATGTGAACTCGGGGCGTGGAGGCTAAAGTACCACTTCATTCGACAAACTTAAAGAGTAGCTAATCTGTCCGTAGTCTAGAGGCAGCGCTTCGGACTCATCGAGGAAGTGTCAAAAAATGGAAGAACGTGGGTTCGAATCCCGGCGGAGCACAAAAAATATATCATGTATATTTTTAAGTATGCTCTTCGCAACACCGGTCCCCATGGATCTATCCAGACTTACAGTAACTGGGTCTTGCTTGAGAATGTTTTCATGTTTACAGAGTGCTTTTAAGGTGTGGTTCGTACAAAAACAGCGCTCACCAAACAAATCATCCTAATATTATTATTATACTCCTACGAAATCAAAGGTAGCAAAGGTAGCAAAGATCCATATTATCCCATAAACTTTTCACAGCATAAAAAATTGTACACCAATTAACTCTTTATAGTAAGTTTCTAGTAACTAATATTATTTTTAACTTCAAAATTTAGTAAAATAACTAATGAACAAATTTGATTTCTTTTACAGTCCTTCTTCTATTGTTGCCACTGAAGATGGGCGATCGTCATGGCTAGTTTGACCTTGGATGCTGCGGCTCGAAACAAGGACTTGATGCCAGTATCAGTCTTATTCAATTTTAAAAACGAAATTTTGTAGGGCATATATCGATCTTAAAATTAAAGTGCTTACATTTAATGCGATTGTGAAACAAATCTGTTGCGTAGCTTTCATAGTTTTTTTTTTACTTTGACTTTTTTCTGTTTTTTATTTGAAAAAAAAAAAAAAAACTTTAAATAAAAGTTTTATAAGTTTAAATAATGAATTTAAAAAAAGACGGATTTTATTAAAGAAAATTATGTTGATCTGTTCTCTTAATTTTTTCATGATAAAAAACTACAATAAAAAAAAATGAATCAAAAGCCGCAGTTTTGAGGTCTATCTTATACACGTATAAACTTGTTTTATTTCATTCCCCACGGATATCAAACCTGGGTTTGTCGCGTGCCAGGCGTGGTCAGCGCTTCCGGAGTCAGTCAGGGGAGAAGAGAGAGGAGGCCGATGCCCACTTAGGAAGTCAGATTCCGCAGGAGATAGCCTCCAATGGAGATGGAGTGAACTGTGAAGGAATTTCATTCATTCCCTCCTTCATTGATTGGTTTATTTACAAATTTGTATTTTTCATTTGTTTATAGCTGCAGCATATAAAGTGAACATAGCTTTTATAGTCACAGATTTTTGATAAAAGTGACACTCAAGCAAGAGCAATTTTAGATTTACACTTCTAGAATATTTTTTTAGAAAAAAAATAATCTTTTTTTTTCGTTTCGTAATAATTAAAATACCGACAAGGTTTACTCAGCCTTCAAAAGAAATGAGAACCAATTCCTTCCAACCCTGAAGGTGAAATGGTTGTCATTTGACCAGCCCTCTTACTTGTGAAAAAAAAATGGGTGTAAATGCCACCCTTTCGTAGACAACGCGATAAAAAATTGCACTACATGCGCAGATTAGGTGCATTGCGTTTTTATTTAACATAAATGACGTGTATAAAAGTTTTTAAGTTTTACATCATGCTTGGTCAATTAATATTAAGCAAATTATTAGTTTAGGAGTATAAAAAAGTCTATGATCATTTGTATTAAGAATATTTAATAACTACTTACAAAGTTTATCTTTTTCCATTAACTTTCTAATCAAATATTATAGTTTGACTTTTAAACAGGTGTGTGATCTAAAACTTACAAAAATGGGGGAAGACAATGTGAAATTACACGTCTTTTGAATATTTCATTCAAAGTTATCTTTTTTTATGAATAATAGAGGGAAGCATTCTATGGAATTAGGTGCCATATGGCATGTCGGGGCATTTTCTCACGCGCTCGTTCCACCCTTGCAAGTTCTCTCACGATGTTCGATGTCTTCCCACACTGGGCTGACTTTCGTTTGTATACACGTAGGCATCGCCACTTCCTTCCGAACAAAGTATTGAGTGTCAGACCAGCTAGTGCCATTAGTAATATATATTTAAGGTGTGATGATGCAGTCAAGATTGGAGTCCACACATTAAAATATATATTTCGTTTGTGACGTCTATAATCTATTATCTTAATTTGCAAAGGGATCAGAAAGTTTAAAATAAAAAAAATAAACATGTATTAAACACTGTTTCTTTTCACAACTATTAAATTTATTTTAATCAATAATTATGAAAGTTTTCGACCTTGTTGGTCATCATCAGGTAAGAATACAATCAATTAAAATAAATTCGATATTTGTGAAAAGAATCAGTGTTAAATAAGAATTTTGTTTCTAAAATATAAAAATCAATCAATATGAATTTTCACAGTGTTAATACACAAACCATAAAAGATATATAATAATAATAATATCAGGCTAATTTATTTTAAATTACAAATAATAAGAGAGCGCCGTTTTTGTGTGTGTCACACCTCAAGGGCCCTCTCCGATCATGGATAAGACTTTCTAAAAAGGTATGTCTTGAGTGCTCCGCGAAACACATCCATAGATTCGGAGTTCTTCACTCCGGGTGGCAGTCTGTGCTGCGGGTCCGGTGGAGTGGAACACCACTCCACCGGACCCGCAGCACGGAAAGCGCGGTCTCCGAAATTTGTACGAATCTGACGGCGTGGCTGAACCAAATTGACTACTTCATCGCCAATATGTATTATACACATTAACAAGATACTTTGTGTCCTTTTTGTAACATTTATATACATTTTTTTATTTATATATTCATCAATTTCTCCAACATTGAAAGATAAATACGAGTATTATGCTTCTGAAAATAATTAACTAACAAATGATAAGGGCAGTAAAATTTATTTATCTAATTTCGCATTAAAAGCCATAAAACTCTTTTTTTTGTTCCAACCTTTGAAGTAACGTTGCACCTTTAACAGCAAGCTATTTTCATAAGGTCTAACGAGTATCATAACAATTAAGCTCCAAGACAATGCGTTTTGTATGGAGCGCCTGGATTTTATATTGTCAATACAAAATACAGGAGGAAGCTAAACTTTCCCACGTTCTGATACATTGTAGAGTATGAGAAGGGGCCGGCGCTGTATTTACTTTCTATTAGGGGCTGTTGCGGTCGAAAGGTGAAAGGGGTTGGGTTATATTTGACCATGTGGTGATGCTGACGATTAATCAACCGATCGATTAAGAGAATCAATTAAAATAAATGGGTGAAGAGAACGATCTGATATCATCGTTTTGACTTTTAAAATTAAATCTATTCCCACGAACAAACTAGCACGTCGATACCTGAAAGGTAAAACTGTATAAGTGACATATTCTAATCTAATCTAAGTTGCAAAGATGTAACATTGGAGATTCACATTACATGCATTCTCACAACCAGACATGGACAAGTTCGCGCTTGCACATGCCTCATGTGAGCCTACAACATAAAAACCAATCTCAAATGGACATACACCCTGCAACTCTTGCCGTCCTTCCCTGTAACAGGGGTGACATTGGCAAAGTGACATATTAAGCTTACATATTGGGTCGCTCAAGCAAATACACCACTAACCTATTTTTTCGATATTTTTATTCATTTGAATGAATACCGACTGACAAAAAAAGTGTATAAAGGGAATGTATTAGGTAAGCGTGGAAGGGAAAGACGTAGGAAAGAATGGATTAATCAGATAAGTGAGATTGCAAATGAATGGAATCTACAGAGTGGAAACAAGAGAAAAGCTTGCATTAAAAGAGTGATGAAACTAGATGAGATGAAAGAAGTATGCAAGGACAGAGTCAAGTGGAGGTACTTGTGTGGAGGTACCGGCCACCCTTAGAGGAATGGCGGCAGGATACAAGACAAGACAAGACAAATTTCAACATAAAGAGAAAAATAGAAGAAGAGCATACATGAAAAGAGTGATGAATTCCAAGGAGATGAAAGAAGTGTGCAAGGATAGAACAAAGTGGAGACACATATGCGGAAGTACTGACTACCCCTAGCGGCTGGATACATTGACATTAAAACTTAAATACAAATTGATTACTAGAAAAAGTAAATCGAAATCAATGCAATTAAAAGTTTCTTGGTGTTTAATGCATTCGCAAATAATAACCGCAAATCGTTCCCGGATTCGCAAAGAAGTTAAATAAGGGTAGCGTGCTAAATCATCCCCCTTTCCTTCAAAGACAAGACATTTAATTAGGAGGCCTGGCAGGAACAAACTTGCGCAAACTTTAAAACGATTTGCTGTGAACTGACGTGCCATTGTTCTGATTAAACTACCCTCATTTCTTTAGTTTATACATTTCCATTTGATGCTCTTTTATGAAATATGAAAAATCAATTAAAGTTAGAAAGCAAAACAAAAAAAAAAACAAAAAAAAATGGTTTTGAAAATTATTTTATAAAAATATATTTGTAACCATTCTGCTCCTGAAGATGCCTTATTAGGCGAAAATGTTCGAGAAAAAACAAAAAGAATAAAGTGAATTAAAACCATGTTTTACCATTTCAATTTTTTTTAAATATTTAAAAAATGAACTTTCACTGTGTTAACAGATCAACACTAAAAAATACAATACAACAAAATTTGTTATTGAGGAATACAACAAAAAATGCTATTTAAATGAATGATTTTCTATATATATACATTCTCGATAACTTCAAATTGAGAAAAATCTCTTTTAAAATAAAAAAAACGTTGAATTATTCTTTAACTCAGAAGAAGCTCCTATCCCAAACATAAAATAACGTGAGAGAATGAGAAACTAAGCCATGTTAAAAATTAGGTTTTTGGAACTTGTTATATGAAATCGACACGTTAAAAAAAGTGTTTTTTTTTTTTTTAAACTTGTTTACAATAATTAGTGCTTTTAATTAAAGAAAATAAACAATTCAATTTTTAAATTGTTGTTAAATTAATAATGTTAACTAAAAAACAAGGGTTTTCTTCACGAGATGATTTATTTCCTCAAGCGCTTTCGTTGTTATCACACCATTATCAGGAGAACAACAACAGACATTATTTATTTAAAATATATTTTCACAATGTCAATACACAACCCCTTAAACTTTTATTATATTAATAAGATATTGTTTCTGTTACTGTTAAAACACATTACTAAAGGATACAATGAATATAATATAACATGAGCAGCTGTCTCTATAACATCGCATATTTTTTTCTATAAAACGGTTTTGTATCCAAACAGCTATGGCCCAAAGTTTCAAATTTAGGTTAGCAGAAACTGCTCCCTTTCATTGGCTTCATTTTAATTGCAAGACGATGACTGTGCGTCTTGACATTTTAGTTCCGGGTGTAAGTTAAAAAAAACTAACGACATGTGGTTCTTGTGCGAAGAACCATTTTAAAATTTTACTTCAGATCTTAGTCTAGTGGTTAAAACGCTGCGGACTTGTATCGAAAGGTTGTGGGTTCGATTTCCGATGGAGCACAAAAAAATCTAAATGTGCTCTTCGTTGGGTTAAAAGAACGGTCACCATAAGTCCAGCCAGCCTTGCAGCAACTGGGTGCTGTTTTCCAAATCAACTCTGACTAGCGACAAACAAGCTCATACAAGACTTGAAGTGTGATTCTAATAAATCAATAAATTATTCTTTTGATATAAACACAACACAAAATGCTTATTTAGAACGCAGCATTAGAGTAAAGATAAGCCATGGTGATCAATAATTTTCCCAAAAATAGCACTGGCATGGATATAAAGAAACTGGTAAGTTGATGACCAATCTGGTAAAGGCCTCTTGAGGTGTGAATTTTACAAAACAGCCCATTCAATTTTCCCTTACGTATCTTCATTCTTTACCCAATTTCTTCATTCATCAATTCATATCATCACGATGTATCTTACTTGTTCACTTGCTTGTTCCACTAAAATTCTTCACTCTGTTTCATCACATTCACACCCCATATCCTTGCCTCCCTCCCCTCGCAGTGATTCAGCATTTTAATCATTGTTCGATGAGGCATTGTGTGCTGTTGGCGAGTTTGATTAGAAAGGATGGGGGAGCATTGTAAATGTATATCCTCAAGATGTCCTACCAACGTCTTCAAGGAGCAGGAAAAAACACAATGGGTTCAAGTTTTTGCTTCGCATCCATTACAAACCGGAAACGATACAACTTGTGTGAGTTCTACTTTGAATACGTATTTTTTTCATAAATTTGTTAAGAGGAATGCATTTAACCAACTATTTTTTGCCTGGCCAGAAACACGTATTTACATCACCAATCAATAATTCAACAAATTTAATTCTTAATGAATGATTACCTAATGGCATCTGTTGAATCATAGTCAAAGAAATCGTCAATAGTTGAAGGGATTCGAGTGCCAATGTCTTAACCGCTAGACCACATCATCGATAGTAATATTGTAAGATAATGAAATGATCAGAAATTATATGACTTAGATGTCGAAACTAGAGCGGAGACGAAAAGAACCAAAGAAGTACTCAAAACATCTGAATTGAAAGTTTAAAGAATGATCACAGACAGAATATTGAGAGATTGCATCCGCAATGACCACATACGAAAAGCCTGTGAAATAGAGGGCATGTGAGATCAAGCAGATCCAAGAGGTAATTTTTTTTTTTTTTGTATTTATTTAACAAACAACACAAATACATAAAAATATACATAATTTTAAGAAAAATTAAAAAAATACATATAGCGTACTGTGTCAATTAGATGTTGAAACTAAAAATAAATGTTTAAAAGATTACATAGAGATTAAAAATATGGAGCTTAAATAATATTAAAATAGGAAAACAAAAAAATAAAATAAAAGATAAGAAAAGAAAAAGGAAAACAAAACACCAATCATTTAAAAAAAAAAAAAGTCAATCTTCTAAGTTTCTACAGTCAATGCCTCATTCACCTCTCTTAAGAATGACCTCTTGGATAGGTGAAATACATCGATGTGGTTAAAATTATCATTATAAAAGCCGAGAATCCTTCTCGAGAGATCATGTCTCCAGAATGGGTCATAAAAGAGACGCACACATCGTAGCTAATGAGATGCCAATAGGTTATACATGAGCCTTGAAAAGTTGGGTTTAAACTGAAGTTTTTTTCATTGAGAACAATTTAACTAGGTACCAATTTGTGTGACTACCATTTATAAAATTTTAGTTAGAAACTTTTTGACGACATTTCAGTTACTTTCATAACGCGATATTGCATTTTTTTAGAGATGTAAAAGGAATTTTAGATTTTCCAAACACCTGACAATATTTTCAAACGCAATCATAATAATTCAAAGACACACAAAAAGTGCAATAAAAAATACAACAGCAAAAAAAACGCGCAATCCAAAACTGTTTCGGTTAAAATAATAAATTTTCACGCGGCGTTCGGAAAATTGGAAAAAAATCATCGGGGAGGTTTTTGAGCTGGACGCTCGGACCGGGAGGAACTCCCCCTGAAGTAGTCGGGGGCTAGCCTCTCCCCAATTTACCGCCCCCTAAGTTGCATCCCAGCCCCCCACATTGCCTCCCCTCATCCCCCTAGCTTACGTAAATATCCGAGTGTTCACGTGCATTTATCTGCACGTATATGTTTTATGATATATCGCACAAAACTGCATCAGACTCTGCGGTGCGGCCCATACAAAGATATATTGCAGTTTTAGGGTTCGCCAAATGGGCAGTGGATGTCCAGCGAACACGCTTCTGGGCTGATCAAATAATATCTGTCAGGATTAGCTAATCCTGAACTAAGGTCTGGTATTTTCAACAATAGTTAAGCTAGGGTTTATTAAATTGGAATTTGTTTTTGTTTGTAAATGGATATTTTGTATTTGAATATTATTATTTAATGATGTATAAAATGTAATTTGTCGTGTGTGTGTGTTCCTTGACTTATAGGTTGGTATGCGGCTGACCACCCATGCTGTAAAAATGGTTCACTTTGCCAATGTCACCCCTGTCTCAGGGAAGGACGGCAAGAGTTGCAGGGTGTATGTCCATTTGAGATTTGATTTTAATGTTGTAGGTTCACATGAGGCATGTGCAAGCGCGAACTTGTACGTGTCTGGTTGTGAGAATGCATGTAATGTGAATCTTCAATGTAACATATCCTTGCAACTTAGATTAGATTAGATTAGATTAGTTAAGCTAAAAAATATATATTAAGTTGTTTTCTGCTAGATCAATCAACGTTAGTCAAATTCAAGTAAGACTTAGTGGCTGTGAGGACGTCAACATTTGAGTCTTAACTCCAGGATAATACTCGGTTTTTTATAAAATTAAACAGTCCGTATACAAATATACTATTTCAATTATAAAAATAAATAAAATGTAGCATTGTTAATTACAAAACATTGTCTATTTTGTTTTTTTTAATAATTTAAATGTTAATAAGCTGTACATGTAGTGCAGTCCCTTAGCTCATTGTCTCCGAAAGACTCGCACATAATACATAATAATTTTATTCTACTATTTTACTGATCAATTTCGAAAGTTAATCAAATACTAATCTTCTTAGGATTTTACCCGAATAATTTAACATTTAAACCAAGAAATGATTTTTTACAATAGTACTCTAAATAACTTTAATCTGTATAAAATATACATTAACTTAACTTCAAAAAAAAAATTTTTTTTTGGAATATTTAAAAATTGCTTTCCTTCGCTTTCTTTTGCCAAATGGCTCCATGCGATTGCATTTTCCCAATATGCACAAATGCATAATATGTATATGCACTCAAATACGCATATGCGCATATACACGCATATGCACACATATGCAAGTTGCATACACAAACTTATACAAGTTTTAAGCTTGGTCCAGCATTTTCATTGCATCAGAATAATGCAGTGTACACAACAGAGTATCCAATATAATATGACCAAGTAGGCTGCATGCAGGGAAACTAAGGCTGTCATTGTGTTCAGATAATGGTATAAGGCATTTTATATTGAGTTGCATGATTATCAGGTATAATTAAAAGATAAATATGAATTAACAGGATGAAAAAAATATGATTTTAATAAGTATGGAATAAATTAAGATGCTGGAAATATTTGTGAGGTATTAACAAATTAAGATATGAAAGAAAAGAAGAGTTCCTTGGCATATAGGTTGGTATGAGGCTGACCTCCCATACTGTACATTGTACAAACCTAATTCACTTTTGTCAACATCTACCGGGTTTCAAGGAAAAGCAGCATGAGTTGCAAAGTCTACGTTCTTGTGATGTTCGGTTTATTGTGTATTTCCACATGCAACATGTGCAACCGCGAACTTACATGTGCTTGATTGTGGGCATGCAATAAATATGATCCCTAAAAGCCATTATATTGCTGCAATTTAGATTTTTAGACATTTTCCTGAAAAAAAAACCAAAAACACTGCGGTAGTTTCCATTTGTTGATTTTTTTCAAGTGTGGTATCCGCCGATAATTTTGAAGTGACCGTATTCTATGCAACTAATCTAGGAGGCCTCCCAACAAAACACACTGCAACGGTGAGGTCAGAGTCTGTCTGGAAAAATAGGGGGTGGGAGTTTTCCTCCCCCAATCCCCCCTACTACCCACCTCCAATCCGACCCATCTCCCACCCACCCTTACACCCACAGTCACGCATTTTCCAATTCATTATCATAGTATTATAGGTCTTTCCTCGTTGAATAGAACTAGTATGATCGGTCTTCTAATCTAACCTAAGTTGCAAAGATATGTTACACTGAAGATTCACATTATACGCATTCTCACAAGCAGACACGTACAAGTTCGCGCTTGAACATGCCGCATGCGAACCTACAACATAAAAACTTAATCTCAAATGGACATACACCCTGCAACTCTTGCCGTCATTTCCTGAAACAGGGGTGACATCGGCAAAGTGAACCATTTTTACAGCATGGGTGGTCAGCCGCATACCAACCTATAAAGTCGTCAAGGAACAAGGTCTTGCTGCTCAGAAATTGGAAGAATGTGAGACATTGAAGACATCATCTCATCAGAGGTCATTTCACAAGTGCAATTTTGTATGTTTACTAGACCTATGTGTCTAATGAAAACTGGATACTGTTTTTTAAATATTTAAAACAACTTTCACACTATCGTGATTTACGTTTTTTTTTAGCTCAGAATAAGCAGAATGTGATTCTTAAACCATTTCATTAAAAGGTCACCTTGGAATCAAATGTTGGATAAGCCAAACAGAGTAAGAAGAAAAGACGATTCCGGCGGGACCACGTGGATCGCATGAATGAATGTAGGATAACTCGGATCGCTATATGTGAGATACCAGACGGCCAGCGTTTACCAGGCCAACCACCCAAATGATGGGAAACTGGTCTCCTGCATCACAGGAGTGAGTTCTGCATTAAAAAGATCTTATATCTAATACAAAAAGAAACGGAAAGGAAATTGCACTGCGTCATCTATGTCCTTCAACACAGCTATATTTTTCTAGGTTTTGATGATCCATTCACTTGATATGACGCAGGCAATGCACTCTGCTGACTTTTATTGACCGGACCACGTTTTGCACCCCTTTCCACTTCTCCGTTCCACCCAAAATCACCCATTTCCCCCCCCTCCCTCTTTTTCACCCAAAGCCTCCTCCCCTAGTCTGCGTGAGTCCGGCCTAATCAATTCAAATGGCGGTCAGCAATTTTAAAAATGCATCCAGAAAATAAAATGCCGAAAGTTATTGACCGTGCAAGTGAATGTTATAGCTAATCGTTTTTAATTTTCACATTTTTATGTGCTCTTTATCAGACTGAAAATTCGTACCGAAAAATTCAAACAGAATGAATTTATAATATGTTTTCTTGCATTTTTTCATTTGGTATATTTAAAAATACATTTATTATAATCTAAGATGCAAAGATATATTAATATATAATGCACGCCTTGAAGCAGTCAAATATTAATTTGCGCTTACATATGCTGCCTTTTTTACTTAGAAAATAAGACCCAAAACTCAAATGAGCAAAGGCTGAAGCACTTGCCGACTTTCCCTGAAACAAGGGTGACATGGACAAAAGTGAACATTTTTTGCTGATGGAGTAGTCAGGATTATACCAATCAATAAGTCAAGGAACAAAAATTAAATAATTCATAATTCACCTTATAAAAAAAAACCTCTTGCTAAAGAAAAGCATTATTTATTAATAAAGCGAGTTGAGTTTATTATCTCGAGCGCTTTCGGTTGGTTTTTTCAAGAGAACACATTATTCATTGTGAGGATGGTCAGCAAACATACAAGTGAATTTTAAAACCCCATATAGCTGTAGACTCCATAACTACTCTTACCGCCTTTTTTGGAATTTGGAACAGAGGTGCAGCGGTTTTTTTTACTGTATGGGCGGTCAACAAAATTATGGTTTAAAATTTATCTGTGCTGATTTTGATTGTGATTTTGCACATGCGGGCAGGAGGAAGGCTTTGCGGTGCCCCGTGCAGTGCATGGCCGATGCCGCCCCCTTTCACAGACTGTTTCCGCCCCCTCCTGCCACCCCCCGCCCTCCGACGCCCACTCTGGACCAACTCCCACAACTAGCGCCTACTAGATGTGTACCATACAAAGCAGGGACGATTGTTTAAGGTTTTTTTAATTAATAAAGAAAAAAAAATGTAAAAGTTTTTCTTCACGAGTTGGGTTTAATATTTCGACCGCTTTTAGAGTGTTAACACACCATTTTCAAAGAGAAAATCTGGCTTACGACATTAAATCTTTAAACAACAATAGTGTGATTAGGAATAAATTAAAGTTTAAATTTTTGGGGACGAGGTGAGGAAAGGGGTGAAGCTGCACCGATTTGTATTTTAATAATATTGTTATTTTATTTCAAACTTAAGTCTTATTTTATTTTTATTTTACAGTTACAATGATAATGACAATTGAAATGAAAAACAATGACAATCGATGCTCCCCTTTTCACACAATTTGCTCTGTCATTTTTTTTATATCGACTTTTAGATTTAATATAAAAAACCAGGAAAAATGGAAAATATCTAGAATCCTGAGAAAAAAACTGCATTTTTAATGCATTCCAATGCCTCTCTGATTTCGCCATAACGAAGCCTCGCATTAACGAATAAAGTGAACGGACGGACGTCCGAGTTTCCCCCAACCCCTTCCTACCCCAACTTCCCGCACCTCCCCCAACTACCCTAACTCCTCCATCTACCCTAACCCCTCCCCCCACCTACCTTCACTCCCCATGACTACCCTAACTCCCCACGGCTACCCTAAGCCCACCCTTGCAGGCTCTACGGCTTATCCGTACAGGACTTTGTTAATGCATTTTCAGGCGTAATTGAAAATCATCCGAAATTTGCAGTCAGTTCGGAAAGATGATGCCGGCCGATAATTTTTCGCAATTACCGTAATGGACTATGCTGCTAATCCAATAACGTTTTCTGTTATCCGAATAGTTATTCATGTTTTAGTAGAGAGATCAGTTGGTAGAATGCTTGCGTTCCATGTCAAAAGGCTAGGGTTCGACGGAGTTTTACAAAACCTTCATAAGAAATAAGAAGCTTTCTGGAGAGCTTGGAAACCCTTATTTCCAATCGAAGTGGCCCCACGACCTTTGATTTCCTGTGACTCATTTAGGGCAACGCTTTCAGAAGTTGCACTTTATGTGGGGGCTAGTTTTGTTTGTAGGTAAACCTCACACGTTTATGTACTCGTAGCTACGGTCCTTAGCAGCCAATAAAAGTTTGAACTAATCTAATCTAATCTAAGCTGCAAAGATAAATATCATTTAAGATTTATATTAAATGCATTCCCACAAGCAGATATGTATAATTTCGCGCTAACACATGCCGCATGTGGACCTACAATATAAAAACCCAATCTCAAATGAACATAAGCCTTGCAACTCTTGCCGTCCTTCCCTGAAACAGGGGTGACATTGGCAAAGTGAACCAATTTTTTACAGTATGGGTGGTCAGCCGCATAACAACCTATAAGTCAAGTGAACGATCCTATTATTTCGACGTTTGTAAAAGTGTGAAGACCAATTTTTAATTTTCTTATAGTATCAAAATCTACTCTTTCCATTGAGCTACAATTTTCCTTCTTGCTATAAAAAGGGAACACACAATATACTATCTAAAAAACGTGTCTTTTGTCTAGCAACCTGGCCGTGTGATATCGTAGTTATTTTTTGACATTTTGAAATGCTTAGAACTCATTTAAACCGTTCAACCTTATTTATTGTATAAAAAAAATCCTTCCATTAACGTGAATTTATGATTCTTGCCATACAAAGGTGCCATACAATGTATGTAAAAAAACTTTGGTAGTCTTTGCCCTACCAAACTGGTCGTGGCCATCACATTTTTTGTCATTTTTTAGTGTAGATACAAATTTTCAACCGTTCAACCTTTCTTATTGTATAAAAAAAAAAGTCTTTACATTGACCTGAAATTTATCCTCCTTGCCATACAATGGGGTGCGCCATAAAACTACCCTGAAAAAGAGCTCATGCTAATAATGAAAAAGTCTATCCCGAATAAAGTTTCAGTCGATTCACAGGCTGAACTCAAAACTATGCCTACGTTCAAGTAGGGGAGTTTTCCTACCAACGTAACGTAGGCCAAACCACCCCCTCCCTCAACATCCCTTAAATGTAAAACTTTACGTTTAAGCTTTAACAAAGCGTTTTACCAAAATATACATGGAAATTAAAGCAGAGCCTCTTGTGGGCGTTATAGCTTTGGTGAAACGTTAACGTAATGCTTTGAACTTGGGTAAGGTCCACTGTTCAGATGCAGTTGAGCTTGCGCAAATCTATAGGTATTTATTTACTCAGATAATGCCGGATTTGAGTTTTTTTAAGGGCCTTAATTAATATCAACTTGTATCACTTTTTCTTGCTATTTAGCCTTCCAGAATTATGAATGGCTAATGATAGCATTTTTCTTAAATATAGTAAATAATAAAGGTGAATTTCGCGTGTGGAACCTTTTCATTTTCACAGATAAGGGGGCAAGCTTGGAAGGGGACGTTAATCACTTTTCTTTGAGGATTTCCCTGCTCACAAGGTTATCATTTAGTGTGATGGCCTGGTAAACCTTGTGAATATTTTTATATAAGTTGAAAAGTAAACATTTTCTGATTGTTTTCTCTTCTGACACCCTTGGTCAAGACCATAATCTAGCCTTTTGGTATCCAACGCAATTATTCTACCAAATAAGCCATTGGCTGGCTTACGTTACGTGTTGATAACTGTCACAACTAATAATAAGAAATCTAAAGGTATATGTTTCACCCTGTTTTGGTTGAATTATATGTCTTCAAGTTACTTTTAGCTCATATATCCCAATGTGACACTTTTGTAGCACTTGTAGCACCCTAGGTTTAGGACAAAGTGTATTTACGTTAATGATGATGATGATGATGATGGATGATTTCTTTCCTGTGGCGCCATTTAATGGTCCAGGACCATCTCAAGGGCGCCATGGCTTCTCGAGAAAAGTAGTGTCTTCAGTTCCTTTCTGAAGGTGGTGGTAGGCTGGTTCGCGCGAACACCGATGGGTAAATTGTTCCAGGCCACCGGCCCGGCCACCGCAAAGCTTCTGTCTGCAAAGTTTGATGTGTTTGCTCTATTGGGCACTATAACCTTGTTGACAGCAGTAAGGGCAGAGCGTAGTGGTCTTTTTGATAACAATAATAACAATAATATTAATAAAATAAAATTAATAACAATAAAATGATAACTATTCTGCTCCCGAAGATGCCTCATTAGGCGAAAATATTCGAGCAAAAAAGAAATAAATAAGTGAATAAAACTTTGTTTCCATTTGAATTTTTTAAATAACAATAAAATGATTTTTTAAGGTCTAAAATTTGTAAATTTTACAGTTTACAAAAAAAAAAACATTGTAGATTTTTCAGTTTACAATCTCTCGTCACTGTAAAACCCGCCCATGCCTGTCCGTATTTCGAGAGCTTTTTGCATGCCTACGTGGCTGCACACACATCTACGCGCTAACCCACACGTCCTGCGCGGCAGACAGTAGGCAGGATGGACGCTGGGCATCGGGAGGCCGGCTGATTGGGATAAAACTGAGCGACCACGCTGATTTTACATTTAAATTGGGTACCTGCCCGCGTTTTACTGTTTGATTAGATGATGGCGTGATTTGCGATCTAACCGGTTTATGTAAAACCATTCCCGATGACTATTTACAGTTTTGCTACTATGCAAACACGTAAAATAGCGAATTTAAACTGGGTGAAAATGACGCACTTCAATTGTGCTGGTGTTTTTTTTTTATTGGTTGAAAGTCGCATACGCTAAAGTTGAAAATACCGGGCCTTAAAGTACCTACGTAATGTAAGAATTGACCTAGGTTTATGTACTAAACGCTATACATATAATAAAGGTATCGTATTTGGTCTTCGTCATCTTAACTTGAAAGGATAAAGTCCAATAGCGCAAAAGCATTTATTCTCAAAAATTGGGAAAATTGTTTTTTCTAACAATAGCTATTTTTAATGAATAAATTTTATTTTATAATTCCTGTTCTTTGACATAATATAGGCTGGCAAAAAAACTGACCACGTATCCTGTAAAAAATTGTTTACTTTTCCTATGTCACCCCTGTTTCTAGAAAGTGCATGGAAAGCTCCAGAGCTTACATTCCTTTGTGATTTCGGTTTTCATTTTGTATGTAGGTACACTAGCAGCATGTGCAATCGTGAAAATACACGTTTTTGTTAATGAGCATTTTTAAATGTTGATATATCGTTTCTACTAAGATTAAAAATCAAAGACAGATTGCCATTAAAACCACAAAAGTTTTTTTTTTTTTTTTAATTAACTGTCTATTAATAGATAGCCATCAATCGTCATTGGCGCAACGGCGGGGAGTGGAAACGCTAATTTTTGGCAACCCCCTCCCCCCCCATTTCAGCCTCTGCGGTCACCCTCCTCCCCCCTGAAAGCCCAAAAACCTCCCCTAACGATATAAGCGTTCGGTGCGAACTTTCAGGCTCTGAAATATTCACGGGTTTTTACAATTTCAGCGGCTGAATGAAAGGGTTCCCAAATTGACGAAACACGACGGCAGTCTGGCCGCCACTGGAATTTTTAATATTTAAATAAGCTATTGTATGTTCGTATATGTATAAAAAATTTCTTAAATATTGATTTTTGAAAATATCAGTCACTAAAATATTTCGAAAAGAATTTAAAAAAATACTTATTGATTATAAAGTTTGTAGTTCGAAATTAGATACATACAGTGCTATTCACTAAACATTTGAACCATGGCTGATCTACGGAATATTGATTTTTTATGGAAAATTCACTGCAAGCGGCGGATGAGCAATGATTTTGCTGTTTGAGAATAACACCGATCGATTTTTATACAAAGAATTTTAAATTTTCTAATGTTTGCACATTCACCGAGTGAAAATTCATTTTTAAATTAAAATAAAGAATTTTAGTAGTTAAATTTTGTTTCTTTGATTGAATGAAAAATGTTATTTTGACGCCTTAAAATATTTATAATCATATACCATAAGTTACAATAAATGTACACAAATTTTCCCATTTTAATTAATAAATTAGAGCCCCTTATTTTCAGTCATCATATTGTTCCTAACATGTGCTATATTTAATTTGTTTTGTCGTACGATGTTTGAATAAAAATTATTAAAAAAAATTAATCCTAATAAGATATTAGGGCAACTCACATGTCAATTCTTACCTTTCTTTTTGCCCGTGTTGGTCATTTAAGCGCCAATATTGCACACGAATTTCTGGAACAAAGAATAAATCAAATTAATTAAATAGTTGCATCAAATTTTAATAAAAAAATTAAAAGCATTAAAATATATATATTTTACAGAGAATAATTTTAAGATACATTTATCTCAGTTTACATTCATTTGGAGAAGTGAGATTATCCATTTATTTTAATAAAAACCCTTTTTTTACACCAGGGATATTAAGTTGAATTTTAAATAAATAAATGTGAAAAATAATTAAAATTGAATTAAACAATGTTTTTTATCTTTTAAAATTAAAATAATTCATAAACATTTTTGAAACACGTTGATAAATCATTCATTTATAAATCCTTAAATATAAATCAAAATCATTTCGTAGGTATTTGTCATTTTAATCAAATATATTTTATGTGATTTCAATCGGAACAGATGTAGGCAGGACATTTTGTTTGAAATTAATATTTTCTCTACAAGTTAATGATCTGATTCAATGCTGAATTCACAAAACATGATGATCCGCGTACCTTTTTTTTTGTAAGGAGAATCAACTTTAGGCGGTGGATGAGCCATGTATTTTATGTGTATGAATAACAAATGTGTGTGTGCTGAATATTCGTATCTGTATAAAGGCAACCCTCTGAGTTAGTGAGATAATGATGGCAAACTAAAATCGGATATCCATCATGAGAGCCCTTCAATATTTTTCATCGACGGTGGTCTACGATAAAATCGCACTCCCCTTGTAAACTTAGCTAAACATACTACACAAATAATGTGCATGGTTTAGTATTGAGAATCTACGTAGACGAAAAGTAACTTCTTCTTTTACGTGTGGCTCTTCAGGGATAATTTACAATCGTTGGTATGATTCTGACCACCCATACTGTAAAAAATGGTTCACTTTACCAATATCACCCCTGTTTCAGGGAAGGTCGGCAAGAGTTGCAGGGCTTATTTTCATTTGAGATTGGGTTTTTTTATATTGTAGGTCCACATGCGGCATGTGTGAGCGCGAAATTATGCGTGTCTGCTTGTGCGAATGCATTTGATATGAATCCCAAATGATACATATCTTTTCAACTTAGATTTAGATTTATATTAGATTGGCATTTGATTCAAAGATGACCTTATAAAGAAATTGTCTTAAGAATCACATTCTATATAATCTGAGTTGAGAAAAAAGACATAAAACACGATAATGTAAGAGTTGTTTTAAATATTTTTTAAATCAATCTCCAGTTTTCATAAGACACATTGGTCCAGTACACATATAAACATTGCTCATGTGAAATTACCTCTGTTGGAGATTAGACAAACAAGCACTAAGGGAACGAGCTGAAGGTAGATTATATTTCATCACCACGTTTCCAGCAGCTTTTGTCGGTGCTTTTGTTGGAGCGTGCTCTAAAAGAATGCAGAGACCAGATGCGTGCTGCTCCATTGTTCTCTTCTGATACAATGTAATTAGCATTGCATACACGTGCTGTGCAAGACCACCAAGAAAGCATGTGCCTCATATCAAGAAAAATACTGTCATAATAATTGTGATGATATTTTAATCAATGCTTCTCCGTGTTTCTGCCTCCGATCAAAAAAATATTAAGAGAAGAAACAACCAAATCGGTAAAGCTGTTCTCAAGTGATGCGCTTACCGATAAAAAGCATTTTATTATCATATAGCAGATATAACTTATACATAATTCATAGATAAGGCATAGAAATGAAAGAATTGGGATTTTTTTTCAATATATCTACTTCCAGTATATGCACAATGTATATGATCCTTGATTTATAAGTTGGTATGTGGCTGGCCACCCATGCTGTAGAAAATGTCCCCCCTGTTTTAGGGAAGGTCGGCAAGAGTTGCGGGTGTATGTCCATTTGAGATTTGGGTTTTATGTTGTAGGTTCACATGCGGCATGTGCAAGCGCGAACTTGTACGTGTCTGCTTGTAAGAATGCATATAATTTGGATCCCCAATGTTACATATATTTGCATATTAAATTAGATTAGACAGTACCCTGAGTATAAAAACATGCGTAAACTCACTTCGATCGTGTAAATCGAAAATATGTATGAAAACTATATCACAATATACTCGTAAGAACGCCTTCGTATTATGTTTCAGACATTTTCGATTTACGCAATGGAGGTGAGCTTTACGCAATATTTTATACTCGGGTGCAGGAATAGATAGGGCACAGCCTGATAAAGAAAAAGAAGATTTCGTACGATTTATTTATTTACGTGTATTAAAATATGCATCTTGCCTTTTACTATAGACCTATGTATTGAACATTAACCTTTTCTATATTGCAGCTTGCGACATGTGCAATACGTCTAAGACGAATGGGAAAAATAGATCGATCAAAGGGATGTCGGGCAAAAGATGCAAAAATAAATCCAAAATATTGGAATGGATAATGGACAATGTGCGGTTTGCAGCTTTCGCACATTTCAAAGGATTGACGTAAGATGAAAATAAAAGGTGTTTTGATTATTCTACGAAAATATATATTGAAGGTTTTGCATGCAACACCTTGAAAGATTGTCATAACTTTAAGACTAGAAGATGATGATGATGATGCTGATTTTTAAAGCGCCGTTTCGTGACCACTGTCACTGCAAGAGCGCTTTCAGGCTCGACGCGGCGGTGAAGAAATGGATCTTCATTCCCTTCTTAAAGCTCTCGATCCCTTCCTTCTAGATGACCTGACCATCTAGATAAAGCCAGGCCTTCTAGATGACCTTCTAGATAAAGCCAGGACTTGAGAGATAGATATTCCATTTAAAGAATCCACCAGATGAAGGAGATCACGGGCCTCCATTTACGAGAGCTTTCAAAGAGACTGAGACAAAAAATCATTTGACGAAAAAAACCCCTACTAAGGGATTATGATCCACAGTACGGAAGCAAAGAATAAGAAATAAATTACACGAAACATCTTGCTTTACTAAGTTCTAGAGCATTCAGAAAGAGTGGTCGATGAAGCACTGACAAAAACAGTAACCAAAGAGAATGTCGAAGTTAGAGAAAAAGAGGAAAATGGAAGAAAGAATAGATTTGTGAAATGAGCGAGATTGCAAATGGCTGGAATGTGCAGATTGAGTAAATGAGATGAGGAGAAAGGGGTTGAAGACCCACCTGTTCGCGCACTCATATGAGTAAGCGCCTTTGGGATGACCAAGAGTCATGAAAAGGCGCTATAAAAATATTGTATTATTATTATTATTAATGCAGGGTGAGAATTAGGAATGTCGAGGAGATGAACGAAGTGTGTAAGGACAGAAAAGGTGAAGATGCATCAACGGAGATTCTGGTCACCCCTGGTGTAATAGATCCTACATACATTTTTAGTAGTTGAAATGTGCATAAATTGAACATTTGTTATCATATAATGATAAGTTGTTATTTTATAATGTAGAATGATCTTACGATTTATAATCAACGCAAACAATGTCATGTAACTGAAACCTATTTTTGGTATCGAAGCGACCGATTCTTCTTCGAGAGGATTTTTATCGATGAGGTATCAGATGATTTCTTGACTTATAGGTTGGTATGAGGCTGACCAACGATACTGTACAAAATGATTCACTTTACCAATGTCACCCCTGTTTCATGGAAGGTCGAAAAAAGTTTCAGGGTGTATGTTCATTTGAGGCTTGGATTTTAATTAGTAAGTAAGCATCCCGCATTTGTAAGCACCAACTTACACGTGTCTATTTATGTAATATGAATTTGAAATACAAGCATATCTTTGCAACTTAGATTATTGATTACTGATTATAGGGGGATCATTGATTGCCCATTTTTTCACAATTTTAATGCACCTTGATTCCATTTGCCGAAAAAAAAAAATCGTCAATAAAATAATATTTTTCGTCTGTACGCACATCACCTGGCATATCTAGAGCACCGCAATCTTTGTGATGGGCCATTTGATTCCATTATTTGATGTGAATGATCCCACATGGAGGCAATTCAGGAAATCGAAGCCGTTTGCACAAATTTGTCTTGCTTTGTGGTGTCGATGGAAAGACAGATCCGGCCAATGAGGGAGCTCGGTGTATACAATGCTGATATACTTGTGTCGATTCTTTACATTTCTCATAGAAACACTTACAACACCCTAATCATATCAATATACTACTTACAGGGGGTTCAGAAAATAAATAATGTATGTTGCGGATTCTCACAACATTTATTTTAGGACGGCTACATGCCCTAAGATTGTTGTTTTTAACAAAAAAAGGGAGTTTTGACAATTATATTAATTTTTAAAACTGAACAAATTTCAAAAACTTAAGTTATATCGGATATTTAACGAACCGTTTAAAGAGAACTTACATCATCTCTAAACGGTTCGTTAAATATCCGATATAAATTAAATTTTGAAATTTGTTCAGTTTTAAAAATTAATATAATTGTCAAAATATCAAACGACCGTAATTCTAACTTAAACCTAAAAAAGGGGAGATCTAGGTCTTGGAATTTCTAACTCGGGAGTAACTTGGGAGATCTGTTGATAAATGACAATAACTAAATGAAATAAGCGTAAAATAAACGTTATTTGTTCCTGAATTTTTAATGGTTAGTTTATAATTTATTTATTTAAATGCGTAAAAAGAAGTTATTAATCAAAGCTAAGACTTTTCATTAAGAATTAATGTTCTTAATATTATAAGAGTGACAATTATAAAAAAAACAGGCATCTTAAATTAATTATTTTTTCTACACTTCATAATTCGAAAAAAATACACAATTGAAATATAAAATGACGAAACAAAAATTATTTAAAGAAAAATTATTTTTTCGCATTTGTTTTTAGATGCGACGTGATTTAGAAATAAGATGTAATTTTATATTCACCCTGAACAAAAATTACAATAATTAATTCATTGAAAATAATTAACTGTTAAAAATATATTAAAACAAATCAGAATAATATGTTTAATAGCAGTAAAACCACCCTGTTCTAAGTTAAGAGCCACCCTTATTTTTAAGGTACGGGCCACTTATAAGACCATATTGCTCGCCATATAGTTTCTCAAATATCTGTCTGAATAATCCCTCACAAACAACAAAATAAACTAATGTTATTAAATTGTCGAAAAGCCTTGCAACAATGGTGCCACTTGACAAAACAAGCCTGCTAGTTAGGAGAGTTATGGAACCCGCATAAAGCGTTCAAAAATATCTCAAGGAGTCATAAATAATAGTCATTGTGTGTATGGGAGATGCAAGCCAAATCTTGCGGAGTTGTTTTGAAAGAAATCTGCTTCCGGTCGCTTAGAAATCTGTTTCAACAAATAAAAGATATTTTGCAAAATTTAAGACGTTGCATTTGTAAGCCTTTTGTTTGGTTTAAGAAATATTAGTTCCTCTTTTGTATAAAACCTACTTATACTTTGAAGTGTTGTTTTCATACACACTGTAATCTAAGTTGCAAAGATATTAGATTCATATTGAGGATGCGTACCCACAAGCAAAAACTGCATGTGTACTTACAAATTAAAATGCAACACTCGAATGAACATAAGCCCTGCAATTTTTGGCGATCTTAAAATGGGGTGACATTGGCAGAGTGAAACATTTTTTACAGTGGTCAGTTACAACTCTCATACCAACCTCTAAGTTAAGAAATAAATTTAAATATCATAATTCACAATGAATATTTTTGAGCATTACATATTTTCTTATCTATAGGCATTAGGAGGCACGCACTGAGTGTGTGACGTCAGAGGCTCTGACGTCACCAGACGGTCGAGCAGACCAACGGGACTCCTTAGTCCTGTGTATATAATACTATGCAAGTAAGTGAGTGTGTATATTAACAGGAAGGAGGTGATTATGGTCGTCCTTGCATACGTAAAACGCTTACATGCATTCTTATGGGAGGAAGAATAATAACAGACAATATAATATTAATCTTTTCTTACTTTAAAAAATGTATTCATATTTAATATTCATTTAAAATGCATGTCCAAGAGCAGATACATGTAAACTTACGCTTTAAAATGCTGCATGTGAGCATACAAACAAATTACTCAAATCTCAAATGAACATAAACCCTGCAACTCTTGCCGGCCTTTCCAGAAACTATCTGATACATTAAAATATGTTGTCATCTTGAGCTTACCAATTATCAATGATTATAAAGGCAACTGAATGGTCAATTGAAAAAGTCACTAAGTAGGTATATTGTAGTGAGAAAATAGCAAAACGTATCTATATGAGAGGGTTAGTTCACAATTTTTTGTTTCAACGTTTGACGCACTTATCTTCGCCACACATTGTTTTATAAACTGTTGTTTGCCGTGCGTGGTATTTAGCGCAATTTTCACTACTCTCAATTATCTTGCCTTTTAATCAATATTTTTTTCTGTAAAAAAACATTGAGATCCTTTATTCATCAGACTCATTCATCTTATTCGAAGGAATCACTATTAAAAAAATACAATTACAAAAAATGATAAAATAAAAAAGACCAGCGGTGTATTCTTCCCTCGCCGTGAACTTGTCCAACACATAAAAAAGCTCTCTTACAAATTGTCGGAAGCTCCGCGACCTTGCAAGGTAAGATGGAATCGCTCGAGTGTTACACAAAGGAGGTTTTTATACACGCTTCTTACGTCACTGCCTTTGTCCGACTTAATAATACGTTATCAAATTTATTCATATCGCGGTGTGTACACGCCTTAAGGTCAGCGATTCCCAAACTAGTCTGTGAATATAATAGATCCCGATATTTTAATGTTCTTAGGATCTATGAAAACTAAAGTAGGTTATAATAATAATAATTTTAGGATGATTTATTTGGTGAGCGCTATTTTTGTGTGTATCACACCTCAAGAGCTCTCTGCGAGCTTGGTCGTCGCTGTAGAAAGCGCCAATTCTCAAGCAAGACCCAGGTGTTGTAAGGTTGGATGGACCTTTCAGTGACCGGTCTTTGGTAAAGGTGTATGAATTTTTCAACCCAGCGAAGAGCACATTCGAAATATAAATGGTATATGTTGTGCTCCGCCGGGATCCGAATCCACAGCCTTCCATTTACGAGTCCGAAGTTTTGCCACTACGGACTACGGACCGGTCCAAGATGCCAACGACACGCGGTGTACCTGAGCGGTTACCCATCCAAATACTGTCCGCGCCCAATGTTGCTCAAATGAGGTTATGGGGGTCTATGAGACAGAGATGATAATTTCATAATGGGTTTCCGTTAAGAATTTCAAATGTAAGTTGCAAAATTTAAATCTAAATCTAAGTTGCAAAGATATATATTATTTGAGATTCATATTAAATGCACTTTTACAAGCAGACACGTTTAAGTTCGCGCTAACACATGCCGCATGTGGACCTACAATATAAAAACCCAATCTCAAATGAACATAAGCCCTGCAACTCTTGCTGACCTTACCTGAAACAGGGGTGACATTGGTAAAGATATGTAAAAAAAATTAAGATGAATATCAAATGCATGCCTTGACGCAGACATAATAATGTACATTCGTGCCAATACATGCTGCGTGTGTACTTACAAAATAAAATACCGAATCTCAGATGAACATACACCTTGCAGCTCTATTCGCCTTTCCCTGAAACAGAAGTGACGTTGACGACTGACGATGAATTCATCCTCAGTTGTCGTGAAAACAGGTTGTCTCCTCGTCGCTAACGAAACGTCGAGAATAATGTAAGTTCTCTGGTAACGGTTCGTCTAATATCCGAATATTTTTTTTAGCTGTGTAGTCATCATAATTGTAAATAGTTTGTAACATTTATCAATAAATAATTCATTATTTGAATGAACTATTAATTAACAATTACCCAATGACATCTGTTGAACCAGGTTCAAAGTTGTTGTCGATAGGACACGACGCAGGCGGGGTTTGAACTTGCGATTATCTCAATAACGCAACTTCAAGTGCCGACGCCTTATCCCCTTGACCACACCAGTGACGACAAAATCTTCAAGGCAAAAATGTTTGGGAACCGCTTTACTATGTGAACGTTTGTGGTAGCATCCGCTGAGTACCGTGTATGAATAAGGTGAAACTCGATGCAGGGTTTTGTGAAGATTGAGATCTGTAGGTGACATGTTTTCATTTGAGGTAACCTTTTGTTTTGTACAGGTAAGTGACGTTTAGGTGGCAGCCAATGAGGTAAGGTGCATTTCTCAGAAATCTGAACTCCAGGAAGTACACGTGTCTATGATAATAAATATGGAAATTAAGGTTTTGAATCCTGGTCTTTGAAATAAACAATATGAACCGTCACAAAGAGTTTGAAATATGGTTGAACCGTAGAACGTTGCATTCAATAATGTTATCAGTAATTTAAGTTGAAAATATATATTGACATTTAATGGTCATATTTATGCCCATGTAAGTTCGCTCACAAATGCTGCATGTGTACACACAAAATAAACCAAACCTCATACTGACATAAACTTTGCCACTCCTGCCGCCTTTCCTAGAAAGCGGGGTGTCATCGGCAAAAGTGAAGCAAGTGTAACAGCATGGGGGTCAGCCTCATACCAACCTATAAGTTAAGGACAGTTACAGATGCACATAATTATGTACTTACACAGATTTAAGCAATCACTAAATATCTGTTTTCTCAGAAAAACTGTAAAAGATCCTTTTAATTTTCCTACCTATACTTTGAAAGCTGTGCACGCCTCTGGTATTGAATACATACGCATTGTTTTATTTTATACTGAACGCGTTTATTTTACAAATTGACTTACTACTAAGCGCTACAAAATAAAAGAAACACCAATGCACAAAAGATGAAGTAATTACGGGTTCGAACCCGCATGCAAGTCGGTAGCTTTGTCCTTTAGGGGCGCGCGCTCGTGCCTTATGTCGCAGTGGCAGCTGCGCCCAGGGCTCACCTGCGACACACCTGGTGTGACCTGGCGTTCGCAAGATCACGGTTCGAATACCACCGATGATTGTTCAAGCGCCTCTATATTCCATTAGTGCTATACATACAACATTTGATACACGACTGATCTACAGGTCATCGATTTTTTGTATGGCAAATTTACTATAGACTGCTATTGCCAATGTCACCCCAACAGGGGTGACATTGGCAAAGTAAGCCATCTTTTTACAGTATGGGTGGTCAGCCTGATACCAACCTATAAGTCAAGGAATAATAATTGATGTTAAACAAGAATAACAAGTTACGGATATGATGTTTGTAAACATAATCGCATATTCAATATTAAGCATTGATCGGAACTGGTAAATGTTCACAAAAAGCAGTCATCTATGAAGCCGGAGAAAAGGTGGTCGTCTGTCTGGTACCATATAGGGGTGCATTGCCTGCCCCCTCATAATAAACCCGGCCAAAGACAAGCAGGGGGGAGCCTTCTTTATTCTTCATAATGTTCGGGCCAACAAATGGAACCGAAAAAAAATATATCATCACAATTTCGGGGGGGGGAGATTTAAAATGGCAGAATTCGGAAGTATAAGTGATGCTTTGCTGGTTTAATGTATAAAATAGTTAATCTGCGTTAACTATAATATCCCAGGCGCGTGCAAACACTACATTAGAAGCTACAATATTTTGAAATGATTATTTGGTCTTTGTCATAAAAAAATATGGAAATTAATTCATTTGAAACATGTTTGGGATGATCAGAGCAATCCAGCAATAATATTGATTGGATTTTTAAGTACTTAAGTTTATAAAAAAAACACTATGTGAATATGGAAGTTTATCAATAATTTGTTAAGGTATATTAATCATAGGCCAAATGCAGTTTTTGTTGGTTAATTTAATTTCCTACTAGTGCAACTTCTTACGGCGGTTTACTGAACGAGTCGTATGTAGCGAATGGAACCTATTTATTTTTACTGCTTCTATTGAAGAGAGAGTGTTCCTTCTCATGAGGGGACAGATAATATTTTTGCGAATAAGAGTAAACATTGCCGGTATTTTCATAGTGCATTTGGAATAATCATCGAAACGAGAATTAATTTCTGAGATTCTAGATGGGGATCGAACTTCAGCCCTCTAGCGTTGAACGCAAAAGCCATACCAACTGAGCTATCGTTCAAAATTGTTGTTAATTAATTAAATTTAAATATTAGTAAGTATACAATAATAAACACAAACGTTTTAAAAGTAAAGTAGGTTGAAAAATTTTACTATAAAAACGAACTAATCTTTTACGTTGATCGTCCTTTCGAATACGCAAGGTGTTTACATCTGTATTCCAAGTATAAAACCTTTTATCTAAACTCAACTATCGCATTAAACTAAAAATGAACTTAAACTAAAACGCTCAGTAGACGTGCTTTTTTGGTTTCCATACATGCGCTATGGCAGAGCTAAAATGTAGACTTTTATACTTGGGGTACTGAACCCTTCAGATTTTAAATAACACACTTCACATGGGTCTCAAAAAAACCCACAACATAAGAAACACATTTCATTCAAGACCCTCGCTCACAATAGAAACAGCTGATTGTGTCTTACTACGATAGTATGTCTATAGCTCATGTGTATTCATTTTTTTGTGCACGTTTGAGTCTAGCGCAGTGGTTCCCAAACTATGGTACGCGTACCACCAGTGGTACGCGACGCTTCTTAAGGTGGTACGCAAGCAGCCATGGCCATAGGAAATACATAGTAAATAATAAGATAAAACGTTTTTCAATTTCGCGCTTAAAGTTAAGTACAACTGAGCCAAATATTTCCTCTTTTGTCTCGAACATGCAGCACAATTTTTCAGACTAAGACAGGCCTGTCCCGCCTATGATTACAAAAATACTAAATTTGGCCCTCCACAATATTTTGTTGGACACCCCTGCACTAAAAGTATTGTATTTTTTTTCTCTAATAAATAAATAAGCATAATGTTGTCATTAACAGTTGCAGTTTTTATTACTTTCCCATTTGAATGTTTTTTTTAACTGTTGCACTTCAGTGGTACGCCACTGATTTATAATTTCATTAATGGTACGCGAAATTAAAAGTTTGGGAACCACTGGTCTAGCGAAATAATTTGGTTTTACTATTGTATAGTAAAAGGTGTGGACAAGAAGATTAGTTTTTGAAAAGTGTTAGGAAACTTCATACTGATTCAGTAGGTTTTTTTTTAATTCAATATAATATTTTCATGCTTAATAGATATTATGTTCTTATAGCAGGTTCATTTTAATCAAAACTGTTGTTTATTTATTTAACACAATTTATTTTTTGAGTTTTTTTGAGCATGAGTTTTTACATTTGAACAGTCCGACGGTTAATATATGTATGCTCTACAGAGGATTTTGGTCCTTAATTTATGCAGATTATTAAGATCAGTCTCGACATGAAGAATCTTTTAAGCCCATCGTAAAAAAGCCTTTAAAGCTTTTAAGCCAAAATGTGAGGGTTTTTCCTCTCTGTCCTGCTGATTGACACAATTAATAATATAACAGCCACTTTAATATGTTTACTTTTATTCCTTTCAAAATGTATACACAATAAACCACAGCACAATAATATTAATTATTCTTAATTACACAGGCTTGTGGCTATCCCGCCTGGCAAGCTTCTCCTCCCCTTTTTTATATTCTTTTGTTTTCCTTTTCATTCAAATTCAAATCTCATGTTCCATTTTACCTAACAAACAAATCCATCTCGTTACAACATGGGCGAAGCTCCAGATCCCACAGACCACGGCAACAGATTCCGGAAAACAACTCTCCAGCATCATCAGCCGGCCGCGTAAACCTGAAACTCCTATTAAAAAAAGATATATTTTCTTCAGATAAGTATAAAAGTCAGACTCTTTAATATGTCTATGGATTCCTCGCATCAAATGGGCGCAATATGCTTCGCATGGGGTAGTTATCCCTTTCTGTGAACATAAGACGTTTCCAAGGGTTGTGAGGACATGACGTGTTATTTTCGCTAATGGCATTTTCAAAAGTGGGACAAGGTGAATAAAACTAATCGGTTTTTAATATCCGGAGAAACGATTTTTAAATTGCATTTTTTTTAATTTTGCAATTTAAGATGTTTTTTGTAAGAACTTTGTGCACACGTGTCATTTTGTTTCAATAATATTTGAAGAAAAAATGACTTTACCTTATTTTAGCGTTTGGGGATGATTTGATGACACTTCTTCCTCTTTTAATTTAATTTTTGTTGTTTAGATAGTTTTCTTAATATTTAAAATTAGCAATTAATTAAATGGTTGACTAAAAAAAGGCCCTAAATATTATAGTGGTCAAACTGAGAAAAAGAGGAAATACTATATAAGAAGGATAAAAATATTTATATTTTTTACAAAAACTGACTCTTTTACACAGCTCACACGACACCTTCGTCTCCGCCACAAGTTTAGTATGATGGAAGGCCGGATTACCGGAATAACCTGTGAAAATAAATAGGTTCCACTCGCCACATGTACACAACGCGGTAAGAAGAAGCATACTCTACTTTGCTTCTTTAATTTCTCAGATTTTCTTCCCTTGCTTTTACTATAGGTAGCTTTGTAGACAATTAGACATTTTTTTCAAGGTATGGCTTGACAGAGCTGGTTTGGAACTGGCCATACAGAAGACCGAAGCCGTACTGTTTTGTCGCAAGCGACGACCTCTGCTGCCTAAGCTACTGCTAGAGGGTTTTGAGGTGCCGTTGGCTAAATCGCTACGCTACCTTGGAATCCAACTCGATCGTGGTCTTCGTTTCGGAGAACACATCGAGCTGGCGGCTGCAAAGGCAAGCGGAGCAGCGATACAGTTGGGGAGGCTCATGCCGAACGTGGGTGGGCCGAAATCATGCAGGAGGAAACTATTGCACGAGGTGGTCCACTCCACACTTCTGTATGGGGCACCCATTTGGGCGCAGGC
Organism: Agapetus fuscipes; assembly: GCA_951799405.1. Classification (NCBI taxonomy): domain Eukaryota; kingdom Metazoa; phylum Arthropoda; class Insecta; order Trichoptera; family Glossosomatidae; genus Agapetus; species Agapetus fuscipes. The sequence goes on along the minus strand of OX637349.1, from coordinate 10,364,539 downwards.
GCTTGAGACAGAGCTGTACAGGAAGAAGATGGCTGCCGTCCAGAGAAGAAGCGCGCTGAGAGTTATCTCCGGCTACCGCACCATGTCCGAGGAAGCGGCATTGGTGCTGGCTTCTTCTCCACCCATAGATCTGCTGGCGCTTGAGCGCAAAGCAGTCTATGAATCAGGTAAGGGACCGCACCATAGGAAACTGACGCTGTCAAAGTGGCAGGATCGCTGGAACTCGGCATCTAAAGGACGCTGGACGAACAGGCTTGTCAGCCAACTCGAGCCTTGGTACTCGAGGAAGCATGGCTGCCTGAACTACCGGCTCACGCAGATGCTGAGTGGACACGGTTGTTTCGGTTTTTTCCTACACCGTATAGGAAAAGAAGCAACTGCAGCATGCTGGCACTGCGACTCAGAAAATGATGACGCGGAGCACACGCTACTGTCGTGTCCTGCCTGGGCGGACCACAGGGGGTCATTAATGGCAACCATTGTGGTCGATCGACTAGACCTGGACATGGTAGTACCGTCAATGCTCCAATCAGAAGAGAACTGGCGGGCCTGGGATACCTTTGCCTCTCGCGTGATCGGAAAGAAGGAGGATGCCGAGCGCGTAAGGCGAAGGATGAACACGACCCGCCAAAATGTAGTAAATCTAGTCTCTGTTGATAGAAGTGTTAATGTAGATTAATTAGTCTTAACACAATGTAGATAGTGTAGATTTGCCAATTGACGCAACTGAAATGTGAAGACATGCTGTGCATGTAAAGACACACCACACCCCGATGTCATGCTTGACGGCAGTTCCAGGGTGTGGCAAGATGCAGAGGGGGGTTTTTAGTGAGTAAAAATCTCACATATCCTGCCGGCGGAAACAATGGCAGGAATCTTTTGAAGATTTTCCCCTCTCAATGGAAAAAAAAAAAAAAAAAAAAAAAAAGACATTTTTTTCAAAGAAAAAAAAAAACATAAAAATATATTGTATAAAATCGAAAGGTGCTTTATCATTGTAAATAAATAATATCTACTTATCTGAGGCTCTCCTATAGGGGTTGAAATAAAGGTAAATGGCAAAGATTTGGCAAAAGGTGTGTTGGAGGTAAGTAAATAAATAATAAAATAAATAAATAGGCATCGCAGGGGTGCGCACGCGCTGATCGCAGCTGCCCTTATTGTAGGACTCAGGGCAGAAACAAGGTGGAGCTCTTGCGACCCCCAAACTTGTCATATTATACTACCCCTTGCTTAATATAAAAGATCGCGGAATCGCTATATATGTGTGTGTGTGTGTATGTGTATGTGTGTGTGTTTGTGTGTTTGTGAAGAAGAAAAAGTATGGAATCATGCTTGAGTACTGTCAACATAACATCTGCTTGTGAATTATGAATATACCTTATTTAGTATTATGTATGATAAAAATTGAAAATCAAGTGTAGAATTAACTTGATTATCTATAATCTAAGTTGCAAGGATATATTCATTTAAAGCTCTCAGATGTATGCCCACAAACCAACACGTATAGTTCACGCTTACAAATGCTGAATGTGTACTTATAAATAAAATCCAAACCTCAAATGAACATAAGCCCCACAACTTTTGCCGACCTTCCCTGACACAGGGGTGACATTGGCAAAGTGAACCATTTTTTACAGCATGGGTGGTAAGCCTCATACCAAACTATAAGTCAAGGAGATTATCAAAGAATAAATAACCTAAGAGTCGCATGTGGCGAGTAGAATCTATTTATTTTTACAGGTAAGTATGCCGGCATAGCGCCAACCACTTCAGTTGAAGCGGGAGTTTCCCAGCTCCCGAGATGGCTGGTATATTTATTGTGTAGGCTGAGTAAGCCTTGCCGGTATTTTATTTTTGGGTTTGCAATAAAGACCGAACGGGAAATCATTAATTCTGACAACTTCGGTGGGATTCGAACCCGAGCTCTCAGCATTAAATGCAAGCACTCTACCAACTGAGCTATCGAAAGGACAACAGATGATCGATTTCAAAAACTAGAAGAATAATGAGCAGTATATATTTGGTTGTTATACATTTTTCGGGAAAGAAAGCCGAAGGGGTGCAGCCACCTTGCCAGAAGTGTGACCCAAGTATTATTATTTTACAGAAGCCTGTTTGTTCCGTAAACAAGCGCACATGCCCTAAGAAGAGAAAGACTTGCATGTGCGCGCTTAGACATGTGGCAAATCTTTGTTGTATTCTTTTAAATGCACATTTCTGCATTAATATGCGTGCAGTGTAGATTGAAAAGGGGTCGGAAACATGTATTTTGAAAACTGGTTTGAAGAAAACAAAAAGCTGTTTAAATGTTTTTATAAATTCAAATCGCTATTTATTTTTGAAATTTATATCATCAAAGACTTTAAACTATATTATTGTCTAACTTTTTTCTATAGAAATACAATTCTGAAATTTTTCATGGCCTTTATATATGATATTCTTACCGAAAGTGTGATGAGTTCTGTAATCTTAGTTGCAAAGATATATTAACATTTAAAATTCAGATTTATACATGCTACTTGTACACTTACTAAATAAAAACCATCTTTCAAAAAAATATAAGCTCCGTAGCTCTTGCCGCTTAAACAGGGGAGACATTGCAAAAGTGAAATATAATTTTTACAGCACCAGTGGTCAGCCTCATATCAACCAACTAGTCAACAAACATAAAATACTTACAGGAAACATGACATTTATAAACTGTAACTGTAACTCTGTCATTATTCCGCTACGGATGGCCAAATCCTCTGCAGATTAAGCATAAATATTTTCTAAAGGCTTGAGGATTAAATTTTTATTCAAACTCAGAAAACAGTATAACGCAAAAAAAAAAAAAACGCAACTAAGCTACACATATAGTGAAACTTCTTGCCTGCGCTATCCCCGAAGGGGTCGCATGTGGCGCTTCGGGACCTATTTATTTTTACGGGTAAGGGGGCCGGCCTCACACCAACCACTTTCAGTTGAAGTGGGGAATTCCCAGCTCCCGGGGGGCTGGTTCTCATTTCTTGTGAAGGCTGAGTAAACCTTTGAGATCGAACCCTTGCTCTCGGCATGGAATGCAAGCATTCTACCAATTGAGCTATCGACCTTTTTACGAGCTTGATCGTCGTCGCTACAAAGACCCAGTTGCTGTAAGGCTGGATGGACCTTTGGTGACCGGTCATTGGTAAAGGTTTTATGAATTTTTCAACCCAGCGAAGAGCAAATTTGAAAATATAAATGGTATATTTTTTGTGCTCCGCCGGGAATCGAACCCACAACCTTCCCATTCAAAGTCCGCAGTGTTACCACTGAGCTACGGACCGGTCGAACACTAATCGGTTGAACTACTAACAATATATAATACAATACCTGTATTCAAATTTGAAATGTTGCCGATCAGGTTGAGCGTACTTGGCACACGACAACACACTAAGTCTGGTATAAATTATCACTAAAGTGTGCGTGCAATAATAAAGTATTGTTAGAAAAAAATGAGATACGTCTTTCACCCTTCCATCGACACATCTGCCTCATACTACAAGTATAAAATGTAGCATTCAAACTTAATCATAGCGTTTTATCACAAAATGCATGTAAACTAAAACAGCGCCTCTGGTGTATGTTTTAGTTTCAATATTTTTTTGGTATAACGCTATGGTTAATTTTCATACATTTTGGTAACCGGTACTCAAAAGCTTTTTCTTTATTTATATGGCAATAATTATTTTCAAATGTCAAGAAAAAACATTTTTTTTTTAATAAAAAAATCAATTTTTTATTTCACTTGATTAATTTAAACATTTACTTTTTATTATTTTGAAACTTATAAATAGCTATCCTTTCATTTTTTGATAAATGATTTTGTCTTTTAAATATGATTTTGGAAATATATTTCAAAATACGAAATGATACACAAAAAATAATTGGCAAGAATGGATCAATGTTGTCATTTCTCCAAATTTTATTATCTCTCTTATTTTTATTTGGTTTATTCAGATAAAATAATATCCAATCGATAAGATAAAACAGTATTATTTTGTGTTTACAATTTAATGTTATTTTTATAAGTTTACTGTAAAAAAAGCCTCTTTATTTTATCAGTCTGATGTTTTAATTATACTTTAAAACTTAATTATTCCTGGCACGTAAAATCATACTGGTAGTATTTGCATTCACTAACGTTTTCTCCTTTTCTTTTGAATTAACATAAATATCGGGAATTTTTAATTGTCACTGAATAGACAAGACTTTCACGACAACTTAATATTTCAACACAATTATTTTTCCATATTATTCGTGCAGAATCAAAGACAACTATGTAGAATTTCTCTGGAGACGAAGAAGTTACATCACAACTTACAAGGGTGTATCTTAAAGACAACGAAAAGTCCAGAATAATGGAAGTTCTCCTACAACCACATAATCTATTATCTAAGTTTTACGTTACGGACAGACTTTATTTAATGCATGTAGTCAGTCAGACACGTAAAGGTTCGCGCTTACACATGTCAAAAGTGTAAAAAAAACTAAACCAAATCTCAAATGAACATCAGCCCATCCCTGAAACAGGGATTACAATGGCAAAGTGAACCAACAGTCAAACTCCAAATATGTTTTCATAATTCGAACAAATCTTGGTTTGCTGTCTTCATTCTAGACAACTCAATATAACTAAAGTATGCATGTATGAATGGAAATACATATATTTTTTATTTATTGTTTACAAGCATCATCATCATCATCCTCATCATCGTCACAAGGCCGGGTGTCGATATGACGCTTCGTGACGTCACGGATTCCCCCCTGACAAGTTTACCGTATAATAAATAAAGGCATTCTTCCTCTTGCCCCACAAACCTCTTTGTATGTACTTACCCTCCAATAGCAGTTACCTACCACGATAAGTACCAACTGTATGTGCCATACTGAAACGCGTAGTCTTTGTTACAGTAAACGATACTAAAACACCGAGCCTGGATATTTTAAAAATATCTGGGTACTTATGTTTTCTTCTCTTGAAAGGTCAAAAGTTGTACACTGTTACATTTGTAAGCATGATCACTAATCTTTGATAGAATAAATGTAGATGATTGGATTCTGCAAAATGAGTGATGAATATCGAGGAGATGAAATAATTGTGCAAGGACAGAACAAAGTGGAGACACGTCTATGGATGCACTGGCCATCCCTTGTTACAAAACAAGAAAAGACAAGACAGAATTACTGAATATATTAACTTGCGTCAAGACTCAATTAGAAGCCGTGTCACATTCATTATATGTTGACGATAAAAAAAAATACTGTCGTTTTAAGTGAAGAAAGTATTATTCTTACTAACATCACTGTCAAAATATACACTAGAAATAAATAAGCGTTCAATAATTTTAACACCAATTATGATATTTTGATTATTTGAACGAGAGGGCATTACAAAACCTAAGATTAAGACGAAATATTGATGAAGAACGAAAATTTCTTCGTCAAAATGCCGAGAAGAATAAGGTACCAATGTAAATTCTTCTTCTTAATCTTGTACCTCATTGCTGAGGGTTGTGACCCGTGTTAGAGTAATAATAATAATAATAATAAGCACATAATTTATATAGAGCCTTTTATGACAATGTGTCACTACAAAGGCGCTTGTCCATATGATTGGACGAAGAGGTGAGTCTTGAGACTTCTTTTAAATTTCGTCTCCAAATCCAGTTCCCTCAGTGTGTCAGGAAAAGCATTCCAGGTCATTGGAGCGGCTGCCTTGAATGCCCTGTCTCCAAAAACAGTGTGGGGTCTTCTTGCTGGGACGTCCAGGCAGCTGCTTCTTGATGCAGCTGACCTCAGTGTTTGTCCACGCAAGGTTATAGTTGTTGGAGACACCAGCTCCATCAGGTACCCCGGAGCACTCCCACGTAGTGTTTTAAAAGTGAGCAGACCAACTTTAAAGGTAATCCTCTCAGGGATTTTCAGCCAATGCAGAGCTTGAAGGTGAGGAGTGATGTGGCAAGACTTTGCAGCGCCATATATGAGTCTAGCTGCAGCGTTCTGCAGCGATTGAAGCCTTTTGAGCTGATTTTTGGGCTGGCCAGCATAGATCGCATTGCAGTAGTCAAGTTTGGCCACAACAAATGAATTTACAATCGCCTTTGTAGCACTTCTAGGCAGACTTTTAACCACGGTCTTAATTTGCCGGAGAGCAAAGAATCCGGATCTGACAGTGTTTGATAGTTGATTATCCAGTGTCAGGTGCTGGTCGATGCAAACTCCACTCCGATGCAGAGTAACCACTGTTCTTCAGTTTTACCATGACTGCGCTGCCCGTAGCGCTCCAACCACTGAATTGCCTGCTGCCGTCTTCACAACGTAAATTATAATTTAAAAAAAAAACGAAAATTTGGTACATTTTATTGCTTGCAATTGCTCGGTTACTTTAATAAATGTCTGTGTTATCGTCTTTGTATTGTGACTGCAGCATTTGATGGGTTTATCACCCCACAAGTAGGGCCCATTGTGACCGCTATGCGAGGTCTTTGCATCGACAGCTGCACCAGGGCCCCCTCCTGCCTTACTTGCGAGTACCAACACCCAAGGTACTGACGCTTAGGGTACGTATGTACTTCTAAAGTGGGTACACCATACGGCAAAGTACCTACGCTCTAAGCAACTACAAGCCATTGCACCCAAGACTAAAGTACCTGTCAGACAAACAATCTGTAAGAAAAACTATCTACGCATAAAGTAATACAAGTATCTACGGCGTAGTCGTCTCGAACTCATATGATATTGTGCTCCTTTTGATCTATTTTGTCCTAAGTGTTGGGCTGAAAAGGACCAAAGGCTATAATTTTTCATCAAATGAAAATCTTCGACGACAGGAAGGTCAACCAGGGTGCATTTTCAGCTATTAGGGGCACATAAATATGTACGGAGTCTTGGATATCGCCACAGACACGCCCCACCTATGAAGTTTATTTTAGTACCTATTGTGTGTGAGATGGTTACCTGCTGGGAGAGTCTTGGCTGGTTTTATTCAACTACTTCCACAGTCTCAAGCACCTCTCCTCTGAAGATGAGCTGTTCAAAAGTGTTTGCAAATAACTTTCTGGACTTAAGTCTGGATATTGGGGGCATATTATGATTATATTCTAATCATTAGATTGGGGTTTATACGAAATATAAGTTGCATGTTTACCTACTTCACACTTTCATCTGAGAAGGCGCGTGTTCAAGTGAACGTTCTTGTATTACAGCACTCATTTAAAGTGGCAGGTAATGCTCCCTACATATAAGTATACGATACATTTCGTAAACAACTAGTGAGTGCGGAAAAGACCTCTTCTCGTACCTCCCACCTTGGTATCACAAAACATAAGACCACCCAGGAAATTTCTCCATAATAATAGTAATAGTAAGATGGTTTATTAGGTGTGCGTTTTTGTGTAAATAACACCTCAAAGCTTAGTCGTTGCTAAACAAAGCGTCAATTCTCAAGCAAGACCTTTGGTAATCTGTCTTTGGTAAAGGCAAATGAATTTTTCATCTATCGAAAAGCATATTTGAAAATATAAATGGAATATTTTTGTGTTCCGTTGGGATTTGAACCCATGACCTGCCATTTACTAGTCCGAAGCATTAACTTCTAGCGCTAAAGACGTCAAACCGGTCTACTCTTATATCCAAAGTCTTCTTCTCCTTTTTGTGTGTTGTCATATCCTTCCAACGTTTACGATCACTCGCAATAATATATCCTTATCTCTCGCAGGCCTCAACAGATCTTCTACTGTCCTTATTCCCTTCCAATCTAGTATTGAATATTCTTGTTTTCGTGCCTCTTCAGTGAAGATTGGCGATCATCATAGTAATTTGCAGCTTTAATATTCCAACAAGAAATAAAAATCTTATTCTACCACCAAACCACTGTCTCAAGTTCTTTAATCGAGATGTTCTCATTCGACCTGGATCTCTTCGTCCCTCAATTCTTCCCTGTATGATGAGATGCAGTAGCAAATATTTATCATCATCATTTAGCGTTCTTAATCAAACCAAAAACTAACCCATATCTAAATGTTTATGATTAAAAATTCATCTCATCTGTAAAAAAATAACTTGGGCGCGTGCATGCATTTAGTTACTCACAGACCAAACTTTTCAAATGTGAATTATATAGAATTACACGGTGCCATATTATTAATTTTATTTCTCCCCCTGTGGAGGTCCCCTCCTATGCTGGTTTTTGATGGATTCTCCCCCCTCCTTCTCTCTCTTGGCTAGCGTCTGTTGGACCCCCAAAAAACCACCCTCTGATCACAAGCCCCGTGTAAGGACGATTACTAAATTCGATAAAGCCTATGTTACAATACTATTTGTTTTAGTTTTTTTATGGAAATGTTAGTTAAAGAAAATTATGTAAAAGTATTTTTGAAAAATGCAGGTAAAGTGTGTCAGTCAAAGAATGTATCAAGTTAAAAAAATAATAAATTTTACTATGCTAATTTAACATAGTAATTTGATGGAATAAAAAGTGATAAAACTGTGTTAACACGCAATTTTAAGGATAATGCATTGTTGGACCGGTTCGTAGTCCAGCGGTAACATTTTAGACTCATAAATGGAAAGTCATGGGTTTGAATCCAGACGGAGCACAAAAAATATGCCCTTTACATTTTCAAATATTGTCTTCGCTGGTTGAAAAAAACCATATACCCTTACTAAAGAATGGTCACCAAAGGTCCATCAAGACTTACAGCAACTGGGTCTTGCTTGAGAATTGGCGCTTCCTAGCGACGGCCAAGCTCGTAAAAAGTCCGGTCGATAGCTCAGCTGGTAGAATGCTTGTATTCCATAACAAGAGCAAGGGTTTGATCTCCACCAAGGGTGTCAGAAACGATTTCCCGTTTCAGTGTCTATTTCAAAACAAAAATAAATACCGGCAAGGTTTACTCAGACTACACAAGAAATGAAAATCAACACTTCAACTGAAGCCCCCTTACCCGTTAAAATAAATAGGTTCCAAATTGCCACATGCAGCCCCCTCGGGATGACGCAGGCAAGAAGTTACACTATATGTGTAGCTTAGTTGCGTAATAATTCGTACATTGTAAGTGCGCCTTTAGGAGCGCTAGATCATTGATCAGTGATCACCAACACATATACGCGCGCGCTTTTTTCCCTCTTGAAAGACGAAACAAAGGAAGACGGCGCATGCGCTTTCGGAACAGCCGAGGGTTGTGCGCGTGCGCGATTTATTTCAAATCATAATACCGCCGCGCATCTGCTCGCTGCGCCGTTGGGGAAGGGACGGGAATGATGCTGATGATGGCACGCCAAATGCCAGCTTATTTACAGCTATCTATCTCAAGTACTGAGTATTAAAAAAACGCAACATGAGAATATATATTTTTAAGTAGGTACCTACTTGAAAATAATCTATTCAATTTGCATTAGTTAAGAACGTGCGTAGATGTGTGTATATATATTTTTTATTAATTCTATGAGGTTGTATTGAATTTTCACTGGGATAGTCAAGGGGATCTATAATCTAAGTTGCAAGGATATATTCATTCAAAGCTCTCAGATGTATGTCCACAAACAAACACGTGCAGTTCGCGCTTACAAATGCTGATTGTGTACTTACAAATAAAATCCAAATCTCAAATGAACGCAACGCAACGCAACGCAACTAAGCTACACATATAGTGTAACTTCTTGCCGCGTTATCCCCGAAGGGGTCGCATGTGGCGAGTTGAACCTATTTATTTTTACAGGTAAGGGGGCCAGCCTTACGCCAACCACTTCAGTTGAAGTGGGGGTTTCCCAGCTCCCGAGGGGGCTGGTACTCATTTCTTGTGAAGGCTGAGTAAACCTTGCCGGAATTTTTATTATGGGGTTCGAAATAAACACCGAAATAGGAAATCATTTCTGACACCCTCCTCGGTGGGATTCGAACCCGAGCTCACGGGATAGAATGCAAGCACTCTACCAACTGAGCTATCGACCGGACTGGAGCTATCGACCGGACTACGGACATAAGCCCTGCAACTCTTGCCGGCATTCCCTGAAACAGGGGTGACATTGGCAAAGTGAACCATTTTTTACAGTATGGGTGGTCAGCCTCATACCAACCTTTAAGTCAAGGAATACGAGTACCTAATAAATAACATTTAAGTAAAAAAACAACAACAAAATCTTAAAAATAAATTTATACAAAAATAAGGATAAGGCGTCGAATTAAAGTTTTCGAAACAAGCGCAAGTTCGAGCGCCGTCGTGTCCTATTGATGATAACTTTGACTCTGGTTCAACAGATGTGATTGAGTAATTATTGATTAATATATCATAAAAATAAATTGATAAATTATTGTAATTGTAACGCTATTTTCGTTTCACTAAAGGTAGCCAGAGCCTCTGCAGAGTCTACTCCCTTAATTGTTTCACAAGTTTCCTTTTTTTTCAAGCTCTCTGTATATCCCATATCTTCATTATAATTTAAGTTTCAACCATATATTAACATTCAAAACTCATATCAAATGCATGCTTACAAACAGACACGTGTAAGTTCGCGCTTACAAACGCTGAATGAGTACTTACAGATAAAAAAATCCACCTCAAATTAATATAAAGCCTACAACGTTTGCCGACCTTCCCTGAAACAGGGGTGACATTGGCACGTTAACCAATTTTACAGTATGGGTGGTCAGCCTCATACCAACCTATAAGTCAAGGAATTTCAACAATTTAATTTACGATGTTAATACCTGTTTTTCCGCAAGGCGAAAGTATGTTGTTGAATTGCATTCCTCTTCACGAATTTATTTCAAATAAAATAATTTGGGAGAAGTAGTTGTTAGATTTTATATTCATGATTAAATTGACTTGTTTTCTTTTGTTAGGGCTTTCACTATAAGTTGCAGGGTTGTTATTTAATATGACGTCATTATGGCAGCGGAGGCTGGACCCGCCCAGGAGTGTGTCTCACACAAAGGCGCCCATCCACACCAGTAATTGCATAAAAGCACACAAAGAAACATGACGCGCTGCCAAACAATATAGGTACCCGATATAGTGGCCCTTATAGATATCTAATCTAATCTTATCTAAGTTACGAAGATATGTAACATTGGGGATTCTCATTATATGCATTCTCACAAGCAGACACGTATAAGTTCGCGCTTAAACATGCCGCACGTCAGCCCCACTTCAACTGAAAGTGGTTGGTGTGAGGCCGGCCCCCTTACCTGTAAAAATAAATAGGTCCTGAAGCGCCACATGCGACCCCTTCGGGGATAACGCAGGCAAGAAGTTACACAATATGTGTAGCTCAGTTAAATTTGAGTTGAGTAAGTAGACTTACAATGTAAAAACACAAATCTCAAATGAACATATACCCTGCAATTTTTGCTGACCTACCTTGCAACAGGAGTGACATTGGCCAAGTGAAAATTTGTTTACGTCCATCTAAAAGACCTCATAAAAGGTGGAAATATATCTGGACGTCCTCATCTCGGGTACCATGCGCAGATATGAAGTTTTTTGTGTGAATCACATATTGAAAGATCGAAATCAAGATTATTAAAAGTAACAATTCATACACTAAAAAAAACATGCTACATGTCTACCTGTAGAGGTGTTGTCTCTAGGCGCCCCAGTGCGTGACTTGAAACCAACGCCGGATACACTTATTGTCGGCAGCTACTTGGCCGCTTCCGGCCTTAGCAATGGCACTTCCGTTCCGAGCCCCAAGTATAAAACCTCACTTTTACACCCGAACAAAGCGTCAACCAAAAGATTAACGCTCACTGGAGGCACTTTTTTTTGTATTCATACCTTTTTTGGTACATGCTAAGGTTGAGTTTTAAAACAAAGTTATAAACTTGGCGCATGCGTGCTATACCGGACTTTAAATCAACATTACATTCTTTAAACAGATTCCTACAGTTTTTTGTTGAGTACACCTTTTTTTGATTTTTTAATTTTTTATTTTCCTTAAAATTTTCATGTATCCTCAAAACAATATTTTTATCTCGCAGTTCAATTGAGCTAGAAATAATTTTTATGTATTAACTAGCTCACGAAGTGTGTGCAGATTTTTTACGTTGATTTTGTGAACAAAAATCTCCAAAAATGTAAAAAAAATCTTTATATAGTTTCGGGTTGCTGAAAATAAATATCGTTTTTAATCTTCCACATAATTACATAATCGGCTGGTCCGTTCTTTAGTGGTAAACGTTATGAACTTGTCAGCAAAAGGTATTAGGTTTGACTATCTGCGGATCACCTCAATATCATTTCTTATTTCAAGTAGGTACACATGAAGAAAATGATAAAAAGTTCATCCAGCCTTACGAGTTACGACAACTGGTTCTTGATTGTAAAATTGACGCCAATTAGACTCTTGAATTGCGATTCAAATAAAACATGTGAAAAAATATATTTTATTAAACAAAAGCTTCTAACGCTTATTTAGAGCTGCAGAATCAAAAAAAAAATCACCACGATTTGCATTAATCTTCCATAGAGTTTGCATTGAATTCGATGGGAATAAAGAATATAGTTAAAATAAAAAACTTATTTGTTAAAAACCTAGATAAGAATATAGTTAATGATCTACGAGTTGGAAAAGTTTTGGAATACAACTGTATGGGAATGTCACAGTTCCACCTTACCTGGGGAGGCTCATGCCCAACTAGGATGTGAAGCGGAAGTATTCGTGTACAGCGCAGGTAATTTAACCACTCCGCCATTTCATTACGAAAATAGTTATTCATTTTTTTTGTATATTAGTTCATTCATCAGGTGTTTCTCTGTGGGAAAACATAATTTCCTAGCGTGATTCATACAGGTGTAAAAAAATGTATACAATAATTCATAATTGCATTTTTATTGCTTGTAGATGTACGTTTAAAAAATAAAAATTTAATAAAAGGGGAGAACCAGTGTTGAACTCAACTTGATTATAATGTGTTAGTTTTCTTCTTTAAGAGCAACTTCTAACGAAGAATGGAACTTCTACAGAAAATAATTATGTAATCTGCAATGCTGATTTGTAATGTTGGTTTATTAGTTTGCTACATTTTTTGCATAATAAATTTTTGACTTTTTTGTAAAGATTTATTTTTAAGATTTTGTTGTTGTTTTTTTTTTATAATTAAATGTTATTTATTACTCGTATTCCTTGACTTATAGGTTGGTATGAGGCTGACCACCCATACTGTAAAAAATGGTTCACTTTGCCAATGTCACCCCTGTTTCAGGGAATGTCGGCAAGAGTTGCAGGGCGCTTATGTTCATTTGAGGTTTGGATTTGATTTGTAAGTACACAATCAGCATTTGTAAGCGCGAACTACACGTGTTTGTTTGTGGGCATACATCTAACAGCTTTGAATGAATATATCCTTGCAACTTAGATTATAGATAAATAATAAATGCATTTCCACAAGCAGACATGTACAAATTCGCATTTACAAATGCTGCATTTGCACTCACAAAATAAAGTCTCAAATTAACATAAATCCTGTAATTTTTTAGGACCTGTCCTGAAACAGGGGTAATACTGACAAAGTGAGCCATTTTATATAATGTGGGTGGTCAGCTTCATGCCAACAAATTATTCAAGAAACAAACAAAGTGACACAAGTTACACAATAATTTAAAAGGACATACGAAATGACATAATAATGTAAAAATAAAAAGTAAAGGTTTTCTTCATGAGTCGGTTTATCGTTTTTGAAAACAAGAAACAGATTTAAAAATTTAATTATTAATTTGAAATTAATCTTTACAATGCCAATACACAAATCTTTAAACTTAAATTTGAGTAGACATGACTATTTGAATTATTGAATGTGGTGACAGAAAACCAAAGTTTTTTCTTATTTTATAATCAACCAATACTTAATTATTTTTAATTCAGCAACAATGCATTTATCTGAGCCACACTGCAGATACGGCAATTATTTTCCTATTACAAAAGGAGAAAAAAAAACAACTACAAAACAATAAACGATATATCACAAAAGAAAAGCAGAAAGACATCCTTTTCTCATTGTGGGGGGGTGAAGGGGTGAGGGGGGGGGGGAGGGTTAGGAAAACCAATTCTCATGTGGAACAATTGCTCGGGTGCATTGAGCAGTAATTATTACAAGGAGCCGTCGCTGCACGTGTATGTGCGGGGATATGCATGCTGCATGCTGCGTCACATGCATGTGGAAAGTGGGTGCAGTGCAACTCGGTGCACTCCGGGACGAGGGATGAACAAAAAAAATGAACTTAACAAAAAAAAAGCAAGTGCAAATATAGTACAATTCCTTATCGCGTTGTTCCTACAAGAATCTCAGCTTGTTTAACTTATTTATTTTTACAGGTAAGCTGTTACTGTATCCTGCCGCCGTTCCACTAGGGGTGGCCGGTACCTCCGCAGATGCGCCTCCACTTTTTTCTGTCCTTACAAACCACTTTCATTTCCTCAATATTCATCACCTTTTTCATACATACTCTTCTCTTATTTTCACTCTGCAGGTTCCATTCTTTCGCAATCTCACCTATTTGGTCTAACCATTCTTTCCTCGGCCTTCCCCTTCCGCGCTTTCCTCTGACATTTCCTTTGTACACTTTCTTCGTTAGTCGTTCATCATCCATTCTTTCGAGATCCATCTCATCGTACTTTTTTGTACTTTCATTCTCATATTCTCTTTTATACCACACTCGTTCATCACCCAATCATTACGTACTCTATCATTCAGTGTTTTTCCAGCCATTGCTCTCAGGTAAGCCATTTCAACCGTACATACTTTACTCAGCTCACATTCATTAACTGTCCACGCCTCACTTCCATACATCAATGTCGGAACCAATATACCATTGTGGACCGCCAATCTCATATTCTTCGTAAGTTTCCTATTTCTTGCAATTCTTCCAATCGTTCCCATTACACTTCTTCCTCTACTAGCACGCTTTTCCAATTCTTTCGTCAATTTCCCATTCGACTCAAACTTGCTTCCCAGATAATCAAATTCTTTCACGACCTCCACTCTTGTTTCATTCAGTCTTATCTCAATTTCCTCGCATTCCTCAGTCCTGTCAAACACTAATACTTTCGTCTTACTGGCATTCACTTTTAAACCGTTCTTACTAAAAGCATCATTCATTTTGGTGAGTAACAGGTAAGGTAAGCCTTTAGTTGAAGTTGAGGTTACCTAGCTACCGAAGGATTTGGTTCTCATTTATTGTGAAGGCTGAGTAATCTGTGAAAATTTAGACATATGTATGTACATAGTCAACGTAAAGCCCCCGTTTACCTGTGAAAGTAAGTAGGTTACACGTGCCATACGCTACTTTTTTGGGGACAAACCGGTAAAAAGTCACACTAGTATGATATGTGTTATTGGTTTACTTTTTTTTTAAGGAATTTTGTGCGGGAGGCTCCCAAATTCTTGAATATTTTGGGGGTCCATGTTACCCTGAAAGGGTGCCGCAGAGGTGTTGCTTGAATTGTTGCTTCTGTCGTGAGGCGCTTGCAGCACTTTTTCAAAATAAAAAAAAACAAGCAGAGATCTGAAAGATGTAGTGGCAGCTACAGAGCGGATATCTGTTACTTGCATTTTCTTCGCAGTTTTTACTTTTCAAAAAAAAATATCCAACGATTTTCTAACACCCCTCGCGTTTCTCGGTCTCCGCCCTACATCTACAGAGTCACCTCCTCCCTCCCTCCCCCCCCCCCTACCCCCTCCCCCCTGCTGCTCATCTTTGATTCACACAGCCCCCTCCTATTGTCTCTCGGTAATCTCCCATTCTTATTGCCATATTACGTATTACGACAAGAGAGATTTTTTCATATACGCTCCACATACTCGCGCCACTGCCCCGGGCTACGCTCTACAACGTGTATACCATTGACTTATAATATCATCTGTGGACTAGAAATTATTTTAACGAAAATAGACATCTGTGTCAACCTACTTACGAAAATGGACATTAGTAAGAAAGAGAACAAGGAACTTCACAGTTGCATTTCCATGTGCACAAAAAAACTCGGGAGAATGTAAAAATTCCCCTAGAAAGTTGGTACAATTGCGAATAATCAGGCGCGTGCATAGGGTATAGGCAAAGACATTTCAGAATAAAAAAAATCTTCCATTCCTTTGAAATAACTCATTTGAAATTGAATGAAGTGCTAACGATCGCTCCAATCGAACTTAAGTTTTTAATTTGAATTCTGAATATCGAGCTTAAATGCGTTGTTTACCATATATTGCCTACCTATTAGGCGCATGTGCCTGTGTGGGATGCACGCCCCTGCGAATAATAATAGCTGCCAGTTGACAGATAACACGCGTTATAAATATTGTGATCGCCAAAATTGATGAATTTAAATGAAAAATGCATTATTTTGAGATATTATGGCTTGTGTTATAATTGGGTGTCGAAACACAGAATGGATTTAGAACTGTCCTTATTTCGTATGACTACACCACTGCGACGTTTGACAGGACTGATAGAAATGTAGTCTATAGTATGTATCAATGCAGTAAGTCATTTTCTGCTCCTCTATGTTACTACTCAATGGTGTATGTCATTATATGGTTGATAATGTGCATCTAGCGACTTCTCTTGTATCTCTCAGATAAGGGTTGAAGACGCAATCATTTTTTTTTGTAATGAAGATTCTCAATATTTATTTATTACACGACATTAGCTTCACTTTGATAATGTCATCCCTGTTTTAGCGAAGGTTGACAATAGTTGCAAGGCTTATGTTCATTTGAGATTGGGTTTTATATTGTAGGTTCACATGCAGCATGTTTAAGCGCGAACTTAAACGTGTCTGCTTGTGGGAATGCATTGAATATTAATCTTAAAAACAATATATATTTGAAACTTAGATTATAGATTATATACACCTCAAGAGCCCTCTGCAAGCTTGTTCGTCGCTTTAGAAAGCACCAATTCTCAAGCAAGACCCAGTTAATAATAATAATAATAATAATTTATTTATTTATACAAAAACACCTCTTCACATTACATTTGTACACATAAGAACTTTAATTTAATAAGAAAAATACATGTGCCTGAACTAGGAAATCCTGTATCTCAGGCGTAGAGAGCTTGTACACAATATATACCTAGGTAAATAATAATTATTACATTAATTCATATTTTAATACTACCATCTTAAATCTTGGTTCTAATACTATAAACTTAGTTAACTCAAGATATTAGGATAAACAAATGTAAAATAGAAATATAAATTTACTCAACTATAATTAAGAGCTTCTCTGTATCTTCGTAGGTCATGTCTTGTAGAGTGTCATGGAGAGTCAATTTACAATTTATGTAATTTATGTAATTATGTAGTTGCTGTAAAGCTGAATGAACCTTTGGTATATTTGAAAATATTAATGGTATTTTTTTTGTGCTCCGCCGTGATTCAAACCCACAACCTTCCATTCAGAGTCCGAAGTGTTACCACTGAACTACGGACCGGTCAGCGAAGGGCATATTTAAAAATATAGATGGTATTTTTTTGTGCTCCTCGGGGATTAGAACCCACGACCTTCCATTAACGAGTCCGAAGCGTTACCACTAGACTAGGGACCAGTCACGGATACCTACGACATTTTAACACATCCTTATATTTCAACCAAAGATTTTCCGGATCTCCATGCATGAACTACTCGTATACAAGAGACTCCCTCTGTTTAACCTGGGTCTACTCAGACCTGGAAGCCTTCCCTCACTCTGGAGTGGAGAGTTCTTCCTCGCATCATTGCGCTCGCAAGGCAGAGCTGAACAGTTATTGCTTTTTTAACAGGCTGGGTAACAATTAGGAGCCGCAGTTTTTGAAAAAGGCACATCTGTACCGTATCCATTGTTGCGGGACGAGCCGCTCTCTATTCGTATGATATTTCGCTGTTATAAAAATATGTAAGCCGCAGAAAACAATAGTGCGCCTTTTCTACAAGTTTTTTCCATACGTAACGTCTGTTGTCTGTATTTGATGTGTAAAGGAGTGCGCTAATATGAAAATTCTAACTATCTTTCTACCATATATTATCTAAGTTGCAAAGACATTTTTTTTATATTGTTATGTAAATATTAAAATATGTATAAGTATTAGTATTATTTTTTCCTTGACTTATAGGTTGGTATGAGGCTGACCACCCATACTGTAAAAAATGGTTCACTTTGCCAATGTCACCCCTGTTTCAGGGAAGGTCGGCAAAAGTTGTGGGGCTTATGTTCATTTGAGGTTTGGATTTTATTTGTAAGTACACAATCAGCATTTGTAAGCGCGAACTACACTTGTTGGTTTGTGGGCATACATCTGAGAGCTTTAAATGAATATATCCTTGCAACTTAGATTATAGATTATAGATTATAGATTAGTAATAGGAATTATTCATTGTATTGGTGGGTAGGATTGATAATTGTGTGTAAATAGAGAAGTCACTAGATTACTTTAATTATGTATGTGCTTTGAGAACAGTCTAGCAAAAATGTGCTCTCAACAGTTCCATCTTCTTAGTATAAAAAGGGTGCAAGTTGCTTGCACTAGTCAGTCAGTCATCTGCGAGCTCCACCAATACATCGAACAAATTCGACCAGTGAACTAAAACCAGTGTAATGAAATAATTGAGAGTGTCTTTGTAAAAATAAATATAAACGTGTAAAAAGAAGAGTAGTGTTTTATTTGAAAAGTATCCGAACCAAAAATCGTAACAGTATGTATGCTCAAAAGCAGACCCACATAATTTTGTGCTTACACATGCTACATGTGTTGGTAACAATAATATAAAAATCCAAGCATCAACTGAATATAAGCTCGGAAAATCTTGCCTTTGTTGATATTCCCTGAAACAGGAGTAAAATTGGTAAAGTGGACAAAATTGTCCACCAATAAGCAAAGGAATAAAAGTTTATTTGTATTTTCAAATATGCTCTTCATTGTGTTGAAAAAATCATTTACCTTTAACAAACAGATAGGTCAACGAAAGTTCGTCCTGTCTTACAGAAAATGGGTCTTGCTTGAGAATTGCCGCTTTGTAGTGACAACCAAGCTCGCAAAGGGCTCTTGAGGTGTGATTTATACGAAAACAGCGCTCACCAAATAAATCATCCACTTATTATTATTATTATCAGAAAGTGATTGCTCACTGAGAAAAAAGATTCACATTATAATGTGATTGGAGCCTATTGTAGAGTGTCATTTAAAACTAGTGTCATTTTCTGTTTAAAGATTGTTTATTTTAGTATATAATTAATATCACCTGCGTAATTTTTATTTTAAAACGCATACAATTGAGAAATTAAATCCTTTATTCATAAATTAAAATAACAACAAATATTTGAAAAGATTGTCCATTTCATTGCATCCCCTAATAAAGTAAAAATGTATTAATAAAGAAATCCTCGATGCGTAAAAGTGTTCTGTTTGTAAATGTCTTGAGAAATCTGGCCTCCCCTACATAGGCTCTAACCTCGTAATGGCCAATAAACCACCCTCTCCGTGTAAGCGACTGCAGGGGTGAGAGATCGCAGACGGGATTCCCCACCCTTACAGATACTTACAAAGCGATTCCGGCAGACTGAGAGTTAAACCAAGATAGGAGACTTTATTACTGAACTGCATTTTATATATTTGAGAATAGATTATTTGTATTTATTTTTCGTAAATATGGTTAGGTACACAATTCAGGTTCTTTTGCTTTCAAAAAAACCGATTGTGATTTGTAGTCAAAGAAGATAAAAAAATAAAAAAAAAATTTCGGTGAAAGACTCATCTCTTTCTTCGTTTTTGAGAAATAATTTAAAAGTAGTTCAATGAAGAACACGGCAAAATAATACCATTTTCCTCCCTTGTTTTTTCTTCTAATTGTGATATATTACACTTTTTTTTGTATCTTAATATAAACCTACATATTTTTTTATTATAACGTTAGTGTTTAAAAGCAAGGGTTTTCTTAATCAGCTTGTACATAACGAAATAAAAAAAACACTGTTTCAGGAAAATTCAGCAAGAGTTGCAGGACATTGTTCATTTGAATTTTTGGGTCTTATTTTTTAATACGGATGCAGTATATCGTAACTTTGTTTGTCTGATCTCCCACAGAGGTAATTTTATATGAGCAATTTTTGTACGTGTACTATCTATCTATAATCTATAATCTAAGTTGCAAGCATATATTCATTTAAAGCTCTCAGATGTATGCCCACAAACAAACACGTGTAGTTCGCGCTTACAAATGCTGAATGTGTACTTACAAATAAAATCCAAACTCAAATGAACATAAGCCCTGCAACTCCTGCCGACATTCCCTGAAACAGGGGTGACATTGGCAAAGTGAACCATTTTTTACAGTATGGGTGGTCAGCCTCATACCAACCTATAAGTCAAGGAATAAATATAATAATGAAAACCAGAAATTGATTTTAAAAATATTGAAAACGATTCTCACATTATCTTGTTTTACGTTTTTTTCTTAGCTCAGATTGTTGATATGTGTTTCTTAAGACAATTTCATTTAAAGTTCATCTTTGAATCAAATAGTACATAAGCCAATAAGAACTGGGGGGACAAAATGTATAAAACATTTAATGTTAATCTTAAATCTTTACATACAACTCTTACGTACATTATATATTAAAATATAGAACTCAATTTATTTTACTTTTTGTATTACTACGGTCAGCATAAGTGCTAGTTTATTTTAATATAGTTAGTTTAAGTTACTTTATATTTTTATTTTATTACAAAATAATACGCTCTGCACACTAATAAAGTTTTACTTTTCAAGAAATTCACCCCTATCCACAAGTGGCCGTGCTATATCGCTCGGGGGTGGAGACCGGGGGGTAGTGAAGCCTGAAACAGGACGTGGGGGGGAGGGGTGCCAGCAACAGGTGGCTCCTTACCACCTCCCCACCAACCCCCAAGTCCCACACCCCCAACAAACGGGCTCTAAGAAACCTTTCTTGGGACCATTTCACCCTTGTTCGCTCCCTGCAACTCACTTTCAAAACGTCCTAAGTCTGCGCTCTACGAAACCTTTACAGCGCTTTCCTTAAGGGTTGGTCTTATTCTTAAAGGTTGTAAAGACGTTGTGTTGGTGGAAGGGAAAAGTTTAAGGGTGTTTTTACGGTGGGCGATCAAGACGTCTGGAAAATTGAACAAGTGGGTGGAAAGTTTACTTTGTGTGAGCTTTTATTACGTGTTTTGTGATCTTAGGGGAGTGTTCTGGAAGAAAGGGGATGCTTGAAGTGTAATCGGATGTTCTTTTAATCTTTGTGAAGGAATGCAGTGTTTCTTTTCAGTATCTATGATCTTAAATTTATGAAATATTGCAGCGGAAACTTTGCAAAACTTCATATAAAAAAAATTAAACATGAAAACTGATGGTGAATTTTTTCATCTTTATTCTTTCTTTTGCGTTAATAAGTATATTTAATGGATTATATTTTTATTAAAATGGATACGTGGATATATATCAAATCAACAAATATGTATTTACAGATGTAAGATTTATTTTTTGTATGGAAAGTCTAATTAAGTTGAAGATACAAAAGTCTAACATTTTTCAAAAGTTTACGATGCTGACACACGTCAAAAGCGTTTTTTTCCTTTTCATTAAAACTGCATGTCTGTTACCTTAATTTGTATTTAAATAGATATCTCAAGCATTCAATTCCTAACGGCTCTGTGTCCCTAGTATAAAACATCGTGTAATTAAAAAAAAATGTATTCAAACTAAACACACAATAGAGGCGCTGTTGAATCTTCTGTACATTTTTCTATAAAGGTGAAAATTATAACTATTTTTTATACTAGGGGAACTGGTCCAAACGTCCAAACCATATGCATCGAAATTAAAATAATAATTTAGTTGTCTACAATCTATTACAGCAATATAGTATTTTTTCTAAAACAAGAAATATATACAGAAATGATCAAAAAACGATATCCTGTATTTCTATATATTTATTTCATTTTCAAAAATAATCCTAGATTGCTGACTTTGGTTTTATTATCCTCATTTGTAAGTAGTGAAAAACAACAGAATAACGTTCCTTGAGTGCAATAAATTGGTTCGGACATACTGTAACGAATTGTAGGCCATCTGTTCTTAGGGTGTGTGCGTTACTCCCTTACGTTTTACACCCCCAAAGGTATTTGAGTTTGCGGTAACATTTTTTGAGACCTTTTTTTTTGGGGTCAACCCGGAAACCAAATGCGAGGCTGTTCACCTTTGAATTTAATGTTTTTTTTTGTGTTTTGAAAAATGTTTTGTATGAGCTAATACAGCTGTTTCTTGAAGTGCTTAGATGGATGCAGTCTTTTGGAAAAATATGATTTTATTTTATTTTATGGATTACCAAAATATATTTTTTTTACACAGTATGCAAATAAATTCTAAATGTCAAAGTTCTAACTTAAATTTCTTTTTACAGATCTTTTGACGTGTGAAGTTTTTTTTTTAATTACGATTCCTTGACTTATAGGTTGGTAAGCTGTCCCTGTAAAAATTATTCACTTTTCCAATGTCACCCCTGTTTCTGAGTAGGTCGACAAAAGTTGCAGGGCTTATGGTCATTTGAGGTTTGGATTTTAATTTGTTAGTACACATGCAGCATTTCGCTGCCTTAGTTCTTGTTTATCGTATACGCCATTGAGAAAATTTTACATGAGCAATGTTTGCATGTGTACTGGACCAATGTGTCTCATAAAAACAAGAAATTTATTTCAAAAATATGTAAAACAACTCTCACATTTTCGAATTTTACGGTTTTTCTTAGCTCAGATTGTGTAGAATTTGATTCATAAGACAACTGCATGAAAAAGTCATATTTGACAAGATTGGCGTATACGATAAACAAGAACTGGGGGAGCGATTTGTATGCGCGAACTTGCACGTATCAAATCTAATCTTAATTGCAAAGATATTTTAGATTCATATTACATGTATTCCCATAAGCAGAAACGTATAAGTTCGTGCTTGCACATGCCGCTGTGGGCCTACAACATACAAACCCAATCTCAAATGAACAAAAGCTCTGCAACATTACCGACCTTCCCTGAAAATGGGTTGACATTGGCATATTGAATCAATTTTTACGTGTCGTTTAATATAATTTTAAATGGTAATACATATTTGCAACTTAGCTTATAGATTATAGATGTTCTTCCAAATATCCTTTATCAAAATTGGAAAAAAAACGCACAAGGTGGAAAGAATACTGTATGCGGTAGGTAATCTTGTGCAATCCATATAATAAAATCAAATCGATCAAAAGATTCACATCCCACATGTTGTTTACATCCAAGGAATTAAATTGATTCTAAAAACCCACAAAGTGTCGTGTTACCTTCATACACAAACATCTTTAAGCCCCCGCCTAGTAGGTACCTAGCTGATTCCACACAAAGGGATGATCGATCCTTGTGAATAGAAAAAAAGAATGAACTAAAAAAATCAATCGGAAAACAGATAGACACGCGCCCTCTAAAGTGAAGGTCCCACAAAGGAATTAAACCAAATGCGTTTTCACGTAATTTTTAATATTAAATGTAAAATGCCTTGTGCAATTTTGTGGTTTAAAAGAAAAACCTTACAACTTAAAATTATGTTTGGCTTGATTTATAGTAAGTTAAATTTTTCATTTTATAAAAAACGATTCATATACATATATTAAAGAATGAAAAAATATTTAAATATTTTTAAAAATTAATAATATAAAAAATAAAAATCTTTCATTCTTTAAAATGTCTAACGACCGTAATTATAATTTACAATCTTTGATTCATGAATAATTTTAAGCTCCTTGTTATTTTTTTTAAACTTTTATGGATGTTGATGAATTATTCAATTTATCTCTTCAATAATTGTGACAAAAAAAGTGTTTCAAATAAAGAAAAAAAGTTTTCTCAATGTGCACAAGTTTTTCATATGTAATCTAAGTTGCAAAGACATATTACATTCATACTAATTGCATTCCCACAAGTAGACACGTATAAGTTCACGCTTACACGTGGACATAAAAAAACCTCAATCTCAAATGTATATAAAACCTGCAACTCTTGCCTACCTACCCTGAAACAGGGATGACATTGGCAAAATGAGCCATTTTTTACAGTATAGGTGGTCAACCTATAAGTCTAGGAATACAATTACTAATACAAGTAGTACGTAATGAATTTTCAGTGTAAATACTAGGACCATTAAAAATATAATTTTACGTCATCAGAATTTTCAATAAATAAAAATCTATTACAACATTATTCTTCCGAGCTGTACGTTGTATGAACCCAAATTTGGCACAACAATCTGATCACCCCCCGACATGAATCGCGAATAAACTTCAACGAACAATGTTAACTTGATCTTATTTCATGAGACTGTCAACCACAAGCCAAGCCAATGCTCCATTGTCAGCCACAAGACATGCCAATGCTCCATTGAGAGCTGACAGTCTGAAGATGGATGAGAGGAAATCGATCTCTTCCAGCAATTTAAGGAATTCAGCAAGAAGACGCTGTGTACTCCTAAACCCATTGTCAAACCATAAACTTGTGATTACCTATAATGTATTGAAGTTGTCAAGAAAAGGTTCTGCGCTAATTTTATTATTTATTTATTATTTTAGAAATTTGATAATTTCGACGGCACTTTTTTCTTTACTGCAAATGTTTTATCCTCAGATCTAGTGTGCCAGTTAAGTCAAACTAAGCTACAGATCGCAACCTTAGTGTCTGTTTGTCTTATCTACAACAGAGGTAATTTCACAACAACAAAATTTGTATGTGTAGGTACTGTACGAATGTGTCTCATGAATGCTGAAAATTGATATTAAAAATATCAAAAGTAACTCTCACACTATCATGTTTTACGTTTTTTTCTTAGCTAAGATTGTGTACAACGTGATTTTAAGACAACTTTATGTTTAGGTCATCAGATGGTAGATAATCCAAACAAGCACTTGAGGGACGAGATTTTCAACAAATTTTTAACGTGTTGTTCCTAAATGAGTCACGGCTGTAATTTAAAACTAATTCTTTTCACATATAAGTCGGTCAGTTTTACACCAACCAACCACTCTTCTGTGAGTGGGGGCTTACCCGTTCCCCAGAGGAACATATTCTCATTTCTTGTGAAGGCTAACCTTGCCTGTTCTGTGACTTAAAATAAACATCGAAACGGGAAGTCATTTCTGGTGGTGATCAAACTCCAGCCCTATTTCAAAATATTGCTTAATTAGTGGGAATTGGTTGGTAAAGTATGCAATTAATTAGGTACTTGTGTGCTCTTGAGGTGTGATTCACGCTACAACAGAGCTCTTATATTACTTGTAGGTTGTAACAAATTCTGCGGAAAAAATAAACATTATAACGCAACTAAGCTACACATTTAGTGAACTTCTTGCCGCGTTATCCCCGAAGGGGTCGCATGTGGCGAGTTGAACCTATTTATTTTTACAGGTAAGGGGGCCGGCCTTACGCCAACCACTTCAATTGAAGTGGAGGTTTCCCAGCTCCCGAGAGTGCTGGTACTCATTTCTTGTGAAGGCTGAGTAAACCTTGCCGGTATTTTATTTTGGGGTTTGAATTAAACACCGAAATGGGAAATCATTTCTGACACCCTCGGTGGGATTTGAACCCGAGCTTTCGGCATGGAATGCAAGCACTCTACCACCTGAGCTATCGACCGGACTAATATTAAAAAAAAAAAAAGACTTTCAAAATATTAATTATCATTTTTTATAGAAAATGTTTTGTAGATTTTAATTTTATTGTTTAGTGATTGTTTTATATACTTAACTGTGATTGGTTGTTTGTATTCCTAGACTTATAGGTTGGTATGAGGCTGACCACCCATACTGTAAACAATGGTTCACTTTGCTAATGACACCCCTGTTTCAGAAAAGGTCAGCAAAAGTTGCAGGGGTTATGTTCATTTGAGATTGGGTTTTATATCGTAGGTTCACATGCGGTATGTTTAAGCGCGAACTCATACGTGTCTGCTTGTGGGAATACACTTAAAATATAAATCTTAAATGATATATATCTTTGCAGCTTAGATTAGATTAGATTAGACATGCGGTATGTTTAAGTGCGAACTTATACGTGTCTGCTTGTGAGAATACACTTAAAATATAAATCTTATATGTAATATATCTTTGCAACTTAGATTATACTTGACTTACTAGTAGGTATATTTGTATTCTTTTACTACGTACTTATGACTTATTTTTTTAACTGAAAGGTGACTCACATTGAACACCTTTACGTTTTTTTTAAAACATTAGAAAAGACAGTCCGTTTTTAATTCGATGAAATTCGAAAACAAATAAGTGATCTTGGCAGATGTGTGGAGTCAAATTTCTCTTATGTAGATAGACAAAGGACATGTTGTATTTATAGAGCAAACCGACAAAAAGATGTTCATTTTTTGCGTCTATCAACGTCATCTAATTTTTTTAATGTGAGTACTAAAAAATACACCTTTTAATTATTTGACTTTCAAAGAAGACTGTTTTTCTTTAGCTTTTTTTGTATCGGTTGCCTTATGATTAAAGGTAATTTCTTACGATTTCCTTCCTGAAGATGTTTTTTTTTTCAATTCAATTCTTGAAGAGGAATGCAAATAAGCAACTTTTATTTTTTTCAAAAACAGGTTTTAAATGATCAATTGGTAATCTATAATAATAATAATCTATAATCTAAGTTGCAAGGATATATTCATTTAAAGCTCTCAGATGTATGCTCACAAACCAACAAGTGTAGTTCGCGCTTACAAATGCTGAATATGTACTTACAAATAAAATCCAAACCTCAAATGAACATTTAATTAATAATTAATCAATTCACATTTAAACGGTTGATAGCTCAGTTGATAGAGTGATTGCATTCCATGCCGAGAGCTCGGGTTCAAATCTCACAGAGGATGTCAGGAATGATTTCCCGTTTTGGTGTTGATTCAAACCCAACGTTAAATACATACAAGGTTTACTCATCCTTCACAAACAAAATGAGTATCAGCCCCCTCAGGAGCTAACAAACCCTCATTTCAACTGAATTGGTTGGCCCAAAGCCGGCTCCCTTACCCGTAAAACTAAATAGGTCCCACTCGCTACATGCGACTTCTTTAGACTCTAACGGTGCTATTCTTAGACATTTTAGTTGTCCGTTGAGCCCACGCTTTGACAAACTAATGATGCATTTGTATAAAGATGGCCGCAAGTGAACAGCTGATTTGTTTTAATACAACTATGTTATTGTCAACAGATGTTATTGGGTAATTATTATTTAATAATTCATTAATAATAAACAATAATGAATTATGAAATGATGATATTAATACCTGTTTCTGGCCAGGCAGAATAGGTTGGTGAATTGCATTCCTCCTCACAAATCTATTTTTTTTTAAATTAAAAAAAAAAAAAAAAAAAAAAAAAAAACTATTACAAAATTCGGTAGGTAAGAATGACCGTGGTGATGAGACTTTCAGCTTAGGCATCATTAGTTTGTCAAAACGTGGGCTCAATCGACGACTAAAATGTCTGCGTTTTAGTAGCGTTTTTAGCGTTAGCGAGCTGTAAGTGAAAAAGCGCAACTGTCACAGTCAATAAAGTTACATAATAGCTTTCTGGTTAATGACCGTAGGCATAGGAATGAGATGTGCCAGTCATTGGTTCGTAGCGCAGTGGGTACACTGCTGCCGACCGGCCTACCGGAAGTACGAATTCTAGAGTTCGACACCAGGTGGTCTTGTAGTAAGGGAAAGTATACCACGATGACCGGTAAAAGGGTGAATCACCTACGATACTTTATCACAATGTGTATCTATGTAGGTAAACAATCAATACACATTTATTTATGTATTTCATATCAATCCTTGTCGAACTTTAAGCGTCGATATTGTCTTTGAGAGGTTGTTTTTAATTCATTATTTTTTTGACAGGAAAAAGTCGACGGTAGGTGGCTCAGTTGGTAGAACGCTTGCGTTCAATGCCAGAGAGCTGTCAGAGAGAAGTGGTTGGCGTGAGAGCGGCTCCTTTAACTGTGAAAATAAAAAGGTTCCGCTCGCTATTTTTTATTTATTGGACAATTTTCTTTAGCGCCGTATTGTGAAAAATCACCTAAAGGGCGCTTCATATTACTTTTTTTTTTATACAAAAATATTTTATTTGACAAAAGTATATGCATCGACATATCCATCGACGCTATATGCATCGAAAATATGGCAAGAAGTTGTACTATATGTGCAGTTTGGTTGCGTTTGTGGTTCAAAACGTTTAATTATATTCACAATTATTTTTATTTTATCAATTAATTAAAGTACCAATTGGTTGGTAAACTTTTAAATTTGAACGCATTAAATCTGTGGTAACTTCCAATCTTCGCGACTATAAATCTAAGACAAGTTGGAGACGCGTGTGGGGACAGAACCCACCACACTTGGATGGTATTCGGGGTTTAAAGTGGACAAAGTTACCCTAACTAGCGGTTAGCAGAGAATGCGTCTAATTTAACTTGGAGCGGTTTTCTCATTAAACCTACTTATGTATTTATTTGGTCAATAGCTACCACGTATTAGAAAATTGCATACAAATTAATTCCAGCATTTGTTCCATCATTATCATCCCACTTAAAGATTGGTATGAGGCCGACCACCCATACAGTAAAAAATGGTTCCCTTTGCCAATATAACCCTTGTTTCAGGAAAGTTCAGCAAAAGTTGCAGAGTTTACGTTCATTTGAGGTTTGGATTTTAAATCTTAAGTAGGTACACATGAATCATTTGTAAAGACCGGTCACTGAAAGGTCCATCCAACCTTACAACAACTGGGTCTTGCTTGAGAATTGGCGCTTTCTACAGCGACGACCAAGCTCGCAGAGGGCTCTTGAGGTGTGATACACACAAAAACAGCGCTCACCAAATAAATCATCCTAATATTATTATTATTATTATTAGCAAGATGTATATGAAGCAGGTAAAATTTATACATTTTTTTTGCCATCTTTTGCCATTCTGACAGCTGCATTAGAATAGATACGTTGGTACTTGGGCAAAAACTTTCACCCTTCCGTGACTAAGGTCCAGTATTTTCAACGTTAGCTTATGTGACTTTAAACTAATAAAAAAAATCTAACTACACAATTGACATAAGTGCGTCCTTCTCATTCAGTATAAAGTCGCTATGCTAACGATGAAAATACCGGGCCTTATTGTTTACCCTGTTGGGGAGATTGGTGGAATAAGTTTTTTTTGCCACATTCACAGATGTTTTTGAAAAGACGGGGAGGTTAATATGAAAAAAAAATCTACTTTTAAATGATGAAAAACACATTGCAGACAACTTGCAAATTTTAATAAAAGGGATGTTTAATGTAGTATTACATAGTGCTTAAGATAAATACAATATAAACGATGCTTAAAATGGTGGTATGTTTATATAATATGTAGTTATTTAAATACATAAACATAATATTTGTAGCAAATATGTATAATATGATTTATATTGAATACTTGCCCACAAACAAACACGATTAAATCAACTAAAACGGTTTGAAAAAAAACACTGCGATTGGATTTTGGAAATTTCAAAATGCACTTCCCTGACTAATAAGCTGGTATGAAACTGACCACCCATACTGTAAAAATGGTTCATTTTGCGTATGTCACCCCTGCTTCAGGGAAGGTCGGCAAGGATTGCAGGACTTATCTTCATTTGTAAGTCCACAAACACCATGTTTAAGCGTGAATTAATACGTGTCTACCTATGGGAATGCGTGTAATATGAATCTTAAATGTAATTATCGTCACTTTGTTTCAAAATATACCGTGGAAATGAGAGGGCGTCATATGAGCTGCGTATAAAAGTTCCCTATTAATTATCGTACCAAAATTTGATACACATTTCTAGATTTTTCATCGTACGTTTTCCTCTCTTTCTAAGTTTGTCTATCATGGTACTTTGTACCCATTTTGATTCAAGCATTCAAGTGTACAAATAACTTTTAAAAATACAGTTAAATTTAGCTGCAAGATTTGTTTGTATTGGTTCTCTGTGTATGCGCATTATGGGTAGCTATCAGGGGATGGTACTCCATACATATAATAATAATATGATTTGTCGGAGAAGGGTGGGGGAATGAAGAATGGCGCGTGCTGGATGCACACCTGGCGTGCGCGAGCGCGTGCCGACAGGGGTGGCATAGGTAAAAGTTACTTTGTTATTTTTTTTACTTATTGCTTGTATAATTCATTTGGTCAGCGCTGTTCTCGTATGGAAAGAAGTAATTTATGGGCTTCTTGCACCAAACTCCAATCAGACAAACATCAAAATTAAGTGGGATTCCTCCCATCAAATCAAAAAAAATGTTGCATATACGTAAATCCGCTGATGTACATCATCTTCCCTGTTCAAATTCCATCATACTATTAACCACTTCCGAGAAATATTTAACCGAGGTCCTTACCAGAATTAAGCAATCAAATTTAATGTGTCAATCAAATATTAATTGGAGGTTGGTGCAACAGGCCCTATGGGCTATGAGTCATTTTTTGAAGAGGAAATTACTAATCTAATAGGGTACTCATTTACACGAAATAAAAAGCCAAATCTTGGATTAGCATGAAGTTGCCATGAACCGTGCAACTTGCAAATCATTGGAAATGAAAAGGAATGTGGACGGCAAAATTATAGCGGGATTATTTCTTTCTATTATTTTTTTGTACAATGCAGAGATAACATGTTATTTGAGGCAAATGATATTAACGGTTAGGATGAGGAAGCCAAAAATTATACTGATAGGACACTCAATTAGATACAACATCTTACTTAGCAACATCTTGGAAGGAAAAGCCTTGGAAAGATGAACAAGAGACCGCCCAAGAATTTTGAAGAGGCTCATGGACAAAATGAAAACATAAATCTTGAATAAACATAAACCCTGAAACTCATTGCCGACCTTCCCTGAAACAAATGTGTCATTGGTAGAGTGAATCAGTGTTTACAGTATGGGTGGTCAATCTTGATATTTCAAGGCGAATATAATAATTTTATGTTGTTAATCAATTAGTCGGTGCTATGGCCACGGGCGGCGGTCAAGACGCTTGTTCAGCTAGCGTGTTTGGTTCAGATAACGTTGGTTCGGGCCACGGCTGGCCCCTTTAACCATAACATTGACCCTGGTTCAGATGTCGTTGCATGCACACAAGCTTCTGCTTTCGCATGAAGACAACTGGCCAGGCAAAATAGGTTGGTGAATTGCATTCCTCTTCACAAATTTATTTTAAAAAAATTAGAATGTCAATAAAATAAACATTTTCCAATTTTGGGTTGTATTATACCTACTCCTTATACAAAGTTCTTATATTTCTCAAAGACAATCGAACTTCTTGGCACCATAACACATTGGAAAAAACCGAATATTTTGAGCAAAACAACACAAAAATATTTCTAATGCTGACCTGCGTTAATTCAAGTTTTGATGGGTCCTACCCAGTGGCACCTTGTTCTATTCGACTACATTTCAGACCTCTACATATTTCTCTCCCTTTGCTTACTGCTGCATCTGCGACCCCTGACCTCCCCCCTCTCCTCCCTCTTGCACCCCCGTGGAGTCCAAAAAGGGGAAGGAGACACTTCAAACAATAAGTCAACCGACTTTTTTAATCTAACTGTATTTTTTTAGGCTTTTCATTCTATAAAGTTTGATAGTTTTTTTTTTGTATTAGCTAGTTAAATAATATTTTGAACGTTACTTTTTCATTTGATTCTATTATTACTTTTAAGAATTTTGAAATTTATTTAGATAATTATTTTTTAATGTCCTTTTAAATTTTGTACTATTGTACTCGATCTTTAATTTATTTTTTGATGCACCTCTATATTTGAACAAAAATACATAACTCGCTGCCTTAGTTCTTGTTTGCCGTATATACCATTAAGCTAATTTTACCTGAGCAATGTTTGCATGTGTACTGGACCAATGTGTCTTATGAAAACAGGAAATTGATTAAAAAAATATTTAAAACAACTCTCACATTATCGAGCTTTACGTTTTTTCTTGCTCAGAATGTGTATAATTTGATTCTTAAGTCAACTGCATTAAAAAGTCGTATTTCACAAAATTGGTCTATATGGCAAACAAGAACTGGGGGAGCGAACTGTTAGCTTCTTGGTACCTATACTTGTTATCAATTCTTAATGTTTTAAACAATTTCGCACGATTGGTTCACATTTGCCAATGCCAACCCGGTTTCAGGAAAACGCGGCAAGAGTTGCAAAGTTTATATTCATGTGATGTATGCATGCGTCAACGCGAACTTTCATTTGCCTGCTTGTGGGAGTGCATCAAGAATGAGCCTTCAATGTCCATGTATCTTTGCAACTTAAATCATAGATAGATTATTATAGCAGAGGCTCTGACCATATCAAGTAAAAATAAAATAAAAACAACGTACAAAAGAAAATTCAAAGGAAAATATGTTTTATGTTAGCATTAAGGAATGTCAGATAATAGCACATCTTATCTACGTTACCCATCACGTGAATCGCTCGTTATATACAAGTTTACGTTATCGTATATCGTATTTGTGTGGGCTCTGGGAGGGGATTGGTCACTCCTTGGGAGGTGGGAGGGCCTGTGAGGAGGTCGACCAATGGCAAGACGCTTGCGTGATCGCAAGTCACAGTATCGTATACATTCAATATAACATTAGCCATTAGAAGAGAGACTTACAAAGAATACATATTTCATACAAGACAGGTAAGACAAAAACGTTAAACATGATAATGTGAGAGTTGTTTGAAATATTTTTTAAATCAATTTCCAGTTTTCATAAGACACATTGGTCTAGTACCTACACATACAAACGTTGCTCACGTGAAATTACCTCTGATGGACATAAGACAAACAGGACGATTAGAAGAGAGACCTAGATACAAAGAATAAATATTTTCGTAGAAGATAGGTATCGAACGATACACATAATATAGCGTAACTTCCATCTTGGCACGTTTTCCCGAAGGGAACCTATTTATTTTTACAGATGAGGGGGCCAACTGTATGCAAATCACTTCAGTTGAAGTGGGGGTTTCCCAGCTTCCGGGTGGGTTGGTACTCAATTTGTTTTTAAAGGCTGAGAAAACCTTGCCAGTATTTTAATTTAAGCGTGATATAAGCACTTCGACGTAAATCATTTTTTAAGCCCTCGCTGTGCTGGGATTCAAACCCGAGCTCTCGGCATGGACTGCAAGCGCTCTACCAACTAAACTATCGGCTGCACTTGAGGTACAATCATATCTCAATGGCTGATAGAAACCTTGACCAGTTTGTAGTCTAGCTGTAACGCTACGACCTCGTAATCCGAAGGTCGTGAGTTCGACGGCGACTGAGGTTTGATTCACACAAAAACAGCGCTGACCAAATAAATCATTCTAACGTAATTATTGATTATAACTAAGTGAACCATTTTTGAGAGTATGAGTGGCCAGCCTCATACCAACGTATAAGTATTTTTTTAATAAACAGTTTTGAAAAATACCTACCTGTATTTGTTCCATCAATTGCATGCTTGCCTACATTACCGTTTCTAGTAATTTCCGAGCAATAAATATTTAAACTCCTTTCAATCTATTTTATTGAGCTGTATCGCCACCATAAAACACTTACAGACACTCCCCGTAAATCTAAAATCTATGTAATATACGACGGCACCCCTAGCGAGTGATTTAGCTTTCATACACATTAAAATTTACGCGATCGAATCGAGTTTCACGCGATGTTTTGTACTCAGTGTACTGTACCCTTAGTTCGAGTTGCAAAACTTGAGAAGAGTAAAGTTTACGAAAAATATTAAAGAGTGATTTCTTCCAAAATCTGCCGTTTTTGTTTCTTACACTTTGTGGTCTTAGCAACAGAGTTACAGTGATGAAGAAAATCAAGTTCAAACAAACAAAAACGGCAGATTTTGGGGGAAATCACTCTTTAATATTTTCCGTAAACTTTACATTACTCAAGTTTTGCATCTCGTACTCAGTGTATTGGTCATATAAAGAGTAAACGCGGTACGTAAGGACAAGCAAAGTCATTAATTCCATATTTGTACCTTGCGACTCGCATGTCAAACTTGGATAGTTTAAAATGCGCAGTTAACATACTTTTGTACTGTGTTTTAGCACTAAGGTAAGCGTTATACTGAAATATTAATCAATAAGTAATTAAAATCAAAAAAGTTGCTGAAGTACCTCTTCATGAGGTAACGTGGTTATAGACTGCTCCAAGGAAGACAGCACTTAGTCAAAAAAGATAGGATAAAAGAAAAACAGCTTTGTTTTCGATTACGATTACGATTACAAAGCTGTTTTTCTTTTATCCTTAATGATGAACGATTACAAAGTTAATGCCTCTACAATCAACAAAAAATAAAGTTTTACAGGCAAGCCAATTGAATGTTTTTTTTTATTGTTATTTAATTAAACAACACCTTTTTAAACTTTAAACCACTGTTTATTTTCACAAATATATAATATATTCAAAAATTACTAATTTTTAAATATTTCAAATATTACAAACGTTTTCGACCAATATAGTCATCTTCAGGTAGTGAAAATAAACAGTGGTTTCAAGTTAACTATTTTTTACATTCATTTATTAACGAATTCAAAAGAGGTAGAGACACGGCTGTCATTTTGGAATGAAGAGAATGATTTGTTACCTTCAGAAATGGAAATAAGTCAAAAACCTAAATTTCGGAGTAACTTTCTTCTTCCTTGGAGCAGTCGATATTATCTATAATTTGTCTCAGAAGCCTGGTAGTGGAAGTCAGATGTTAAGGGTCCCTTATGATGCTCTCTCATCAACGGTTTAATACACAGCCCCACCCTGTTGGAGAGCTACAGGTTGTATGTTCCTGACAAACTACACCCGTAGGCGAGGACATGACTTATTTCATACACCAAAAATCCGTACTGATGTCATGACACAATACCCTGTGACTCACAGATAGAAATTAGTTCACTTTTTCTAGTGCCACTACGGTTTTTGGAGAAAACAGACGGAACTGCAAAGTTAACTTTATGTAAGGTTTTGATTTATACTGAAAGTAGGTACCTATACATGCGACATTTTTATAAGCGCGAACTTACACGTGTCTGTTTGTGGGCATGCATTTAACATGAATTTTAATTTTATTGGTTTTAGAGGCATTCACTTTGTAAAGAAAAAAATATATAAACGATTTTGTTTTAGATTAATCTATATCCATCCATATCATATCCAACAAAGTCGTTTTAATTTTAATTGTTAAAATATAAGTGCAACTTAGATTATAGATTAACAGAACGTTTACACTAAGTAACTAAGTATAAACTATGGAGCCTTTAGCTACCGGCGATGCATTAGCAAAGAGGATTCGTGACAAAGGCTGGGCGAACCATCTTATCCGGGCCCGGATCTAAATCACCGAGTAATTATTGTTTACCGGACAATGCTGTACCTACATAGTGGTATCTGACGTTAATATAATGCAGATAAGTTCCTAGAAATCGATTAATGGAAAAATGTAAATGCTCTACTTTGATATGTACGATAACATACCGCCACCTTACAGGCAAACCTGAATAAGAAGTCGTGGAGCAAACATTTTATTGGGTAAAACTTATCATAGTAAATGAACTAATTGCAAGGAAATGCTCATGAAAAACTTTAAGCTCCAGGATTTTAACACTTTTGTAGTGTTTTCTCTCGTAGAAAATAGGAAAAAAAGGCGCATTTATGTGAGAAACTCGTGTTAGCTTAATATGTCTCTTATTCAATTTTACATTTATGAATGGTTGATCTTATGGCGGTTAATCTGTTATGTTGGCGGCTAGGGCTAGGGTTTCTAAAGTTTTCCAAATAGTTCTACATTTTATATTTGAATTTTGAAATTTGTATTTGATTTTAATATTTAACCATTTATTTATGTCTAAAAGGTTATTTGTTGTGTATATTCCTTGACTTATTGGTTGGTATGCACCGCCCATGCTATAGAAAATGGTTCACTTTGCCAATGTCACCCCTGTTTCAGGAAAGGTCGGCGTGAGTTGCAGGGTGTATGTCCATTTGACATTTGGTTTTAATGTTGTAGGTTCACATACGGCATGCTCAAGCGCGAACTTGTACGTGTATGCTTGTGAGAATGCATGTAATGTGAATCCCTCATGTTACATATCATTGCAGATTAGATTAGATTAGATTAGATATGAGCTATCTCTTTTAACGCGTATGAGTTACATTCCATATTTCACAAATATATAGAGATAGGAAGTACTTTTTTTATGAATCATAATTTTCTTGTTTGATCCGGATGTGCTTTTCCTAGCGGTCATCGTCCCGTGTTCCGACCTGCGCGCGCACACAAAGGCCGAGACAGGAAGTGGGTGGTGAGCGGGAGGAAGTCGGGGGGAGGAGAACAGGAAGTGGAAGCAGCAGACCAAAGGAACACCTCCTCACACGCCAAACGACTAATGCTGACCGGATGTTAGAGAGCTGAAGAGATATGACAAACGAGAAGCAGATATGGAATGTTAAAAATAAGTAAAAAAGGTACTTAATGCTACGCGCATTGTACTAATTTTTGATATCATACAGAGGTTTAAATTATTTTGCGGTATTTATTGACTACCTATATCTTTTAAGATTACAATATTGAAAAAATCGCAAAAAATGGTTCTATTTAAAAAAAAAATAAGTAACGCGTATGACGAGAAAAAAAATACTCGTCGTTTTAAGTTTGTTAATTAAAAAACGTAATGAGCGTCGCTTTGTGCTGATATAATCGTCTTAGAGAGAGAATCTAAAAATCGTGAGGCGTGCGTGCAAAACGCTTTGTAACTTTTACTCGGATTAAATCTACGTGCAGTATAATTTTTTTACCAAAAATGTAGGAAGACTAAAACGCTCAATATAAGCGCTGTTTTAGTTTTTATATATTTTTTGTATAGCGCTGCGGTGGAGTATAAACGTATTTTTTTGCACTCGGATTAAAAATTATGTGCGGATTTTTGTTTTCAGCAAAGGATGCGAATGAATTAAATTATAGTGGGAAGTCTGTCGATCAAATTGCCGTCAATTTTTGTGTTTTAATCATTGATGTGTAGGTACTTTAGTGATTAAACTGAAATGATAGACAAAAAGAAAAGAAGGATACATTAAAGAGATCTATTTTGAAAAAAATGTCACAATAATAAGCATGGATTTTTCCAGCATAAATTGAGTTGAAAAAATAATTATTTGAATGTCAAAAATTTGTCAGGTAAGAACGATCATCCACCTTTTTGTCATTTCTCTCTATCCAAGGTAGTTCTTTTGAGCTCCTCGAAGGACGAACAGCACATAATATCAAGATGGCTCGCTCTGTTGTTTCATGGGATGCCTCTGGTTCTTGTGTCTTTGCACATCCTATGCCGTTGACCAAGAAGGTTCTTCTGCCTTTGGAGATTATTTACTCCTCCAGGACAAAATGCCTATTCAATATCTTTATGATGAATTAAAATATACTTTATCATTTGATCTATATGAATTGGTAAACCAGCCCGTAGTCTAGTAACTAGCGCTACGGACTGTAATGGATAGTTCGATTTTCGGCGGAGCATACAAAATATTTATTTTTTCAAATAGGCTCTCCGCTCGGTACACCCAGCCTTACAGCTATTGGGTCTTGATTAAGAATTGTCGCTTTCTAAAGTGGCGGCCAAGCTTGCAAAGGCCTCTTGAGGTATAATTTACACGATAACAGCGCTCACCAAATAAATCATTCATATAATTGTTCAACGTGTGTTGTCTTGCTTTGAAAATCGTACCTTCATTTTTACATCAGAAAAAAACAAATCACTACAGAAAATAAAACTAAATCCGGTAGACAGCTTGTACGAGTGTGTACATAAAACATATTATTTTCTCCTGTATATTGTCGTCAGGAATGCAAGCAAACGTTTCCGCCCGCCAAAGGCGAGTGTCGTCAGTGCAATAAAGACAAAAGATACTGCGCCCCAAACACAAAACATTACATGTCAACTCAGTCATAGCGTAGTCCAATAAATCTACAGAAACTTAAACACACTGCAGAGGTATTGTTTCAATTTGATACATTTTTAGTAAAAGCAATGGCTGAGTTTTAATGAGAAGTTTGTACTTGGGGTGAGTCGTATGAAACAAGTACAGCCGAGTAGGAAGGGATGATCCGTTATAGTCAGAGCACTTAAACTTATGTTTAATCATTTTTAACTGCGATGGTTTGGTATTTTTTCATCGATATAATTTATTTAAGTGTTTGAAGTTTTCTTGCAAAAAAAAATCCTAGGTGTAGTAAAATGTGTGTTCTTTACTATTGAAAGAAAATGCAGTAAAACTCAAGTGTATCTTGATTTTTTACTTGGACACATCTTCTTAAAAATATCATAAGTGTCCTAATCTTGTTTGTGAAATAATTGAATTTCAAGCACTAGGTACTTATAACATTTTATATTTGAAACTTTTACGTCCCTTTTCAACAGAAATATTTGAAAACAAACAAGCCTTTCTTTTTGACCCTTTGGGCCTGCAACAAACTAAAAAACGTTCTACTGTGTTTTACTATGGTCTAAAAAGGCTTCCTTCATTATATCAATTCGCATTTTAAATATACTATTTAGATTCTTCCTGAAATTAAAGACATTTTTTTTTTAAAGATTCGTATAAGGCTGACCTCCCAAAACTTGGTTCACTTAGAACACGTCATCATTGTTTCAGGGAAAGTCGGCAAGAGTTGCAGGGCTTTTTTAATTACATTTTGTAAGATTTTGTATTTTCAATAGTGTGTAATTATAATGTAGTACTCTTAATAGTTCATAATAAAAAATAAAAATATACGTTTCCATAATTTTTTCAATCTTTTCCTTACACCACCCCCGATCTCATTCCATTTCGCCATTTTTAATCGCATCAGAGACATTCTGTCTGCAAATCGTTTGCCCTCTTCACTTGCGTTAAAAGGAACTCCCGCACCTGAACAGTCTCAGTACAAAAAAATAAACGCTTCCTTTGAAACGGAAGCTGTACGAGTCAACATTTACACCACCCCAAGTAAAAAACTTTAAATTTACCAAATTCGTATAAAAACTAAGACGCTCCCTTGAAACTCTGTTTTAGTTTACATAGATTTGGTGTTACGCTTTTGTTAAGTTAAACTTTATACTCGGGGGATGTTATATTTTTGTCGTACCGTATTGAGTTCGCTTCAAAGACAGACGATTAAAAAATAATCTGTAACATGTCTTCTTTACCCCTTTGTTATCTAAAGTTGCATGAAATATATTTTTTCTGCAGGGATGATATAGAGATTTATCTAATCTAAATCTAAGCTGCAGAGATATGTATAGAGATTTATGGATACTAATAAAGGAAAGAGAAGAAGAAGAATGCCGAGAGCTTATAACTCACATTTTTAGAGGAAATCTAAGCTAGGACACTTGATTAAAAAATAATCTGTAACATGCCTTCTTTACCCCTTTGTTATCTAAAGTTGCATGTAATATTTTTTTTCTGCAGAGATGCTATAGAGATTTATGGATAGTAATAAAGGAGAGAGAAGAAGAAGAATGACGAGTCACATTTTTAGAGAAAATCTAAGCTAGGACACTCGATTAGGCATAGCAACTTTCTAAGGAACATCTTTCAAGGAAAATTCTTGGGAAGACGAAAAAGAGGTCGCTCAAGAACTTCATCTTTCCAGGATTTGAAGCGGCTCATGGATGTCTCCTCCTATTCGCAGCCCAAGAGGATGGCTACTAACAGAGACAGATGGCTAGCACCAGCAAGGCCCTGCCTTTAGAAAATGATGATGCGACGTATTCGAAACTATCGGATATCCGAAATTAAAATGGATTGCTAAACGACTTCGATTTCAAATTTTAGAATAATTTCAAATAGAGGCGGAGTCTAAATGAACTACGTAATGCCAGGTTGTAGTTTTTCTCAGCTTATTTCAATACTTTATTATCGTAGACCATATAGTTCGTAGTCTTGTGGTTAACGCTACGGATTTATAATTTGAAGGCTGTGAGTTCGATTCCCTGCGAAGCATTGATGCTCTTCGCTGGGATGAAAAATTAATCTTCGTGCATCAAAGACCGACCACCAAAGTTCTACTCAATTGACGACGACCAAGATCGTTAAGAGCTCTTAGGTGTAATTCACATTAAAAAAGCGCCCACGGAATAAATCAATATTCAATTCAATTTACAGACTTTGACAATGTCATTCCATTGTGTTCTCAAACTGTTTCAAGAAATACTCGTCTTTATTCAGTAGACAAAACACAAACTTCTTCCAGCATTTGAGACGGGCAACAACGACCTAAGTTTTACAAACATCCCTTAAATAGTTGTACACTGAGATGATCCAGCGTAAACTTGTCTAGCAATTATGCAAGTCGTTAGGGGATGATAGTCTGACAACTTTCGACAAAACCTTCCTTTAGTTCTTGGATGCCATCTTAACATATCTCCACAGACTTCAATTTAGGGTTTGATCCATCAAAAAAAAAAAAAAAATTACGCCCACTCCCCGATGTAGGTACTCCAATGTGATAAGTTTAACCTATTTATTTTCACGAGTAAAGGGGACAATCACTTTACTTGATGTAGAGGTTTCCCTGCTCCCAAAAGGAGAGATTTTTTTTTAATGCGAAGGCTTAGTGTTAGCCTTGAAGAGGTTTATATTTTAGATTCAAAGTAAACACCGAAACTGGAAATCATTTCTGTCACCCTCCCTCGGTGGGAATCAAAGTATCAAACCAAAACTCTCGGCATGGAATGCAAACATTCTAACAACTGAGCTAACGACAAAAAAATTATAAAATTTTAATACAAAACGTTCATATTTATCAATTATCATTAGCTTGTCGCATACTTATCAATGACTGGTAATGTTTATTTCTAGCTCTACACAAAACTTGCCATATATAAACTCCATGCATATATATATGCAAGCGCGGAGGATGAGTCTAGAGCTCACTGTAGCGTATCAAGATTAATTTACAAATACAACAGAAAGCTTGATTATATGCTAGAAAGCTCCAGACACGTAAACACTCTTATACTAATCTCAGCTATAAGTAATTATTATCAGTTATTCCTAAAACAGTAAACAAAAGATTTGGAAACTGGGAAAGTTCCACTTACCCCTATTTGAAGGAATGATGATGCCTTACATTTAGTTCCCTCAAATGGAATAAGCGTCTTTTGCTTCGTCAGATGTATCTGTAAAAATAAATAGGTCCATTAGTTGAATGGTTGATTAAAAACAATACCTACTTATAAATTTTAATTTCTCGTGCGTGGTATTTAGAGCCTTTTTCCAATGTCCAAAATCCAATTTCTCGGAAATGTGTTTATTTCAAACCCTTAACGAAATACCAGCAAGGCTTACGTGGCTCTTACAAAAAATTAAAACCGGTCACCTCGGGAGCTGGGAAGCCCCCAATTCAAATGAAGTGGTTGGCGAAAGGCCTGCCCATTTACCTGTGAAAATAAATAGGTTCCACTTCTTATCAACACTCGGTATCAATTGAGCAACCCCTAATTGGCAACAATGCGGTAAGAAGTTGCACTATATGTGCAGCTCAGTGAATTTGTACTCAGTGGGCAAAAAAAGTAAGAACAAAACTTTTTTCTCAGCGGGCAATCTTCCCATTTGTATGAGAATACGGTCCTCAGCAAACAATAACAATGTATTTATTAATTTTCCCTAGCGGCCTGGTCGTGTGACATCACAATTTGGTATACATCATATCGGTTCCATGACAAAACGACACACCGACATAAAGACACATGATAAAACAACACGTTCTGTCATGTGCTGTTATGTCACTGTGACTTTCTATCCTGTCACCATTAATTCACATGTGGACCTCATTATCTGATACTGAGAATCAATACTAAAGCGCTTTCACCTTCACACACAATTGGTGCAATAATATCAAGTCAATTGACCAGTTCATGATGACACAATATCAACAGATGTAATCAATAAATTCCATAATATTTAATGAGAGGTATGTGCTGGGGGGGTTAGGGGCTGGATGCAGGCGGTATGTACGCGGGGGTTGGGCATCGCCACACGTGTGTGCTCGCTGTTAAACACATGTGGTGGAACAGCTGATAGCCGGTGCACGCATCCTAATTGTAGTGGTACTATGAATCGATTAGCTCTAATTATTGTGGCCGATTGAAAGCGATTCCAATGGTACATAGGTGCTAAATTCTGATAAGTCTGTACGTATACCTACCTACGAAAACTCAATGTGCGAAATGTCATAGATTTCGTGCCCTCGATGCTTGTTTGGCTCACATTCTATACAATCACATTCTATACAATCTGAGCTTAGAAAAATGACGTAAAACACGATAGTGTAGAAGTTGTTGTAAATATTTTTTAAATCAATTCCCAATTTTCATAAAACACATTTTGTTCCAGTGAGTACCTACACATGTACCTAAAAATTGCACATGTGAAATTACCTCTGATGGACATAAGACAAACAAGCCTCCAGAAACATTATGGTTCAAACACCACTCCTTGCAAATAAATGTTCTGCGACAGTAAAACCTTATACTAATTATTATTTGTGATAATTTATGCACCCTTTCCATTTTAAAAGGGAAGCCCTGACATCTAGCGAAGAAAGCTCAAACCTTTTTATAAATTTCAAAGTACTTATAGCACCTAGCGGCAGACAGTGAAACTAATTTATCGATATGATTTTTTTACGCTGCCAACTATTATACAAAAAGCTTCAAGATTATTCCGCTAGATGGAACGTTTTATGGTTTGTTTCTGTGCTAAATAAAATAACTAATCAAATGAGAAACTACTTTAATTTGTATGAAAAAATGGTTGAAAACAATCTAAATTCTAAATAGGTACATTGCAAGATGATATTCGTCTATAAATAAACTGAAAAAGTATAAAATTAAAACAGATATGCACTGAAATAAAGTAGAAATAAATTGTATTATGTTTAATCTTAGGTTTTATATTTATTTCTATTAGGTATTATATTTCATATTAGGTATATTTCATTTCTATTAGGTATTAAGTATACTTCTCTTAGGGATCTTTTATATTTAAATATGTACTTTTACTAAAAATGTTCCAAAAGTATCATTCAAAACTGATTGAGATGTTGAAATAAATATAACATTAGAATATTTTTTCTAATGACAGCTTTCCGATTCAAAGGAATTCCTTTTTTGTCAGTATTTTCCCTGTTTTTCTCAGAGGAGGTTCTAACAACCATTATTTCCGGTTCAGGGGTGGCACAGGTAAAAACACGTGGGCAGTTCCGGTCATAATGACTA
This sequence comes from Agapetus fuscipes, assembly GCA_951799405.1. Classification (NCBI taxonomy): domain Eukaryota; kingdom Metazoa; phylum Arthropoda; class Insecta; order Trichoptera; family Glossosomatidae; genus Agapetus; species Agapetus fuscipes. Next base: position 10,321,178 of record OX637349.1, on the reverse strand, counting down.
CACGCACACAAGGGATTTCCCCTGTTTGTATAAGTATTTATATTTTTCTTGTTGGTTTGTAGAAATAAGAGATATGAATGGAAAGTGAAGCAAGAACAATTATTTTTTTGAGGTTCTAAAGGTTATTATTATGTATTAGCAAATTTGTGACTCAATGGAGTCTACAAAAATGGCATAGGTACAACAACAAAAAATTGTAACGTCACCTAGCCAAGTTGCTTTGGAGAAAGCTAGATATATATAAAAAAAATATTGTTTCACAGACCTGTGACATTTGCCCGTCGAGAAATCTTTTGGAGATCAAATCGGAAAACTATTTATAACGAATGGACTTTCCTAATCACACATTCATTCACGTCCAGACTTCAATGGACTCCGCACGCGTATTGACGTCAAAAAAATTGTGACGTCACACGGCCGGGTTCCTATAGCAAGAGAAAATGCATACAAATATTTTGTTTTCGATCTAATGACAATAGTTCTGTACACATGTGTGACATTCAATTTTTTACTTTCAATGACGACGAGACGGTCGAGTGGACAAGAGAGTGGCACTCGAATTGGCGTTTTTTTAAAAAAGCGCCATTTCTTATGAGTCGAGTCAAGTTTCGGGTGCTAGGTATTGTAATAAAATTATTTCTGGAACCTCCAATTTATTTATTTATTACAACGCATTAGCATCATTTGATATGAGTTTTGAATGTTATTGTATCTTTGCAACTTAGATTATGGATTTTAAAAAATAAAGTATTTTATACACATTAGATAAAACTACTTAACTAAGTACAATATATACGCATAAAAATGTATTAACTCTGAAAAAATATAATATGTAATGAAATGAAGGGAAATCTATTAGTTTTAATAAAGATCTTTAACGTGATATTATAATTAACATATGACAAATCGTTACGGGTAGCAAGTTAGCACGTTTTATATCATCGGAAGTTTTCTTTTGTCGCCTGCCGAGCTTTCTGCTGAAGACGGCACGCAAGAACCTGGGGGTGTGCGATTAATAACTAAAAGCCAAGGGAGGTTTCAAATCAACCCTTTATTTTTAAACAAGCGCTCACACACATCTTGTTAATGGATGCATTAATTCATTAACAAAATTGTAGAGGAATGATAACGTTGTTTTTCTTATTATGTATTTTAAAAATGAATGAAGCAAAGGGTCAAAAGGGTTGAAACTTAGTATTTTAAATGTGCTACACATGCAGTACAACTTCTTGCTGTATTGTCTCCGAAGGAATCCATGTGGCAGTGGCACCTATTTATTGTAGACTTTTTAAAGTTTGTGTATTCACACAGTGAAAATTCATTTTTATAAATAATTATAAAAAATTATAAAAAACACAGAGTTTTATTTTCACAAATTGAGTATTTATTTCCCTCGTTTATTTTCATTATATTTATTTTCCCTATTTTTTTCTTTATTTTCAGTGGTAAGCAAACAATTTACTTGAATTTTTTGGTTTTCCTGTTCTTGATGGGCTAGTTTATATTTTTTTGTGAAGCTCAGTACACCTTTCTGGTATTAGAATTTTGGGATTGAAATTACACAATACAAGCATAACTGAAGTAAATGGTTTCCAATCCATTTTACCGTTGAATAAGGAAGCTTTGGATTTGTAAAGAAATATATAGAAGAAGACTCTGAACGTTTCAGGTGCGGATGTTCAAAATTACATTTTTTCTCGGACGATAAATGTAATTGCGTTTATGTAATGAGGGTTCTTAGCAATCAACAACAATAGAAAAAGTTAGTCATAGTACCAACACGGTCGCGACATGTCACAAATATTTTTGTCTATATTGCATAGCTGATCTAAGGACTCTATGGATTTATAATTCACGCCATTTTGTTCGCTTTTAAATTCATATTATGGGGATAAGTTTAATTCGTTTCTTACAGGGAAGGTGGCAAGAATTGAAGAGTTATGTTCATTTAAGGATTGGGTATCAATGTATAAGTAGGTACAGCTTCAAATTGCGTAAACGCGAACTTACAGTGAATGCAAATTAGAATATAGATTATAAATTCATAACAATATGAACCATAAAACATTAATACATAAATTTTAACGCATTATTTCTTTCCCATCTAAGATTTTGTATCTTTAATCTTATGACAAAAATAAATTATTCTTGCCTTTAATTGATAACAAATTAATCAATCGTTGAACCCATTAGCAACAAATTAACACTAAAAGTAAGAATTAAAAGTCTTGGGTAATTTTGTGACATTTATTTTTCGATTAGGGAAGGTCTAACCCCTCGGGGCGCAAACTGTCACACCCCGGAAGTTAATCAAGGGCAGTAAATACCCCACAATACTTAGGTGCGGATATGTTGGTCTCAGTAGTGCGTACTAATTTAGTTACAATAAAATTTTCGTGTGTAGCTGCCAGTTAGAATGTACACATTTTTTTATTGAGGTTTTAGCCAAAATACACAAAAAATAAGCGTTTTTCATAACTTAGTACCTACCTACAAATGATAAATATCGCATACCCAGATCTAGAGTGCTACAACGTATACTTAGTGCTTGTTTGTCTTATGTCCATCACATTTATTTAAAATGAACAACAAATATGTGCAGGACCAATGTGTCTTATGAAAACTGGAAATTGATTTTATAAATATTTAAAACAACTCTCACATTATCGTGTTGTACGTGTTTTTTTTCTTAGCTCAGATTATGTAGAATATGATTGTTAAGAAAATTTCATTGAAAGGTAATCTTTGAATCAAATGACAGATGAGCCAAACAAGCACTGGGGAACAATATGTCTGAAAAAAACTTTGTTTTCTCAATTCGTTTTTTTGGAGCTGTGGCACCCTGGATTTGAGAAAACGTCATTTTAAAAGTGAATGGTTGTAAAATTAAATCTTAAGAATAAAGAGAAGGTAAAAAATAAATAAAACAAAAAAACATAAACAAAACAATTTATTAAAACAAGAAACAAAAAAATGTACAAAAAAAACATAACAATCTTTTTTTATAATAATGTATTTTTTGGAGGTTGACTCACAATTATTGAATAAAAGATATAAAAACCCCTTTGGGGAGAACTCGGCAAAAAGTTACAAGCAAGAAGAACACTATATGTGTAGCTTAGTTGCGTTGTAAAATGTGCATTTTACGAAACTCAACAAATAAAAATACAACAAATAAAAATACTTTTGTAATATACTCGAAGGTTTCATAACCAATCAATCTGTCAGAATCTAAGTAGCAAAAGCTCGAGCATAAAGCTCTGAATGAAAGCTCTCAGCTACGATAAACTTTTTCGTTTTTTCCACCAAGCTGCCTACGAGCGAACGCATACAAACACAGTCGTAGGCTTTTCGTAGAGGCGTAGCGCTCTTCGGGTCTACGCCATACAAGATAATTACATCGGAAACCGCTAAGTCTAAAGCAAACAATGCTTTCTCTGCTACGAGAAAATCTATATTACTTTTACGTAGTACTGGCACAGTGAAAGAATTTCAAATTAAAAAACGAAAAAGATTTTTTTTATAGTTTATTTGAATACAATTTCGATTGGCGATCATCATGGTTTTTATGACTTAAAATGCTATATTATGTGCTTCTTTTTAACAATAAGTCAAAGCTCTTTTTAAAATAAAATTAAAAATTGTTTCTTACTACAACAGATAAATACTTAAATGTTAAAAAAAATAATCCTAAAAAAGTATAAGTTGCTGAGTTTCATTATTTAAGCTTCAGGTTTTTCTTTTGTAACTACACATGCAGCTAGTGTTAACGCAAACTTACACGTGTTTGCTTACAAAAAATTCACGTAACCGAATTTTTTGTTTAAAATTAATGCATCTTTGCAAGTTTGCAGACTTGCAGTTATAGAATAAATTCATCAAACAGAAATCACTACTACAAAAAAAAAAGTACTTGTTAATACTATCACATTAAAAAACCTGATTTAGAAAAGTAACCAACCGGTTATGGGACCTTATAATGAATTGGATTCCACACTAAAAGTTGTAACACTATATTAAAATCCGCGCATACTCTTCACTTCACTTTACTCCTATAAAAAGTATCTCAGTCTTTCTTCCGATCAAATATAGGTTTTCATTTTTGATGACATTTACTGGTTTGTATTACTTCGCTTTTTTTATTTTCTTACGTAGTGATTATTAGGTACTTACTATTTTAATTACGCATTACAAAACATGTTTAAATTTTGCATTTTGTAAATTGTTTTGTTTTTTTAGTGTTTTTCTTTGATTACAATTAATTAAAATTAACATTAATTTATCCGAAAAAAGTTTAATCGTTTAAACATCATAACGTTTAATTACATCGATAAAATTTTATAAAAAAACCCGCCACTAAATTTTTGCATAAAAATTTTGAATTTTGTATCCCTAATATATTATCCACTGATTCTTCGTTAAATTTTAAACATTTAAAATCACAAAATTTTGAGGAACGAATCGTTTTCTATATATTTTTTTAGTATCCGAAATAAATCTTCCAAATATTATTTCTTCGTTTTAACAATCGACGCTTAATCCGAAAATATGCCGCTAACAAAAAATGTTATTTGAATTGTTTTGTTTCAAACTCAAAAGTTTTACACTATTGTCCTTTTATTTAAATTTTGTTGAATTGAAAAAAAAATTAAAGTGTACATTTTTTTTTGTTAGCGTGTTTTAATGTTGGTTCTTGTCGCTAGAGGCGCTTTGGTTTTAGGGTAGCAAGGTCCGATCTCTAGGCTTGCCCGGCAAGCAATGGGCGGGGTAGGTTAGATGCCGCGCTATATGTAAGAAGAACGCCTCGGCAACCTTCGAGCTCGGACCGAGAAGGACTACTGAAGATGAAGCAGCCGCGCAGGCGCATTTCCACCCCCCCATTGCCCACCCCCTTACCCCAGGGGGTGATTCCCACCCCCCCTACACAGAGTCCTAAATATCACCCCACCCCCCTCATCGAAAATCTCCTTCGTAGACTTGAACCCTTCACCGAACGCATTATAATATAGACGGTTACAATGTCGAGCTTTTTTTTCAATCTGACATGACGTTTCAGTGGTAAGTTTAATTTTTGATTTCGTAAGTTTTGCGATTTTTTATTTGATTCTTTCGACTTGTGTTTTTAACGAAATCAAAAGTTTTTCACATCAAAGCTTTATTTCATTTTCCACAGTGACTTCAATAATGATATTTTAATATAATTTTCAGGTGATGAACTTTTCCGTAGGAGAAAAATTCACAACGAAAATGTTCTTAAATTTCAACGTTTTAGAAATTGTAATTAAAAATACGTTGCAAACATTTTAAATTTATTTTAAGAAATACAATATTTCCTGATTGTGTGGAGATGAAAAATCATGAGTGCGAATAAATGAGAAATTGTTTGCTGTATAATGTAAATGAATTACGTATTTTAAAAACAGCACAGGTCACACAAATACCAAAATTGTTTTTCATTTTATGTATTGTCTATGACTAATACACATTTTTAAATATACATAAGACAAAAAAACAAACTTCTTTTATAAAAAAATAAATGGGTGTAGAGGGTGTATATTTCAGAAATCAAGTAAGTCCTTCTTAGTCTATAGATTAATGCGGCTACATTCACAAATCACAAAGTGCACGTTAGTATTTTGATAGAGTTTTTAGTTTTCCAATCACAGACTGTAATGATAAAGAAAAAATGTGATGTGAAAATAGATTATGCGCTTTGTTGTATAAAAATCCAGAGTAAAACTAAATGTTTTACTTTTAAAACAATTAAAAAAATGTCTTTTCAAAACAGCAAAGTCCGTGAATTACAAAAATTATCCACACTTAGTTTAAAACAACTTTTTCTATTGACCAAATTAAGTCGTTCTAATACTCTGCAATGAAGTATTAATATATTTTAAAATCTTGAATTTTACTGTATGAGAGGTTTCCCTTTTTAATTTTCACAACTTTAGTCCGGTGGACTTATGTTGTTTTTTTATTTTTAATATGTGATTCATGTGAATTACGTTTCTAGCTGGATAAAATTTGTGCCCAGATAATTAAGCATTGAATATAAAAATGTACTACTAAAATCGTTTAAAATGTTTTCATATTTTTATTTCAAGTAAAAGCACGGTAAGGGTCCAAAAAAATAATGAAAATTTTTTTTTTTGGAAAACCTGCGGTCTTTGAGGTGGCTAAAATACCATGAAACGGAGCTGTATAAAATTTGATCAATATTTTTATTTTCCCAAAAAATATTTCTCGAACGGTTTATTTCAATTTGTTAAGATTTATTATTTTCACCAATAAATTTTCCGGGAATAAAGTATTTTACGTGAGATTTCATAAAATCATACATTAATTGAATTTTTATTTCAGGTATGGACGAAGACCGCATGTGCTACGATTCTATGAACGATCAGTCTCTAAAAATCCACCATTAAGCTTTTTGAAATATGCACGTACCAATACTTTTTATGCAAACACTTCAACGACTGAATTATGTTCCTACGTACCAATATTTTTGATGAACAATAATGTTGTATATATTTTTGTTTTTAAGTTCTCATATGAATGGTTGCTTAATATAAAATACTAAGTAGCAGAGTGGTCAAAGCGAGAGAGAGAGGAAAATGAGTTTGAGAAGGTTAGAAATATTTATCAGTTTTTTTTCAACAAATGAAAAGAGTTTTAGTATAGCTCACACGATACCCTCATCTCCTACATACAAGTTTGAAACAATCTGCCGATAAGTTTGTACGTTAATAAGTGTCTAATCTAATCTAAGGTTTTTAATCTAAGTTTTATAATTTTTCAAATTCAACTCGCAGTGCTCAAACCAGTTTTTAACGTGTAAAAAGATTTTAGGGACAAGCGGTGTTATTCACACACAGCAAAGCAATGGATCATCTGCCATCTAAAGTGAATTTTCCATAAAAAAAACTTACGGTCCATGGATCATCTGTGAACTAAATGTTTTGTAAACACCAAGAGTCGTCTTAATTTGTTTGTACCTGTATTCAGAATCAAACTACATACTTCATTTACAATTGATTATTTTTGTCAAGAGTTCTATATTTTATATCAACCATTCATGTGACTTATTTTTGTGTATTACTTTTAATTATTTTTTTCAGGCTGATGATTTAAATTATATGTTTTTTTTATTAATCTCACTATGAACATTACTCCAAATTTAATAAATAATATAATATTTTAATGTAATTATATAGATTCAACAAGAAATTCTCCTAAATCAAGATTATTCATTTTTGAAACTGTTAATAAGCAGATAAAAATAGATAATATTTTGTTCAAATTAAGTGTATAAAGCTCAGTATAAAATCAAAAACGTCGAGTAAATGTCAACCAATAAATTCTCATTTTACTAACCGGTTAGGTAAGTCCAAAAAACATGATCACCAAACTATTTCATTTTTAAAAATCTTTGTAAAGCAACACCTGCTTTAACAAATAAAATTATCGAAGTTATCAAAAGTTTATATGCAGAGTACGAAAACAATGATATTTTTTTCGAATTCTATAAATGCAATATCAGAGCAGAAAAAAAGCTCATCTCTTAGAAAAAATGTGTTCTACATTTTCTAGTAGATTACCTAAGTTGTGGCACAATTGAAATTTAATCACCGTCACATATTGGTAACTGATGAGGTATACATGGTCGGCTGTAGTCTAATGGTTAGGTAATACTCGAAATCGGAAGGTAGTGGATTCGATTCCAGTTGGATCCCAAAGAAAACGGATTCAAGTCGTGTTAGCTTCAAATTAATTGATTTTTCTTTCAAGAAACATTTCAAATTTTAAAAAAAACTGAATTCGAATTGAATAAATGGTTGTAAAACGCACGTATGAAGACAAAAACTTTAACGTATTCTTAAGAAATAATAGACTCCCTCTACGTGCATTAATAAATATCAAACGATTCACAGTACGTTATTTACATATATTTTTTTTTTAAATCTTTACCATACTAAACTAAAACGTTTTTTTTTTGCAATTTATGTATGTTTGAATTTTGTTACTTCTTATATTTTCACTGAATAAAATTCAAATAAGTTTTTGATAATTGCATAAAGTTAACTGGAATTTGCACGAAAGTGGACACTTGTAAAATTTCATTTTTCCACAGCTTACAATAGTTACAAAACACAAGTAAAAAACAAATAAATGGAACTGATAATATTAAAATTATCTACAACATGGATCAAAAACTTAAAGAATATCTGAGTTAAAGGAGTAAAAATATGTTTATTTTTGACTTCCCATTTCTAGTTTAATAATTGAGTTTATTTTGTACGGAAAGCTATTTTTTTTTTAATCACAAAAATTTACGTACTTGTATCCAAAACAAAAGAGAACTTAGTAAAAGACCAAATAAACGTAAGTTTTTGAGAACACCACGTATTTAAAGAAAACTGTTGAATTATATTGGTGGATAAAACACGTTTGCCGGCGGGAGCTTTCACATCTCAAGAAATCAAAATCTGCATCACGTTTTTCACAGACTCACAAAATTAAGATTTAGTTTCTATGAACCAAAACATAAGCGTGAATATTTGTTTCCCGCAAAAAAAAATTGACGCACATACTTTTCCTAAGTTATTTTTTTCTGATAAAACACTTTTTGAGCTTTTTGAAAAAGTATTTGAAAAGTTAAATTCATAACGTAAGAGATAAAATTAAGTTTCAAAACCTAAATATTTATAATTTAAAATATAAAAAACGTTCAGTTAACAAAACAACCCTCCTCTTAGCTATCTGTGAGAGCGAATAGAGCATTATTTTCATTCCAAATGCTTATATGGGTCGCACTCTATTTTAACCGGTTTTATACAACAAAAAGACCTTTAAGCAGGTTTAAAAGTTGGCTTATAAAAGACTATATTATGATTTATTATATTTTCGAAAACAAACTAAAGATTACAGACACAGGAATGTTTTTGAAAATTTGTAAATCATCCACTTTTTGTAACTTTATATATTTTTTGTAAAAATACCACTTACCTGTTTTTAAACGTTCAACTTATCATAACAGTCTTGTGAAATCAGGAATATATCTTCGGCAGGTACTTAATTCTGTAGATTGTTAAAGATGATCACACACAAAAAGAAAAACGGCACCTCTTTTAGTTTGTTAACAAAAACTAGTCGAGAAAACATCAACGGCAAAAAAGAGTTGTATGAGAAACGTAACCAGAATTACAAAAGTGCAACATGTAGGAAGAACCACGGGGTAAACGAAAAAACGGTTTCATAAAATTAATTATCTAGTAAAAAGTTTTGTAAATTTAACAAATAATATTTGGCTAAAATATCAACAAATTAGATTCTCATGCTATGGGGTTTTCTTTCACTACACTGGAGTTCAGTTTACAAAAAAAGTCACATAGTTTTTGTATTACGATTTTTTTTTCACAATTTGTAAAGTTTTACTCCACAGCGTTCCAAGTGTATTTTATTCTGTTTGTGGTTTTCACTTTTAGTTTTTTGGAACATCACTTTGTAATCAGCTCATTCACAAAAAAAAAATACTGATGTTTTTGTTGTTTTTACAGACAATTTTTGGTCATCTCTCGAATTGACGTCATCACATGGGATCAAATAAGTTGTACACAATATTACTGAAATCTTTCTTGTGAATTCAAAACCTTATGTATCAACATATCATTTATTATTTTCAAACTGTAATGATTTTTATTTTATACGGTTACATGTATACAATTAAACTTTTTAAAGATTATTTTATATGTTACACTTATTGACAAATTATTTAACACTAACACTTTATGTACAGAATTTAAAAATCTAAAATCAGTATACTATTGAAAATTTTAAAAAAAAGTTTTTTTTTACATTTCGAGTCAAATGTTTTGACGTGATTTTTTTTTACTAGCGGCCCCGAATTTTTTTTAGTGTGTGTCGAGAGTGTTCGTAAGTTAGGTCGCTTTTCGCCCCTTCGGTATCACGGCTTTAAATCCATGTTGCGTGTACGACGCACACTTTCCCTCTGACCGACGTCGCGACGTCTTCTATGAAGCTTCGCCAAAAACGGGGGTGGTTTTCTAACGCGCGTGCGTCGCTTCCCCAACCATTCAAAAACCACCCTTATTCCTATACCCAACAAGCTTCAATATCCCATAAAAAACTGATAGATTTCCGACGTTTTAACTTTGAGTTAATCTGTGAAAAACAAGAGAGACGATCGTTGGAAGAATTTGAATGTTAGACAAGGAGAGATATATGAATTTTATTTTGCTAGTTCGGGGACGGATTTTTTTGTTTTTTTTTTTGCTTTTTTTATTTATCACAAAAGAAATAGGTATCGTTGTATGTTTTATCACCTGTTGGCACCGGCTCTCTTGAATTTGTCCACAGGTTTGGCGATCGATTTGCTTTGGCTGTTTGATGTTTGACACATTGATTTGACCACGTGTTTGGGTGGATGGTGTGTGTTAGCTTTTGTGTAACAATTATTGGAGACAATGTGTGTTGGGGTCAATTATCTTCTACGTTTTGTATTGAAAGCCTCTATTAGTAGCGATTTAAGGAAGGGAACTGCATTCTTATACAATTTTGGCCATTCTACGTAGATGGATTCTTACTATGAAGAGGAACACACAGTTTTATTCTCTGTTAAAAATATAATTGTCATTTAAATATAAAAAATATAAAACTACGCTAAAAAAAAAATGAATTGAAAAAATTACTTAAAGTAAACAATAAATTCTTTATGACGTGTTCAAGCTGCATTAATATTTTTTGTAAATTAAAAAAGTAGTTACAATGTTTTGTGTAAAAATATTTACCACACAAAAAGCTCTTAAACGAGTCAAAATAAAGGAATTTTTAAAAATAAACATAATGTGTATAGCAATGGTATAAAAAAGTTCATTTCAATGAAAAAAAATATATCGTTGGACTTGTTAATTTTATCGGCGGTTTCTTATGGGGAAAGCAAACATTTTTTTTTTATGGCTTGCTAAGGAATGTGGTCCATACAGGTGTCACGTTTGCCCGAAGAAATACTTATCGTCTCCTTAGTGCTTGATTGTATTATGTCCATCAGTGGTAATTTTACATGAGCAATGATTGTATGTGTACTGGACCAATGTGTCTTATAAAAGCAGTAAATTAATTTTAAATATATTAAAATAAACTCTCACATTATCGCGTTTGGCATTTATTTCTTAGCTCTGATTGTATAGATTATGATTCTGAAGACAATTTCATTGAGGGGTCATCTTTGAATCAAATGGCAGGCAAGCAAAACAAGCGCTGGGAGGATGTTGGGCTGAGGCAATTTTTGCTCGAAAATCCAAAAAAGACATTTTTGAAAAAAAGTAGTGCAAAACTATCGAGTTCAGCCCGCGCTCATTTCTTTAATTTTCTTCCCCTAGAGCGGGGAGGGGTTGGGGTAGATAGACAGGGGGTGGAGGGGTTGTCCGTGAGGTGGCGCCTCCTCTGGTGGCGGACGATAAGAGAACTAAGTGCTCGGATGCGCGGGCTCTGGCGGCATGAATGGGAAACAAAAAATAAAAATAAAGTAAAGTGGATTGCGCCAGGTTGTAGCGGCGGCGCGTAGCGAAAGCTTTTCCTTCATACAAAGTCTGCATGTTTTTATTTTGTATTTTTTTTCTACATGCTTTTCCCGCTGCATCGGTGTACGATTTTTTTTTTCATTATTGAGCCAATTCGCTGTCAATAAATAAGCTATTTGTAAATTTAGCATATTTTGACTTTTGGTTATTTTATACAGCATGAAAAAAGCATTTATACATTTATTAAGAGGAAAAACTGTTGTATATTCATATATAAAGCAAAAAAAAAACAATTACAAATTATTTTGAAATAAAATATAATTTTTTAATTGAAATAATTTTTTTTTTTGTAAATTTGTTTATTGAATAAAATAATGTTGATGTTATACAAGGTTCCGCATTAATTGTATATTTTCGATACAAAATGTGCTACGATTTTGGCGCCTAGTTGTATGCAATACGCATTACACAAACGCTGTGTGGATTGCAGTAGTATTGAAAAATAGGCGTTCTCATGAATTCGTATAAATTTATTGTAGGATTGAGGTAGATTTTTCTTTTTCAATAATTCTGAATTTATGTATTTTATATTTCCTAAATATTAGGTACTTACCTACTTTTTTTCAACATGTTTATTTTTACAACAAAAAAAAAGTTTTCTGAAGCAGAAGAAATACAAAAATGAATACAGCTTTATTTTGGTTATTTATTTTAATCAATAAAATATAGTTTTTAAATACAAAACAAAGTTTTTTCACGCTTTTGAAAATAAAATAACAAAATTTAACATATAAAAAAAATATAATATAAACATAGGTACATCAATTACGCCACACATTATGTACGAAGGTACATACTTTATTTTTTTTACTTTAATTTTTAAATATATTGTAACTTTTAATATTTTCCAACAGGTGTCTATGTTCATCTTTAACTTGGTTGCTTGGCTTTACTTTAATTTGTATTTAGTCTGTAACCTAAGTTGCAATAAATGTTCGAGATACATATTTTGCACGCGCGTAAGTAACCACGCGTAAGTCCACACTTACACATGCTGCATAAGTACTTATTAATAAAGAAAATCTAAATCAAGTAAAATTAACATTTCATTATAAACTTTTGCTGATTTTCCCGGATACAAGGATAGACTTGACGAAAATAATTTATTTTTTTACAGTATGAGTGGTCAGCTTCTTACTAAGTACTCAGTATACTAATTGTTAATTCTATTCATAAATTATTTCATATATTATGAATAGTATAGAATCAGGCCCGGATCTAGGGCGGTTCGAGCGGTGCGATCGAACCAGGGCCCCGCGCCAGGATGGGCCCCGAAAGACTTTAAAGGAATTCTAAAAAATGTCGTAGGAATTGATATTGAATACTTTTGACTCAAAAAGCTGCGTTTTGCCCAGACAAAGACACCGATAATAAAAGTTTCTCACAGCAAACGTTCGGGGCCCCCGACGATCTGAATGGGGCCCTTAACGACTTGAATGGGCCTCCAAAAATTTTAAACAAAGCCTCCAGTAACAAAGAAAAAAGTTTCTGGGTAGGAAGTCAGAAAAAAAGTAAAGGTAAACAAAGGTATCGACTGCGTATGATTTTATGACACCTGTTTGTGTCTTATAATGAACTTCTAGGATAATAGCTGCATAACTTGCCTTTGTAAAGTCCACAGCGGAAATATAAAATAAAAGGCTTCGACGGCTGTAAAACATTTATTGCCATTGGCGCCGAGAGAGTAAACATTGCAAATTTAAACAATGGATGATTTATTGAAGATAGGCGGTGTCGAAAATAATGTAAATTTGGTTGATAGGATGTCAGATTTTTTGAGCTTTGTGATAATAATATTAACTTGATTTAAGTAAATTTTTGATGAACAGGTGACCACCCTAGTAATATGCAAAGGCGATAATTACACGTGACGCTTGTGGACAACGCAAAAAAAAACGCAACTAAGCTACACATCTAGTGTAACTTCTTGCCGCGTTCCCTCAAAGGGTTTCGCATGTGGCGAGTGAAACCTATTTATTTTTACATGTACGCCAACCACTTCATTTGAAGTGGGGATTTCCCAGCACCCGAGGAGGCTGGTATTCATTTCTTGTGAAGGTGAGTAAGCCTTGCCGGTATTTTATTTTGGGGTTTGAAAACACCGAAACGGGAAATAACTTCTGACATTCTCTGCGGGATTCGAACCCGAGCTCACGGCATGGAATGCAAGCACTCTACCAACTGAGCTATCGACCGGTAGTGCATTAAAATGAGCCTTGAATATCAATATATCTTTGCAACTATGACTAAAGATTATAGAGGTCAGTTTCAGACAAACTTATGTGTCAAATAAGCTTTATCTATTATGTGTGAATCACACCTCAAAAGACCTCTGCAAATTCGGAGGGAAAATTGCTAAGAAGTAGCATTGTACTTGCATTTTTTTTTACCTAATTAGTACCGTTTTTATTATAATCTAAAACTAAATCAAAGATGAAAATCAATTGAGATTCATATTAAATGCATTCTCGCAAGCAGAGACGTATAAGTTTGCGCTTACACATGCCACATGTGGACCTACAATATAAAACCCAATCTCAAATGAATATAAGCCTTGCAATTCTTGCCGACCTTCCCTGAAACAAGGGTGTCATTGGCAAAGTGAACCATCTTTTTACAGTATGGGTGGTCAGCCTCATACCAACCTAAAAGTCAAGAAGAGAATCAAGGAATTCAACCATTCAATTAGCATGTTCGTAAATTATATATTTTGCGTTCTGAAAAAAAATAAGCGCGAGGGGAGGGGATTTTGTGATAAGGGGGGAGGGGAAGGGGGGGGGGGCTATAGGAGGCCCCGAGATTTTTTTTCGCACCAGGGCCCCCACAGGGGTTAATCCGGGCCTGTATAGAATCAATGTTGGCAATCTATGTGTTTTTCGTTAATCAAATAAAATTATAGGAAATAGATTTGTGAAGAGGAATGCAATTCACCAACCTTTTTCGCTCGGCCAGAAACAGGTGGTAATTTATTCAATGAAAATTCAGTTTCAGGATAACTGCATAGATTGCAACATTTACCGCCTTTCCTAGAAATGGCAAAAATTAACCAATATTTAATGACAATTAATGTCAAATATTAGTTTTACTGAAAACAACAACAAACCTTTACCGTCAAATATTTGACTAACTCAAAATATGTTATGTAATCTTTACGATCTAGAATCTTCTACCTGAAACATGTGTCACCAGAGGTGAAGGCCACTTGACACAAGTGGTCAAAAAGTGACGTCACGAGGCAATCACGATTTCTGATTATATAACGTCATGATGCTTCTTGACTAAAATATTGGTATGAGACCGGACCGTAGTCTAGTGGTAACGCTTCAGACTCGTAGATGGAAGATTGTGGGTTTCAATCCCGGTGGAGTACAAAAAATATACCATTTATACTTTCATATAATATGCTCTTCGCTGGGTTGAAAAATTCATTTACCCTTACCAAAGATCGGTCACCAAAGGTCCATCCAGCCTTACAGCAGTAGGGTTTGCTTGAGAATTTGCGCTTTCTATAGCGACGATCAAGCTCTCAGAGGGATTTCGTGATGTGATTCACACAAAAACAGCGCTCACCAAATAAATTTAATAATCTTAAATATATTATTATTATTATTATTTGCAAATGTCACCCCTGTTTCAGGGAATGTCGGCAAGAGTTGTAGGTAGAGCTTATGTTCATTTGAGGTTTGGATTTTATTTGTAAGTACACAATCAGCATTTGTAAGCGCGAACTACAAAAAGAGGCTTTAAAACAAAATCACTTTTTTATGTAGCTTTTTAATTTTTTTACTGTTTAATTGTTCAGTGATTATTTGTTTTTTTGTTAAACTCAAATGTAATTAATTGCTTATATTCCTTGACTTATAGGTTGGTATGAGGCTGACCACCCATACTGTAAAAAATGGTTCACTTTGCCAATGTCACCCCTGTTTCAGGGAAGGTCGGCAAGAGTTGCAGGGCTTATGTCCATTTGAGAATTGGGTTTTTATATTGCAGGTCCACATGCGGCATGTGTGAGCGCGAAATTAAACGTGTCTGCTTGTGGGAATGCATTTGATATGAATCTCAAATGATACATATCCTTGCAGCTTAGATTTAGATTTAGAACTACACGTGTTTGTTTGTGGGCATACATCTGAGAGCTTTGAATGAATATATCCTTGCAACTTAGATTATAGATTATGAGGCTTTTGCCAATGCCACTCCGATTTCAGGGAATGGCGGCAGGATTTTTATGTTAATGTGAGTTTTGTTTTATTTTGCATGAACACATGCAGCGTGTGTAAGAGCGAACTTGCATGTGCCTGCTTGTGGGCATGCATAATATAGGAGCTCCCACAGTGAAAATTCATTTTTAATTTAAAATCTATCTTTAAGTTTCACGTTAAATGCATGCCCACAAGCAGGCACTCGTAAGTTTGCGCTTGCACATAATGCATGCGTGCATATATATTGATATAATAAAAACATATATTTAAAATTAATATAGCCCATGCAACTTCATTGAGGATCAAGGTAAAATATACCCACATGAGTGCTTCTTTTTGTGACGTTAAGGTTCCCCTGACGTCAACGATCTAAATCTTAATCTAAATCTAAGCTGCAAAGATATGTATAATTTGAGATTCATATTAAATGCATTCCCACAAGCAGACACGCATAATTTCGCGCTCACACATGCCGCATGTGGACATACAGTATAAAAAACCCAATCTTAAATGAACATAAGCCCTGCAACTCTTGCCGACCTTCACCTTGAAACAGGGGTGACATTGGCAAAGTGAACCATTTTTTACAGTATGGGTGGGCAGCCTCATACCAACCTAAAAGCCAAGGAATATTCACTTGCAAAAATACCTGCCTGTCTTGTGCAACTCTAAATAAGTCTTGTACTTACTATTCTTATTCCCCTCCAATCTCGTCAAAGTGCGTAAGAATGTATATTTACTTCTTTCAGCACTTTTACTTAACAAGGGGATGGTTTGAAAACAAATTTCCTTGTTATACGACCATCATTTCAATACGCAATAAAAGCCGGGCGTGCGCGCGCACTCTGGGCCGACAATCTTGCATTTATAACGGTCCATAAAAACGGGATATGGTCGGTTAAAGAAAGATTGGACGTTCGCGTTATAAGTCGGGAAATGTACCCGTGTGATGTTGGCCTGACAAATATTAATATTTACCCGAATCAAAAATATACATGATGACAAAAAGGCGAAGAAAATATTAAAAATATGCAAATAATTTATTTATTATTTTATCATTTGAAGTGAAGACAGCAGATGACCATTTTTTCCATGAAATGAAAAATAAATTTGTGAATAAAAAAGATAAAAACACGTTAAAAGATTTTCATATTCAATGTAGGTACATATTAAGTAGGTAGAAATCTAAATCGAAGCTGCAAAGATATGTATCATTTGAGATTCATATTAAATGCATTCCCACAAGCAGACACGCATAATTTCACGCTCACACATAGTACCGCATGTGGACCTACAATATAAAAAAAAAACAATTCTCAAATGGACATAAGCCCTTCAACTCTTGCCGACCTTCCCTGAAATAGGGGTGACATTGGCAAACTGGACACATATTAAAATTCGTTTTTAGAAATTAACAGATAAAAATATTTTGTTTCCTAAACTACTGAAGAAATCTATGATTATTTAGCATTAGTTTTAGTTTCTCAATTTTGAGAAGTGGAGAAATATGTGTAAAAATACAATTCCCCATAAACAGGGAATCTGGTTGACATTCACAGCATTACCAGGTTTTTCTTGCTATCTTCACACCCTAAAAGTGAACTCAGGACACTTTTCTGGGGCTAATTCAAATAGCCCCTATGTGATACAAAATCCCGCTGGGATTGTGAATCGTTTTCCCAAAGTGAAGGATCATCTTTATTCAAAATGTATTTTTCCCCTTTGACTTTTATTGATTAATCAAATTGTATTCCTTTAACCAACACTTCATAGCGTTGAACTCCAAATAATGACAGTCTGTTTTGTGGGAAAAATAAACATTCACAAGTATTTATCATCCTATCTTTCTTGCACCTCTTCAGTCAAGATTTGCAATACATTCTTCGATACTGTTGAACCAAAAATGTGTTTTGTGCTTCTACCAAACCACTGACTCTGGTTCTTCAACCAAGATGTTTTCCTTAGACCTGGAGCTCTTCGTCCCTCAATTCTTCCTTATAGATGAGATGTAAGACCAAGAACCTACATTTCTCATTATCTGGTCGAAATAAACTAACCTTGATGGACATCAGGAGTTTAGCTCTGGTTTCCATACGTAAAAGAACCTTAAAATTTGTGACTCGATCCATCCAGGAGATTTTTAGTACTTCACTTTTTTTAGCAAGGTACTAGGAGTTACAAAAATATTCAATTTTAATTAAATAAATATAATCTATAATTCAAGTTGGAAAGATTTAAGAAAGAGAAAGAATCATATTAAATACATGCCCTCGAGTAAGCACCTGTAAGTTCATGCTTTCACATGCTGTATGTTAAGATACATTGTTAAAGTGTATTTTGGACTGGACTTGGGTTAAAAATAACACCAAAACAGGAAATCATGTCACCCATGAAATCAAACTCACCGCCTTCCGACATCGAAGCGTTAAACACTTGAGAAATAAAGCGATCATAAACATACAGAATAAAGAAAATATCTAAAAGTGAGTCACAAAGTTTAACATGTTTGTGAAATGGGATGTCGCAGGCAATAGTTGTAATTTGCCTACAGCTCGCAGGGAGCAGGTTTGTATCTTTGCCTGTAAAACATCCCCCCCCCCCCCACACGCGAGGGTGCGGAATAAAAATCTTTATGGTAAGACGTGGTTTCGCGCCTTTTTACGTATGCACACCGAAAAGGGTGTAAGTTTTTGAACCCCGATGAAAGCAATAGACAGGCAAAGAAATCTGCTTTTTTTGTAAGTGCTAAGATTCATCGTTTTATTGTCAATTTCATTTGAAATACTGCCGTTCGTAATAGAGATCTGGTGATATTGTTAAACCATTGGCGTGGGTTCTTCAATCATGATGAGTCCTTTTCCCTAATAGGAAGGGTGGCCAGTCTCATACCAAAGTATTGTTACGATGTGTGTCCGTGTGTTTTTTTTAATTGTGTGAGTGTGTCTCTACATGTAGGTGTTTGGATAACTGTATTAGTGTTTGCTCGAATATTCTGGCAAAATCACCCATGTTCTAGTTCGCAATGTTTCAAGAAAAAATCTTATGCCATGCTATCTGCTATCTAGGGCCAAAGCTGTCTGTAGCGTAAGACTTGTATCGGAGCTGGCGAGCAATACAGTACAGTAAGTTACCTGTGTTCGAACCAAATGTGAACGGTATCTGTAAACATATTGAGTGAAATAAATTAACCGGCGTTTTTATTAAATTGAACTCGTTATTCATGGTAAAGGAAATTAAAAGAGATATAATATAATCTGTAATCCAAGTTGCAGAGATATATTAACATTTAAGGCTCTCAAATGCATGCCCACAAAGAAACACGTGTAGTTCGCGCGTATAAATGCTGGATGTGTACTTAAAAATAAAATCCAAACCTTAAAATTAACATAAGCCCTACAACTTTTGGCGACCTTCCCTGACACAGGAGTGATGTTGACAAAGTAAACCATTTTTTACAGTATGGTTGGTCAGCCACAAACCAACCTATAAGTCAAGGAATAGATCAGTGTATAAAAATATAATATGCTTAAAGCTCCCGTTCTGTTTTTTTTTTTTGTTGATCTTTTTAAAAACATCACACCATTCTAGTCTTGCTAAAAATGTATTTATTTCGTTGTAACAGATTATAGCCTTGTCCCATAAGCCGGTGATTCTGTCGCCGTGAGCGAATGCGCACGTATCTGCGGATACAATGGCTGTTACATTTTAGTTGCCCGGAAAATGCTTAAAAAAGTTTTACGGCCGCGACGAAATGGGGTCGGGCGATATAATTTTATGCGTCAAAGACATAATTCTAGAGGCATTAATTTTACGTCTTATGAGAAAAAAAAACACAGCATGTGAAGGAGAAGAATATCACGTTTTTTAAGTTTTTTTTACAGAGGAATGCAATTCACCAACTTATTGTTGCTGGCTAGAAACAAGAAAATATTATCAAATCATATTTTTGTATTTTTTTTTACCGGTCCGTAGTCTAGTGGTTAGCGCCACGGACTCCTAGATGAAGGGTCGTGGGATTTATACATATATTGTCAAATATGGTCTTCACTGGGTTGCTCAAGCCCTTCTCGTATGTATGTATGTGTCAGAAGAACCCACAGCACATGGACGCTCATACAAAACTATATATTTTCTCAAGTGGCGGAAGGCATTCCCGTAAAGTAAAAGCAACGGCACGACAAAACAAGAACCTCTAGGCTTACCTACGCGCCCATGACTCGAAAAGTAAATGGTTCGATGACCGATGTTAATGAAGCTAATAGCATACCTCGGGTGGCACTCCTTGTGGGATTGTTGCTAGATCACGAGTAGCGTGAAGAATGATACACATTATACGAAATAATAATAATGAAAGTCTACGGACAGGATTACTGTAAATCCGTTGCGGATGCAGCTTGGCAACACGCTGGGTTGAAAAATTCAAATAAAATTACAAATGACCGGTCGCCAAAGGTCCATCCAGCCATACAACAACTGGGTCTTGTTTGAGAATTGGCGCTTTCTATCGCGATTCACACAAAAACAGCGCTCACCAAATAAATCATCCTAAAATTATTATTACCTATCCAATGAGGTATTTTGAAGCACGATAACAGTTAAGTTAAGTTTGTGAAGAAGAATGCAATTCACCAACCTATTTTGCCTGGCTGGAAACAGGTTATCTAACTGTTTATAAACAGGTTATCTAACATCTAACTGTTTATTTAAAAGAAAAAGTGCATTATTTTTAAAAGCTTGAATGGTCAGTCTCATATCAACCTTTTAGTTAAGAAAAAACATGAAAGGTGCTATTTACTAGATACTCTATGAAGCAACAGTTTCTGTATACAACTAGAGCTCTGTGTACACTCTGCCTTGTTTATACTTTATAAATCGATTACGCATTACGCACCCCCAATATGACCCAATATTTCATTGACCGTGAAAACGTAGCTCTACGCTAAAAATGCTAAAATTAATTTACCCATATAATAATGATGTAATACCGAATACGGCAGGTACAATATATTGCGTAAACTCATCACAATTGCGTAAATCACATAATGTATGAAAACCAAATCACTCTCTAGGTGTACCGCCGTATATTCAATACATTTTCCATTTACGCAATCGAAGGGAGTTCATGTGAATGCTTTATACGCAGTAAAACACTACCCTAAATTTTGTGCACCCTTCGGGAAATTTACCCTAAAATACCCTAGTCAGGGATACCTATACTATAGTATAAACCGATCCGTAGTTCAGTGGTTAAAGCTTTGGACTCGTAGTCGGAAGGACGTGGGATCGATTCCCGGCGGAGCAAAAAAAAAAGCTCTCTCAATTTTTTGTTGGTATTTTTTGTGCACAACAGATTAATTTTCTCTTGTGGCAGTGCACCTTCATATTATAGTGATTAATCCATAAATCTAAGTTGCAAAAATATATATTATTTGAGATTAATTTTAAATGCATTCCCACAAGCAGACACGTATAAGTTCGCGCTAACACATGCCACATGTGGACCTAAGTACCATATAAAAACTCAATCTCAAATAAACATAAGGCCGGCAACTCTTGCCAACCTTTCCTGAAACAGGGGTGACATAGGCAAAGTGAACCATATTTTACAGTATGGGTGGTCAGCCTCATACCAACCTATAAGCAAGGAATAGCATGTCGGAATAAACTCTTTAATTAAATCTTTAAAAGTTTTCACATTGATTCGAAATATATCTAGGTCAGCGGACTTTATTAGAACCATCTATCTAATCTAATCTAATCTAAGTTGCAAAGATATGTTACATTGGAGATTCACATTACATGCATTCTCACAACCAGACACGTACAAGTTCGCGCTTGCACATGCCTCATGTGAACCTACAACATAAAAACCAAATCTCAAATGGACATACACCCTGCAACTCTTGCCGTCCTTCCCTGAGACAGGGGTGACATTGGCAAAGTGAACCATTTTTACAGCATGGGTGGTCAGCCGCATACCAACCTATAAGTCAAGGAACACACACACACGACAAATTACATTTTATACATCACTAAATAATAATATCCAAATACAAAATATCCATTTACAAATAAAAACAAATTCCAATTTAATAAACCCTAGCCGCCAACATTACAGATCAACCGCCATTTCTTTCTGTCCTTACATACTTCTTTCATTTCCTCCAGAGTCATAATTTTCTTCATACAGGCTCTTCTTTTATTATGACTCTGGATATTCCATTCATTCGCAATTTCGGATTTCTATATATAATCTATAATATAAGTTGCAAAGATATATTGGCATATAAGGCTCATATTTATTGAATACATTTGGATGGCTTGACTCTGGCCAATATATGCACACGCAGAATTCTTTAGTTTTTCGGACACGTTGTCCGTGGCAATGAGGATGGCTTGATACAACTGGTTGTGATCGGTGACTTGAAATAGAAGAGAGGAAGAGGAAAATCCCCACAAGATGGACCGATCAAGCAAAGATAGCAGCAAGCACCTTGATGGTTGGAACGCTGTTCACTTGCGGCCATCTTGGATTGACAGGTCTTCATACAAATGCATCATTAGTTTGTCAAAGTGTGGGCTCAACCGACGACTAAAATGTCTAAGAATAGCCCTGTTTGGATTCATCCCTCTTGTATGTTGAAAAGTTTAACCCATAAAAGCCCTTAGCTTTCATACTGAGTAATAAAAAACAACTTTTTTAAAAGTGAATAAAACAAGAAATTAAATACAATTTTTATTTTAGTGTAACTGTAACTCTGTCGTCATTGCACTGGGGGGGGGGGCAAGAGGTCAAGTCGCTTATCATCTTGACTAGACTTTTTCTAATATAATAACGCTGGTTCGATTCCCGTTCGGCCCCTTGACCAGAAATTTGACACTGGTTCAATTAAGTAACAATAAGTAGTTCATTAAAAATAAATTAATCAAATATAGATTGATGATGTCCGATATTACCTGTTTATGGAAATGCAAAAAAGGTTGGTTAATTGCAATTTCTTCACAAATCTATTTTATTTTTCATGAAAAATAAGTGCTTCAGCGTAAAATCATGCATTTTTGCTTGTATGAATGTGAATCTTAAATTTTAATGTATCTTTGCAAATATATTAACTATAATATATGGTTTTAAGCAAGGCTGACTCCGATTGGCAACAGAAATTTATTCAAATAAAATCTACGTTGATTTTGTCACGTAACAGATCATGACGTTACAAAAAAGATTGTTTCCAAGTGGCAGCAGTTGCACAAATAATATAAGTACTAAAAACTGATAAAACGATACGCGCAGTAATTTTAGGTGAATTTTAATGAAGCCGCAGTATACATAGTAACGTAAGAATTCGACTTAATCAGAAACGCTCTTTGCTTGAAGTACCGGGTTTCCCTATTCCAGAAAGAACGGGTTCCTATTTGTCATGAAGGCTGCTGGCTGAGTATCATCATCATCGACATCATCAATGGCACGACAACTCTGGATGTATTTTAGCCTCCTTGATCAACCGCAACCACCGCTGTCTGTCCAATGCATTTTTTCTTTCAGTCGCATACTCCTACAGTACGGCAGTCTGAAACCTGCACTCCGTCCAGCCACCTTAATCTGAATGTTTCCTTAGGAGCCGATATCACAACAATATTTTAAAGGCTCTAATTTCCATTCGCTGGATTTGACCCAACCATTTTTTTCTGCTGACTTCTATTTTTTAATAGACTTAATAGACCGCACGGATCACATCCACGTCTAGGTAAAGACAAAATAGTGTCTGACCTGAGAGGGTTTAAAATAGTATAAAAATTATTCACTGTTCTGGTTATTTTAATGTTATTTTGCTGTTGTCATAAATCAAATATTTATTTTGGTCATTCCTTAGTTCTACTTTGCGATGAAGTAAATAATATTGCTATACTCTAGGATGGCTTTCTTTCCATTAGTCCAGTGCATACAATGGACAACTTCGGACACAATTCTAATGAAATCCAGAAAGTTTGTCTTCGACTCGCTGCTCATTATGTCAGAATAAAACTTTCTAGTAGTCAAGTTCCACAAGAGAAAGAAAACACAGACAGTATAACTAACTGTAGACCAAGTATAAAGTTTTAATCAACCATAGCTTTAACAAAAAATGTTTTGAAAGTATAACGCTCACTGGAAGGCACTGTTTTAGTTTTCATACATTTTAATCAAAACGCTATGGTCGGATTGAAACGCTAAGATGTAGATGTATATTTGAGATACTGATACAAACTATAAATTCTTTTATGCTAAGCAAAATCATAAGTAACAAAATTTTAATTTATTACTTAACGTATACACTTAACGTATGACACTGAAAATCTGTTGTATAAAAATAAGTTCACTTTGGCCAATGTCACCCCTGTTGCAGGATAAGTCAGTAAAAATGCAGAGCTTACATACGTTGCGAGATACGAGAACTTACATAGTTCTCGACGTTTCGTTGGCGACGTAGCGACATGGACCAGTGAAAGGACCCAATACGGAATCAAAGTAATAATTATTTTTACAATCGCAAGCACAATTATTATTGCAGACGTCGCAAATTACGTAAAGTCTCAAGGTTCGTATAATATCCGAAAAGTGTAATTACCCAACTGTGAAATAATTACAATAATTGTAAATAAATCAAACGACCGTAATTAAAACTAGAAGAAGAAGAAGTTGATTTTTTCTGGCATCCTATTCTGTGTATTTATTTAAAGAAAGAGTTGTCTTTCCGTTTCGCAGTCTGATTAATTAAAAGTTTGTTGGTTAAAAAGATTCAAAAGACTCGCCAACGAAATGTCTACTCTGTTTTTTAAGGACGAAAATATGTCCACCCTGCGGTCAGCTAATTCCATTTAAAAACTTCAAATTTTGAATAAGACTCTTTATTGAAAAGACCAAGGAGAGGAAAGTTAAGTCGCCGAACAAGTTTGATTCAAAGGGAAGCAAAACAAAGGGCGATCCTTTGGTGTTGACTTTGTAGAAAAATGTATTAGTTGAAAGAGGGTGAAATATTTTTAAAAGTTCATGATTTTTTTCATGTAGGGTAGACCGGGGACAATTGAAACAAGGGGACAGTTGAAACATCGCCATAATAAATAGAATAGTACATCCATTCTGCGTATGATTACAAAAAATAAGATGCCTTGAGATTCCCCTCTCCCTCGCCAGAACCGCGCTGACCGCTGCAGCCAGGAGACGTGTGGGTGTTAAAATAACGCAATTGTGACCGTCAAAGTAATATTTTTCATCAAAATTCAAGGAGTGAAGGAGAAAAAAATAACGTAAGTACTAAGCTTTGGCTATATTTATTTCGTTCTTTTGTAAGTTTTTTAAAGTTAAAACTGTCTAAATTGTAGCTATCATAAGAGGTTACGAAATTATAAATGTGTTTTTACTAAAATCTGGCTCGGGGACAATTGAAACAAACGGCTCGGGGACATTTGAAACATGTTTCAACCGTCCCCGGTGCGAATTGTTTAAAGTGTAAATGTATTATAACTTGTTTCACTTTACTATTTTGTTTTAGGATGCCTCGAGTCAGAGTAAGAAGAACAGAAAGAGGTAAAAACCCAATTTCGCTATTCGAAGAAGCGTGGAAATAATTTGTAGACAACGGAAAGTCTATAAGATTTGCTACAAAAAAAATTGAGCTAAGCCACGTATCGCTGAGAAGATTTATGAAGAAAAAAAAGAAAGCAATGGAAGATGAATCGCCTGTTCCTGTCACTATGGGTTATAATTGTGTGAGGCGAGTATTTAATGAAGACCAAGAGAAATCCATGGTCGAGTATTTCATTTAAACAGCCAATATTTTTTACGGATTATCTCCAAAAGAATAACGTTAATTAGCTTTTGAATTGGCTCAAAAATATTCATTAAATATGCCTGACACGTGGAAAGAGCTAGAAATGGCAGGAGAGGATTGGTTTTCCGGCTTTATGAAGCGTAACTCCGAAGTCTCGATCCGTGTTGCTCAAGCCACTAGTCTTTCGAGGACCACAAGTTTCAATACCACGAATGTAAATATTTTTTATGACAACCTGGCTAAGGTAATGGTCCGGTACAAGTTTGAAGCAAAGGACATCTACAACATTGATGAAACGCAAAGAAAAGCTATGAAGATAGCGACGACAAGGAAGTAGATTGTTTCTGTTTAGTTTGCTTTCAATCATACAGTGCGAGTCGACCTGGAGAAGGTTGGGTGCAGTGCATTGAATGTCGTCATTGGTCCCACGAAGAGTGCACTCACCAAGATGTTAACTATATATGCCACAATTGTTTGTCAGACTAACTACTTTTGTAATAAATAAACTGATAATTTCATTATTCTGGGTGTTGTTTCAATTGTCCCCTGTATGTGTTTCAACTGTCCCTGGTGCGGGGACAGTTGAAACATCTCGATTACTTTTAGTTTTTATCCCATAACTCCTAAATAAACAATCATAAGCCAATAAAAAAAATACTACTATAAGCTCAATTAGTGTTACTATCAATAAATTGATTCACACATAAAAAAAATAACATAGCCTCGGAGCAATAAAATCAAGATTCGAAAATGTTTCAATTGTCCCCGGTCTACCCTACCTATTAAGAAGGGTCCAAGAGCTTGAAAAAATAATCTTTAATCTTTTATTTATCAAAAAGAGTTTCATGAGCTTTTGAAAAAAAAAATAGCTACTTTGGGGATTTCAGAAGATTAAACGGTGTTATCCACACACAGGATTTCAAAAAAATAGATTTGTGAAGAGGAATGCAATTCAACAACCTATTCTGCCGGGCCAGAAACAGGTACTAATATCAATTAATAATTCATTATATTATACTTGAATGAATTATTCATTAATAATTTCCCAATGACATTTGCTGAACCGGGATCAAAGTTATGGTCACATGTCCCAAGCGGGGATCGAACCAGCGTTATCCTATTTCAAATACGCTAGAAATATCAGCCTCTTTGCTCATTCGGCCATAACATCGATAAATTCATGGTTCAACTGCCACCTAACGAAGATTTTCCATACAAAGAAACGATGTTTCATGGACCAGCAATGGATCAAATATATGGGATAAAAGACGTAAGTATAAAATTTATCTAATATTATGAAAAAGTAGAATAATCTGAGTTGCATCAGCTGTTCCGGATATCTCCTCCTATAAAGTAGATGTAATCAAAAAAGGACTCTAACGGTTTTCATATTTACCCACTGTGGGCCATTATAACGCCGGGACTACAATGCGCCGGGTCTCTGAATGGAGTTGGTGAAACTACCCATGGCCTAAATCAGGGACTCTCAAGCTTTGTTGCCGCACAGACCCTGCACCGATTTCCAGCGACGGCACCTCCTCTTTTATTTCTCAGATATGCTCTTCTTAGTCCAGTCGATAGCTCAATTGGTAGAGTGCTTCTATTCCATGCCGTGAGCTCGAATTCGAATCCCACCGAGGGTATCAGAAATGATTTCCCGTTTCAGTTGTTTCTTGACTTGGTATGCGGCTGACCAAACATGCTGTAAAAAATGGTTTACTTTGATAATGTCACCCTTGTTTCAGGGAAGGACGGCAAGAATTGCAGGGTGTATGTCCGTTTGAGATTTGGGTTTTTATGTTGAATGTTCACATGGGGCATGTGCAAGCACAAACTTGTACGTGTCTGCTTGTGATAATGCATATAATATGAATCCCTAATGCAACATATCTTTGTAACTTAGATTAGATTAGTGTTTATTTCAAGCCCCAAAATAAAATACCGATAAGCTTACTCAGCCTTCACAAGAAATGAGTACCAACCTCCACGGGAGCTGGGAAACCCCCACTTCAACTGAAGTGGCCGGCGTAAGGCCAGCTCCCTTACCTGTAAAAATAAATAGTTTCGACTGACCATCTGCGCAACCCTTCGGGGATAACGCGGCAAGGAGTTGCATTATGTGTAGACCACTTTGGGAATCGCTGACACAAATGGTACAAAGGCCCAAGTACAAAGACCTATGTATGGGCCGTCAGTCCAGGTGCGAGACTGCCGCCAAAATAAATCAAGGCGGTAAAAAAATACAAAAAAAATAAACCATGCTATTCAGAGACTGTCAAAGAGTAAAAAAAACTATCGCTTATGTGTAACTATGAATTTGTTCTAGAAGATAAAATGTATAGAGCTATAAATTAATATGATTAAATGGTGAAGTGTGTCATTTTATACAATTTGTTGGATGTGTAAATTTTTATGAAAATAATATTCTAGGAATATCTAGATAAAAGTTACTCGGCGCTTTTCATAAAATATTTAATCCCTAGCTCATCCATGAATCATATTTTTTTCGTATGGAAAATAAGGCCTTTGTGCCACCCATACTGTAAAAAATGGTTCACTTTGCCAATGTCACCCCTGTTTCAGGGAAGGTCGGCAAAAGTTGTGGGGCTTATGTTCATTTGAGGTTTGAATTTTATTTGTAAGTAGGTACACATTCAGCATTTGTAAGCGCGAACTACACTTGTTGGTTTGTGGGCATACATCTGAGAACTTTAAATGAATATATCCTTGCAACTTAGATTATAGATTATGGTGCAGGATGGTCATGGATTTACTGTGTGTGAAAGGCACCGACTTAATATAGTGAAAAAATAACATAGGTTCATGTATGTTTATCTTCATGGTATTTTTTTTTTGTAATAATTTGAGATGTTTTTTAAAAGGATACAAAAATACCCGTCGTTGTTTATATTTTTTTAAATCCAGAACGCTCCTTAAAATATCTCATCGTATTCTTCAAGCAATTGTCAACCTTTTTAAATAAACAAAAATAGTAAGTCATGTAGGGATCAGGATGGCCATTTTTATAACAATTAACCATTTTTTTCTCACCAATACCTACTAGCGTGTAAAGAAGTGATATATTGTTTGTTAATTTTTTCATCATAATTAAGATTTTTTGTTCACAGAATTGCATGAAAAATTCAGTATAAACAGTAAACCAGCAAAAAAACAGTTTATAAATTGCATGAATATAACAAACAAAATTATTTTATAATTTCGACAATAATGTGAGTCATGACAGGTCAAACATTTCTTGTATTTCTACTTTTTGTGGACTTAACATTTTAAGTTCAATAGAATTGTAAGAATTTAATATTAAATAGGTGGGTTAATTAAATAGACAGGTATTACGCAACTGACTCATACATTTTTACACTTTTTTTCCGTTTATACTTCTTTTCGCTTATCTAATCATTCAAAATTATGTTTTTTTTTTTGCTCTTTTTTTATTGTAACTTAAAAAACGTGAGTAGCCTACACATATAGTCTAGCGGGGTTACACCAACCACTTCAGGTAAAGTGGTAGTTTCCGAGCTCCCGAGGTGGCTGGTACTTATTTCTTGTGAAGGCTGAGTAAACCCTGCCTGTATTTTATTTTAAGTTTGAAATAAGCACCGTAACGGGCAACCTTTTGGGGTATTTAAACCCGAGCTCTCGTCATAAAAGCACACTACCAACTGAGCCACTCTTAAATTGTCAAATAATTCCCAAATAAAAAACCAAAACAAAACCGAAAATTTAAATCATTTCTGGCACCCTTGGTGGGGACCTGACAATCATTAAAGCAAATAAGATTATTTAAAAAAAGGACATTAATGTATTCTCGTTATTTATTCAACAGAGTACCTACACATAATGTGGATTCAATGCAAAGTTGAAAAAAACATCAATTAATTAGTTATAAATACAGTTTGACTAGAATTCAACTATTGAACATTTACTGTCAATTAAAAATTCTCAGAATTGATCATTTTACTTTTGTTTAAAATCAAATATTTGATACCTTTATTCATACAATCGAGCCATAAATTCATCCACAACACACATAGATTATTATGTCAGAAAATTGTAAACATTGGTGTGTGTACTCAGATGGCTGGAATGATCATTTTTTAATCATCGCAAGTCTAGATCCCCGTATAAAAACCACGTCAAAAGTTCCAGCGTCATCACTTTTTTAGCGATTTTTTTGCAGCCCGTCGCGTTCAGGTTTTGCGTCGCTGCAAATCATGAAATAATTGAAAAAAAAACATTTATGCATCCCAGATCATGATTTCTTTTTAGGACAATTGTTATTTTCAGATGTTTTTCTTAATGAAATAATGAACATTTTTTTTAAATAAAATGAAAAAAGAAATTATTTCTTCTTCATCTATAAAAAATACATTTATGAGCTTGAAGATGTTTTCAATTTTTGATTCCAAAGCTCATCTTTTAGTACTTCAATTTTTTGTTTATTTTTTCAAATAATAATAATTCAATTGCGTAATTTAGTCATCATAAAACTGCATGTAGGTAATATTGACAAATAAAACAGATTTTTCTTTCATTTTAAGGTATTTTAAAAGCGACGTAATAGCATAAAAGGTACTCAATTAATTTTTAATGTTACGTAAGTAAATAAACAAAAGAAAATCAAAAATTGAAGGCTTTATTTACAATTTGTAACTATGTCAAGAAATAATGACTTATTAATTTATATTTTCATGAATAAAATCCTATTGATTGAGAAAATTAGTTTTCTAAGTTAATATTATTTTTGAAAATTCTTGTTTTTTACGTAATTTATTTTCGCATATGTGCCACGTCACCGTTTTTTCCATCATCAGTTTTTTCGTCAGCCATCTTTGTAAATAAATTATAAACAGCTGTGCTCATAAACAATATGCGCATTTGTTTGTACCAAATTGAAACAATAATTTTCACAATAATTATTCGTGCTTTTATTAGTTTTCTCACTGTTGTTAAAAGTCATTTGCATGTTATTAAAATTTGTTTTGAACAGTTGCTAAGCAAGAGAATGTTTTACTTTTATTTTGAAGTAAACATTAAGTATGTATGTAGGTACTTACTTCCAAGAAACGGTTTTCATATTTTTACACTCATCTGTACCTTTAGTACGAGTTGCAAAACTTGAGTAATGTAAAGTTTACGGCCATTATTAAAGATTGATTTCCCCCAAAATCTGCCGTTTTTGTTTGTTTGAACTTATTTTCTTCATCACTGTAACTCTTTTGCTAAGACCACAAAGTGTAAGAAACAAAAACGGCAGATTTTGGAAGAAATCACGCTTTAATGTTTTCCGGAAACTTTACTTTTCTCAAGTTTTGCAACTCGTACTAAGGGTACTGTTAACATTTTTGTCATGCATCGTTCCATGACTATTTGGTTGGAATGAGGCTGTACCCGCATGCTGTAAGAACATGGTTTAGGTACTTTTGGCAATGCCACCCCGATTTCAGGGAAAGGCGGCAGGAGTTTCAAATTTGTATGTTCATGTGAGGTTTGGTTTATTTTGTATGTATACATGCTGCATGTCTAAGCGTGAATTTACATGTGCCTAGGAGTCTCCAGCATTACACATGCGTCTTTGTGGGTATGCATTAAATCTGAGCCTTTTTGCAAATTAGATTAAAGATTATGGATCAATACTTTTTTAGAAAAAAAACAAGTATTTTTTTTAATTTTAAATGTAAATTTTTATTAAAAATAAAACTAATTAAAGCTTCTTACATGGATATGTTTATGAGAAGCAATAAATAATAAGAAACATTTGGAAAAGAAAAAGGAGAATATTGTTTTTCAAATTTATGTCGGCTATCATATGGAAACCAATACATCAGCAACAAGGAATGAAGAAGAAGAAGTTGCTATCATTTGTATTTAGTCTATGGTTGTGAACTAAAAGGCGGGAAACCTATAAGAGTTCAAAAAAATGTTCGAAACACCTAGGTATAGTATTTGTTTTTATAGAAAGAAAAACTACATGACATTTCGTTTTGTAGGTAAAATAAAATATTTATAAATTGTTGTAAGAAAATCAATCAATAATGTTTTTATGGTTTTCAATCGTTATAAAAACTATTTATTCAAAGTACCTATAAATTATGTCAAAAATATTTAA
The DNA here is from genome assembly GCA_951799405.1 of Agapetus fuscipes. NCBI lineage: Eukaryota > Metazoa > Arthropoda > Insecta > Trichoptera > Glossosomatidae > Agapetus > Agapetus fuscipes. The sequence goes on along the minus strand of OX637349.1, from coordinate 10,289,437 downwards.
ATACTTACGTTGTCAAAACAATATTATACTATCGTCTTTTACATAATTATTCTATGAGAGTAAAAATATTTTTTGAACCAGCTGTTTCATAAAATAATCATTTCAAATATTTTTTGTTATAATTTGAATTAATAATTTATAAAAAAAAACACTTACCCAAAATTATTGTTCATCAGATTTGAGCCATGACACAACAAAACGAATATAATTTAACAGATAGATAAAAAAAATAAGAGATAATAATTTAATTAAAATAATTTTCATTGAGGAATATAAAATCACATGACATAATATCAAAAGCACATTTTGTAACAAATATCAATAAAACAATGAGGTATATTTATTTATTTATTTTTAATAATATCACTTTCGTCAATTTTTAATTAAGTAACAAAACAACAAACGATGCACAAATATTTATTAAAAATTTAAGGAAGAAAAAATAAATTGTAAAAAGGACAACAAATAAAATGAAACAGGAGTATTTTTTATTATTTAAATTAATTCACTTGGTCAACAATATTTAATAATAGAATCAAATTAACAAAGGTTTAACAGGGTACAAAAGTAATGTTTAAATTTAGAATAATCTTTAGTTGCATAGACATACAAAAATGTCAAAAAAAATATTTAAAAACTTCCCGCCAACGAACTGTATGGCACAGTCTTAGAAACGAAAAGACGTTACGGGCTCATATGCAATTCTTCTTTTGACAGTTCAACCCCCCTCTTTTAAAAATAAGACCTAAGATCCCGGTTACCCTTAAAAACTTCAACGTCTTACTGCGCCACAATAGCCCTTGGGTAATTGCGCCGTAAGGACTATTTTCCTGTCTCTGATTGCCTTCACGTTCTTGAGCATGTGCTTCCGATGTAAGGAAGTGTGGTTCTTATTGCCTAGTACGTAAGGAGTACATTTGTGAGACAGGGATAATGACGTAGTTTGTAAGGACACGAAGTGGAATGATTTGATATGGAACGGTCTTTAATGTTCTGTATCCAGAGTTGAAAGGATGTTTGTTTTTATACAAGATTCAGTTCTTTTCAATTTAAAATCAATAAGTAAATTTTTGGATGATTTATTTGGTAGCGCTGTTATTGTGAATCGCAACTCAAGAGCTTTATGCATGATTGTTTGTTACTTATCAGCGCCAATTTAAGAAGCAAGACCCTTGTTGTTCTTGCAGCCATTCCTCTAGGGGTGGCCGGTACCTCCACACAAGTACCTCCAGTTGACTCTGTCCTTGCATACTTCTTTCATCTCATCTAATTTCATCACTCTTTTCATGCATGCTCTTCTCTTGTTTCCACTCTGTAAAGTCCATTCATTCGCAACCTCACTTATCTGATCAATCCATTCTTTTCTAGGTCTTACCCTTCCACGCTTACCTATTACATTCCCTTTATACACTCTTTTTGTCAGTCGGTCTTCATTCAGTTGCTCCAAACTTGGATAAACCTTTGTGACTGGTCTTTTTGTAAAAGCAGATATTTTTTTATATCCCTCACGATACTCTTGATCTAACAACAATCCCACAAGGAGTGCCATCCAGTAACATAGCTTTAGTAACAGGAATGTCGAGGAGATGAAATAAGTGTGCAAGGTCAAAACAAAGTGGAGACACATATGCAAAGATACTGGTCACCCCATGAGGAATAACGTCTGGATACAAATACAAGTAAAAACTTAATAATATTGAATTCTTACAGTTTTATTCCCCCCCAGCAAATCTATGGCTCATCCGCCACCTAACGTGAATTGAAAAAACAATGATTCATGGATCAGCTATAGATTATAGTTTAAATGTTTTGTGAATAACACTGTTGATGTTTTTGAATTAGTAAAATAAAGTGGTAGAATGGAGACCTCGTGAAGACAAAAGAACAAGAGGAAGGCCTCTTACACGATGGTCAGATGATATCAAAAGAGTTGCTGGTGACTGAATGCAGAGAGCCCAGGACAGAGACGCCTGGAGAGATATGGGGGAGACCTATGTCCAGCAGTGGATAAGAAGTGGCTGAATAAGTAAGTAAGTAAAATAAACCGATTGTAACAACGCCCGCTCTGATGATAGACCACTCGGACGTCCCAGGATACGTTGGGCAGACAATGTCGAAACTGACGCCGAAGTTCTGGGAGTAAGGGGAATATGAAGAGAAGCAGTGAGTCCTGGTGGATTGTGGTGCAGAAGGCCCTGAGAATTAAAAAAAAAACAACCTAAGAAAATTAAGTAAAAAAAATAAGTAACAATGATTAGTTCTTCACGCGTATTTCACAGGTTCAGTGTTCTCTCTCTGTTGCTTTTTATACGTACCTTCCTCCAGTACTTCCTCGAGCCAAGATATCCTATTGTCACTATACAGTATACATGCATGTATGTACCTACTGTACTCTTGGGCATTATACCTTCTTACTTATGGGTGAATTGTAAGGCACAATACTGTTTAAAAAATCCAGTGGCGTTCGTCATTTTTTAATTTAAGAAAAAAAAAATTAAGTCCTACGGTATAATTAAACCGCAAGCCATGGCTCATCCACAGCCTATTGTGAATTTTCCATACAAAAAATCGATGATCCGTATGGCCGATGGCAATGTTAGTGTTTGTGTTTTTAGCCAAAAAGTATACTATTTTTATTAAGAGTTCAAAATTAGGAGGTTGCCCTATAATCTATAATCTATAATCTAAGTTGCAAGGATATATTCATTCAAAGCTCTCAGATGTATGCCCAAAAACAAACACGTGTATTTCGCGCTTACAAATGCTGATTGTGTACTTACAAATAAAATCCAAACTCAAATGAACATAAGCCCTGCAACTCTTGCCGACATTCCCTGAAACAGGGGTGACATTGGCAAAGTGAACCATTTTTTACAGTATGGGTGGTCAGCCTCATACCAACCTATAAGTCAAGGAATACGAGTAATAAATGACATTTAAGTTTACAAAAAAAAAAAAAACAACAAAACCTTAAAAATAAATCAAAATAAATAAAAAAAAAGTCAAAAATTTCGTATGCAAAAAATGTAGCAAACTAATAAACCAACATTACAAATCAGCATTGCAGATTAGCCGCCACTTCTTCATGTCCTTGCATACTTCTTTCATTTCATCCCTCATTGCAGAATTAAACTGCGTAGAAGTATAGGTGAAATTAAAGAAAAAAGTTGTATACATTTATTTAGAAATTCAAATATAGGTACAAATTGTATGTATTTTTAACGAAAATTAGCACCATATTCACCGATTCTATATGGTTTCACTCACGTGTAGAATATGTTTTTCATTTACGCACCTAGCACATAAATAGAACACCATTTAATTTTCAAAACTTACCTACTACATACTTCTCACTGGATTAAAAATTGGAATGCCTTTGTGTCCGATCAGTAGCTCAGTTGGTAGCATTTGATGCATTCCATGCCGAGAGCCCGGGTTCGAATCCCGCTGTGGGTCTACAAAATGATTTCCAGTTTCTGTGTTCATATCAAACCCAAAACAAAAATACCGACAAGTTACTCAGCCTTCATAAGAAATGAGTACCAACCCCCTTGGAAGCTGTGAAACCCCCACTTCAACTGAAATGGTTGGCGTAGCGCCAGCCACCTTACCTGTAAAAATAAATAAATTATATTCACCACATGCGACCCTTGGGGGAAAATGCGGCAGGTAGTTACACTAAATCTGCAGCCTAATAGCGTTTACCAAACACCAATTCCCAAAGGTCCATCTAGTCATACAGCAACTGGGTCTCGCTTGTGTAAATGTTGCCTTCTTGCCAATGTTGATGATGGAGGGGTAAAAAATGTTTTTTTCTGAAGCGCATTATATTTGCCCTCACCCACACTACTCCCTTGTCTTATATCGCACGGTTGAGAGTGAAGTCGTAACGGTCCGCTTGGGGTAGCGTTTGTACGGCGCGAGGGGCGCGTGCGCGACCTGCCCCACCCCTCTCATCCCCCTACCTCCCCCTCACCCTGCGACACAATCCAGACGGGCGAACCTTCAGCTCCTTACCGCGCCATAGACAGGCTCTCAAAGTAAACGGTAAATTGCACAAAACTTCCGATTTTCTTTTCTAATCTAATCTAAGTTGCACAGATATGTAACATTGGGGATTCACATTACATGCATTCTCACAAGCAGACACGTACAAGTTCGCGCTTGAGCAAGCCGCATGTGAACCTATAACATAAAAACCAAATCTCAAATGGACATACACCCTGCAACTCCTGCCGACCTTCCCTGAAACAGGGGTGACATTGGCAAAGTGAACCGTTTTCTACAGCATGGGTGGTCAGCCGCATACCAACCTATAAGTCAAGCAAATTAAATTGCGTTAAATGCCTCACTCCGTTCTCAATGTGTTCCACCCAAGTTCCATCTTGAGACCGGTCCGTGGTCTAGTAGTAACGCTTCGGACTAGTGAATGGAAGGTTGTGGGTTCGAATCCCGGTGGAGCACAAAAAATGTACCATTTATATTTTCAATAATGCTCTTTTCTGGATTGAAAATTTTATTGCCTTTAATACCAAAGACCAGCCACACAAGGTTCATCCAGCTTTACAGTGCCTGGGTCTTGCTTGAGAATTAGCTCTTTGTAGCGACGATTCCCTTGGCGGGGATCAACCCCTTGCCCTCCAGCTTTGAAAGTAAGCCCTCTACCAATTGAGCAATCGAACGGACACACTGTATAGTGTGTCAGTAGCGAGCAGAACTCCGAAGAAGTCGCCCACAGAGGAGACGAAACGTAAGCTGAAAGTCTTCAAGAAAGTCTTCAAGAAAGAATAAAAAGAAAAAAGAAGAAGACAAGCAAAAACATGGACCACGGTCAAAACCCGGAACCAGAAAATCAAGCACACTGTATAGTGTTCTCCACCTTCTTATAATTTTTATGGTGTTATTCTCAAACAGCAAAGCCATGGCTCATCCGTAGCCTGCACTAAATTTTCCAAGTAAAAAATCAATAATCCGTAGATCAGCTACGAATCAAATGTTCTGTTCAAAGCCCTGTTGGAGTTTGCCTGGAGTCCATTTTGTAAATTGAAAAAAAACTTAGGTTTTGTTAACAAAAATCGTCGATTTAAAACGAAGAAAAAATAAAAGTAGGTAAGTTTAATTATAAAATAAGGGATGTAAATGTAACCAAAATTGGATACAGGATGGCACACGACGAATCATTATTCAACAGTTTAAACATCGTGCACACACGTGGGCAAAATATTATCCTTAAAAAACTACATCCATTTTATTATATTTTAGTTTCTTCCTGCTTCAAGGTCTTTACCGTCTTGCTTTGTCCCCCTTTTTACGATAAGGTATTATGCCCAGGGTCCTTTTAGTACGACTTCCCTCACTAGGCGAATAGAATGGCATAGATAACGCATGGTGATATAAAATAAAGGTACAATATCGTTGCATTTATATAAAGTTGATTGTAGTGGAACTTCCATAACTGTCGAAATAAAGTATGGTCTGGAAGTCTCATCATCACGGTAATTCTTACCTACCGAATATCGGTAATATTTGTATGAAGACTAGTCAGATGTTCACTTGCGACCATCTTGGATTGACAGGTCTTCATACAAATATTACTGATATTCGGTAGGTAAGAATAACCGTGGTGATGAGACTTCCAGTCCAGGACTAAAAAACTCATTCCAAAAACCTGTGAATTATCTTCATCATAAACCATTTTATTTATATTGTTACAAAATATTAACTCACAGTCAATGTGCATGTACCGTTGTGTATGTTCGGAAATGAAAATAGTATATACTTGCAACTTAGATTATAGATCTTTTGAAGGCAGTGCCTTGCTGTGCTAGCCCTTTGTTCTCTGCTAGTCACCATCTTATAGAATTGTAAATAAATATAATAATAATAGACGGATGATTTATTTGGTACGCAATGTTTTTGTGTGAATCACACCTCACGAGCCCTCAGCGAGCTTAATCGTCGCTGTAGAAAGCGGCAATTCTCAAGCAAGGCCCAGTTGCTGTAAGGCTGGATCGACATATGGTGGCCGGTCTTTTGAGCTTGCAGAAGGCTCTTGATGTGCAATTCACACAAAAACAGCGCTCACCAAATATAATATTATTATGAGGAATTATTAAATTTAAAAAAACACACATTTTATTTTCGCAAATTGAGTATATTTCACCTCGAGTACTTTCGACTTGCTTGGGTAATTTTTTGTAACAAATCAATTTTCACTGTGTGAATACACAAACTCTTAAAACTTTGTAATATTATTATTAAAATCTTGTACGTCAAATTCTCATTGAAAACTCCCTCTTTGGCATTTTTAGCTTCCTTGTATTCTCCCCCATATAAGAAAGTGTGCAACTAAATACCTGGAACGACAAGTAAGACACCATTACTCCGAGTAAAAAACATAAGCACAAACTCCCCTCGATAGCGTAAATTAATAATGTATAGAATATACAACAGCACCTCTAGTGAGTGTATTGGTTTTAAGTCATTTTTTTCTATTTACGTGATCGGGGGGAATTAACGCGATGGGTAAAGTAAGACACCACGAGTCAGTATGCCACGCGAAGCAGAGGAAGTCCGAGATAGTGACGGTTGCAGGTCACAGACTGTTGAACACCAACGTCTGCTGGTGCCTTACTTTTCAAATTTTTGAAAACGCCAACGGTTTCCGTGGGTCAGAAGATCAAATGTAAAAGAAAGAAGGTATAATCATTTCTTGGGAAGGTTTCTCTATAGTCTAAGTTGGAAAAAAATCATATTTAATGTATGACCATAATATGTGAGTACACGCTTATGCATGCTATTCATATCCTGTGGTAGGTATCTGTGTATATAAAAAATCTAATTTGGAACGACTTGTTGGCATTTAAGATTAATATTGAACGTATGGCCACAAGTATGTTTACAGATGTAAGTTTGGACTTACACATACTGCATATGTACACACAAAGCATAAATCAAAATCTCAAATGAGCATAAACCTTTCAAGTTTCAACTCTTGCTCCCCTTCCCTGGAACATACGTACATATTTCGTCCCCCCAGTGTTTGTTTGGCTTATCTAACATTAGATTCACAGCACAATCTGAGCTCAGAAAAAAACGTAAAACACGATAATATGAGAGTGGTTTTAAATATTTTTAAAATCAATTGCCAATTTTCATAAGGCAAATTGCTCCAGTACACGTACAAACATTGCTCATGTGAAATAACCTCTGATATAAGACAAACATGCAATAAGGAGACGATTTGTTGAATTACAAAAAACAAATATTTTGTACCCTACATGTTTGATAATAATACTTCAAGAATAAAAATTAAAATCTTACCTTCCCCCTTTTTTACCGTCTTACCGTGGACAACGAACAGCTGATATTTATTCGGAGGGGTGGCCAGGCGTTCCATATGATTCCCTTAGCATCTGCGCCTCATTGTGGGGATAGATAATGATAAAAGGGAGACGCTACAATATTGTCAATGTGAAGACATCTACAAAATATATAAAAAAAACCGTGTCCTTTTAGTTAATCTTTTTGTTGACGTGAAAAATGATACTTCTTGAATGTTTCTATTACATGAATGTTTCATATATTTCTATCTATAATCTAGGATTCTTATATAATTTTCTTACTCTCACAAGAATCACGTGTAAGTTCGCGCTAACACATGTTGCTAGTGTACTTTCAAAATAAAAGCCTAAATATCATATTCACATAAACCCTGCTCTTGCCGAGCTTCCCTTAAGCAGGGGTGGCATTGGAGAAGTGAACCATTTTTTTTCAGTGTGAGTGCTCATACCTATCAGTCAAGAAACCCGTATAAATTTATACTAAAGTTAAGACTCTCTGCCCTGCCTCTAGCCCGGCTAAGTGACATTACTTTTTTCCCTACATTTTAAATGTGCTGAGTCTATTTAATAAAAATCTCGGGCGGCACACGTCTATGGAACGACGGTCCATCGCAACCTAAAATCTATAATCTATGTTACAAATACCTTCATATTAAATTTATACCAAAAGCAAACACATATAAGTTTGCGCTTACACATGCCGAATGTGAACTTAGAACATAAAAACACAAATCTCAAATGAACATAAGTGCAAGTCTTGCCGAACTACTCTGAAACATGGATAATATTGTTAAAATGAACCAAGTTTTAACATAATGGAGGGCCAGTCTCATGCCTATCAACCTATAAGCCAAAGAATCTTCATCAAATCATCTAATCTAATCTAAGCTGCAAGGATATATATCATTTAAGATTTATATCAAGTGCATTCCCACAAGCAGACATGTACAATTTCGCGCACATGCCGCATGTGGACCTACATTATAAGAACCCATCTCAAATGAACATAAGCCCTGCAACTTTTGCCGTCCTTCCCTGAGACAGGGGTGACATTGGCAAAGTGAAACATTTTTTCACAGTATGGGTGGTCAACCGCATACCAACCTATAAGTCAAGGAACAATCATCAACAACAAAAAACAAGTCGTCTTATTATAAAGGTGCATCGCCATGGCATTTCACATCTGGACACACTTTGTGCAACTCCTGGTCGTGTGCCCGTCTTGCTCCAGTGGGCGGGGCAGGTGGCGGGGCGCGTGCGGCGCATGCGTGCAACGGAGCGGTAAAGAAACGAGTACGCAGCGCCGGAAACAAATTATTAAGGGGCGAGCGCTGTGCGGCGTCTTACATGCTGTTCACACCGAGCCAGGACAGACAGGATGGAATTCAAATGAGGGGTCTAGAGCAACGCAACTTAGCTACACATATAGTGCAACTTCTTGCCGCTAAAAGTTTCGCATGCGGCAAATATTGTCACGAACCTGAAATACGCATGTGCGCCTGTACACGTATACATACTCGAAGTGTGACGAACTATAAAATCAAAGTGCTAACGTTCACCTATGCATGTAAGTTAGAACCATCTGGAAGTAGTCCGTGATTGTGTTAGTGCATAACGTTCTGGTGGGAGAATAATCTAGAGAATACGAGAAAGAGAAACCCAATATAAGGGACTGAAATGGTACGGAGTCAGTAGCATAGAACAAGTTACCTTTAACGAAAGACCAATAAACGGTGATTGTCAAGTATTGCAAAATTGTGCGAAATAAATTCTGTAAAAATAAATTATTGCATTTTAATTCAAAAGATAGCCCAGCAAAAACGTAACAATATCTTAGACTAACCACTTCAGTTGAAGTGGGGGTTTCCCAGCTGTCGAGAAGGTGCCGGTGCTTGTGAATGCTGAGTAAGCCTTGCCGGTATTTTATTTTGAGTGTGAAATAAACACCGAAACGGAAATCATTTTTCTAAGCACTGTTTCTTGTTTGCAAGTATCGGTGTTTATCCGTACCTACACCTTAATTTGCGGATTTTTTTTAATTAGTGGTTCAAAAATATATTTTTCATGTTGTCTAACAATTAAATTTCACGTGTCGTTTTTAATGTAGGTGCATTGTTTCATTTAATTCTAACAAACCAGAAACATAAATATTCAACATCTAATCTAATCTAATCTAATCTAAGTTGCAAAGATATGTTACATTGGAGATTCACATTACATGCATTCTCACAACCAGACACGTACAAGTTCGCGCTTGCTCATGCCTCATGTGAACCTACAACATAAAAACCAATGAACCAACGAAAAAACATGAACTGAAAAAAAAAAGGTTCACTTTGCCAATGTCACCCCTGTCTCAGGGAAGGACGGCAAGAGTTGCAGGGCTTATGTTCATTTGAGATGGGTTCTTAAAATGTAAGTCCACATGCGGCATGTGTTAGCGCGAAATTATACATGTCTGCTTGTGGGAATGCATTTAATATAAATCTTAAATGGTATATATCCTTGCAGCTTAGATTAGATTAGATTAGAACTCATTTAATTTACTACAATATTTTATTAACTTGAAAACTTTCCACTTACTTGCTGTCCTTAAGTGCTTGTACGCTGCAAGTGCTAAGCACGCTGTCTTCGTCTGAACACAAGAACTAGGGGATCTTTATTGGAGTATAAAGAAGAAATAAACTAGATTACCTACTTATTGCACAAGGGTTTCGCAAAGTTTTTTTTTGCACTTCCGTTTTGTATAGAAATAATTGCTTTTCAAGGAAAGAAATCAGGGACATGTTTTGTTTCCTGGTATTTAAATACTTACCATTTTTTGCAGAATTTGATTTGAGATATGAATTTAAAAAGAACGTTTTAAATATTGGACAAGGAACCTACAGGATGCCTGGTATTGCTGAACTATAAGAAAAATTTCTGAATTATTTTCTTTATTATTTTATTGTGTTGCTTACTATCGGTGTTATGCACACAGCAAATCCAAGGCTCAACCACACCAAACGTGAATTTTCCCTACAAAAAATACTATTATCTATGGATTTAATGTTTTGTGAACAACACTAAGAAAAACAACAACAATACTAATTCAAAGGCTAGCGTTGCTTCCAGAACACCAGATCTTGTAAGAAGATCACAGCGACTAGCCAACCGCTGATAATGCCCATCGGAGCAATGGGCGAAACTGTCCGGAATGAATCAACCAGACCACGGCTACATAGCCCGAAAAAAGTGATTGTTGTGTCAACAAGTACCGGTCGTGAAAGCTTCAATGTACAAACACTGAAACTTTGGTTACGTTGGAAGATGAAAATATTGCAACGTTTGCGAATATCTAGAGCAGCGTTAGGGCATTCAAGGAAGAAGAAAAAGGTGAGAGAATCGAACAATCTAGAATTTATATGAATGTGATAATTATGAAAATAATTAAAGTGGATGACAGGCGACATGATAGATTGACCAAATAAGTGGATCTACTGTTTAAACAGCTGATGTAGTTTTTTATTCACAAATGGAGAGAGTAGAAAAAATAGAACCCAGGCATCTTCCTCGTAAAGACTAAGCTCTATCGTTTGAGCTATCGACCGAATGAATTAAAAAACAAACAGAAAAATGATGATATGATAAGCTATTCCGGTCGATAGCTCAGGTGGTAGAGTGCTTGCATTCCATGCCGAAAGCTCGGGTTTGAATACCACCGAGGGTGTCAGAAATGATTTCCCGTTTCGGTGTTTATTTCAAACCCCAAAATAAAATATCGGCAAGGTTTACTCAGCCTTCACAAGTAATGAGTATCAGCACTCTCGGGAGCTGGGAAACCTCCACTTCAACTGAAGTGGTTGGCGTAAGGCCGGCCCCCTTACCTGTAAAAATAAATAGGTTCAACTCGCCACATACGACCCCTTCGGGGATAACGCGGCAAAAAGTTACACTATATGTGTAGCTTAGTTGCGTTGCGTTATATGAAGCTTCGGTGCTGTGGCCAAGAGGACAAGGTGGTGGTAAACCTAGCGCATGTTTGAAATTAACAGCGCTTGTTCGATCCCCGTCTCACCTTCTTGTCATAAGCCTGACCGTGAACGTCCTAGTAATTATAAATTGCAAGTTTATTAACCACAAAAATAAAACTATATGTCATATCTGTTTCTGTGCATGTAAAAATAGATTGATGAACTGCATTCCTCTTAAAAAAGGGTATGATCAAAGGGAATGTTTATACCCAACGATAGTTCCAACATGAACGATAAAGAATATTACTTTTGTACTTTAGTTTTTTCTGGTAGGTATTCTTTTCAATTTGTAATTTATATTTTTGTTATGTGTTAGTAAATCATTAAATAAGGCATAAATTATAAACAAAAACAATATTGATTGAATTATTTATTACCCGTCACTATAAGCAAAAGTCTGCTTGTGTATGAAACATTATGCATTTATCAATAGCATGATAAGAAGACGACATAATACTTCTAGAATAAAATTATATAATTATCATTTGTACCCTCCGCAATATACAAGTATGCGCCAGTTTTTTGCCTTTTTTTATTGTTCCCATGTTTATTGTTGCAAGTGCCAAAATTAATGATGTTACTATAATAACACAAAGTGGGTAGATATGTATGAGCTTTCGAACACAAATAATGTTAGAGGTATAAAAAGATATTTTTAAAAATTAGTTTTTATTTTCTCAAAGGAGTCTTTATTACCTCAAGTAACTGTAACTGTAAATGTTACTCTGTCGCCATTCTGCTAGAGGTGGCCAGACCCTCTACAGAGCTGCCTCCATTTCTTTCTATCATTACATACCTCTTTCAATTTATGAAGATACATAGATACTTCCTAATTATTTTATGAACATATCGCTTTATCTATAACCTATAATTTAAGCTGCAAAGATATGTTATCATTTAAGACTCATATGAAATTCATGCCCACAGACCGGCAAATGTAGGTTCGCGCCTACGCATTCTACATGTGTGCATACAAATAAAATAAAAACTCACATGAACATAAACCTTGCAACACCTGCCGCCTTTCCCTGAAACCGCAGTGGAATTGGCAAAAGTGAACCAATTTTTACAGCACGGGGGGTCAGTATCATACCAATCTATCAGTCAAGGAGCCGATATCTAAAAAGCCAAAAGGAATGCATTTCGCAAATTTATTTACAGTTTTGTGTTTAATAAAATTAGCCTTGTAGTGACAAACAAAACATCCAATCCAATTCATGATTTGATCCGTGCATACATACCGAAAATCATTGAATTCCATTGAATCCGCAACGAGGTCTAATTGATTGTAAAATTGTTTATTTATTTCATCGTTCGCGCGACACGGCGTTACATTAAAATTATATTTAATGGCCGGTTTAAACATAGAGGGCATTATAGCCGCGCCAAACAAAATTATTGCTGAGCGAATTGTGTGACCATTTATTGGTCAATTATCGGCCACCAATGGTCGGCGGTAGGAATTCTGACGGTAGGTATTGTTGGCCGATTGGTGATGATGATTATAATTTGTGGACATGTGACTAACCACCCCCTCCCCGTCCTCCTCCTACCCCCGTTTTCGTTCACCCCCCATCAAAACATTAGTTCAAATAATTAGAGCCGATATCCGACACTACAATGGCGACCTGTTGAACAGTAGTAGACTGGGAGCTGGGCACGTGTGCCTAAAAGAATATAAAAAAATCAAAAACTTGATTTTGTCTTTCCGGGCTTTAACCGTGGTCCATAGTTTTGTTCTTATTTTTTCTTCTTGAGACTTTTTCAAATAAAAAATATTAATTATTGTTGATTTCGTCCCTCTAGTGCTTGTTTATATTATGCACATCAGAGATAATTTTGACATGAGCAATGTTTGTACTGGACCAATGTGTCTTATGCAAACTTCAAATCTATTTAAAAATATGTAAAACAACTCTCACATTATCGTGTTTTACGTTATTTTCTTAGCTCAAATTGTGGAGAATGTGATTCTTAAGACAATGTCATTGAAAGATCATCTTTGAATCAAATGGTAAATAAGCCAAAAAAGCACTAGGGGGAGGATATCTTAATCTTTCATATGTCTGGGCACGTATTGCACCTCCACGTGACTACGCTGGAATAAATGTTAACTATTTAAATATGATGGGCGCTGTTTTATTGTGAATCACACCTCAAAAGTTGAAGTGGAGGGAGAAATCGAGAGTGAAGGAAATATTTCTTTAGGAATATCAAAAAAAAAACAGTTTTCGCAATGACAAAAAACTTATGAGAAAACTAGATAAGATTTGAAAAATTGGTTTTAATTTTAAATACTTTTTTCGCTTTCTTTTTATCAAATGCCATAATTTAGGAGAGTCAACTAAAAAATAAGTTAAAAATTTTGTTGCAAAAGTCCCATATACATTAATCGTTATTTCTCTTACTAAAAACTATTTTTTTCAATTCCTTGACTTATAGGTTGGTATGACGCTGACTACCCATACCGGCCATACCTACTGTTAAAATTGGTTCACTCCTGTCACCCTTTATTATAAGAAAGTCGGCAAGAGTTACAGGTTTAATGTTCATTATAGGTTTGAGTCTATTACGTAAGTTACTAAACTGTATCCGCAAAATTACACGTATTTGCTAGTGAACATGCAATAAATATAAATGTATCTTTGTATTTTGATTACAGTTCAAATGAAAAAAAAAGTTTTGAATGACCCACAAATTTGTAAATTACGTGCCTGGCTCTCAGGGAAATTCATAGTCGGGTCGATGGTGATCGACTAAACAGGTGGTTACTGGTTAGGTCTGTATACACCATTTACCTAGATGTGTTACTAGGTCTATACAGATGTTTAGGTCTGCTGAGGCCTGTTTATCTTCCATATGTCTGCACAGACCTGGGTCAATAGACATCGATCGGTTGATCCTACCGTATTGATTTGAAGATAGACAGTTATGCACTTTTTATGAAAAACAAATAGCGATCAGCTGTTCACGCATCGCCATGTTTTACTGCTTGCTATGTATATGATAAGATCTATTAACGCTCGTTGAGTCTGCATGCCATGAAGTCTCTAATATAGCTGCAACTTAGATTATACTCTCCAGAAAATATGTCAAGTAGATCTTTAAAACGGTTAAAAAATACTGTCATGTAAAAAATATAAGTACAATAATGTTTCCCAAACGTGGTGACTTATTGACAACTCACCTCCTCAGTGATCGTTTGGCTTATCAACATTTTTTTCAAAGATGACCTTTAAATGGAATTGTTTTAAGAATCAATCAAACATTCAACGCAATCTGAGCTAAGGAAAAAACGTAAAACACATTAATGTGAGAGCTGACTTAAAATGTCACTTATTTAGTTTTACATTTAAGGTATCGAATCGTATCCATTTTATGATGAGCAACTGTCGCTCATTGCTTCAACAGGTCCTTGCTCCTGCTCGCGAAAAAAACCTGACCCGGGCATCTTCCTGTTGGGATATAATAATTGTTTGTCTTGAGCCCATCATTTGTCAATGGCACCTCGGCCGTTTACTGCTCCGAGCCCCATATGGCAGATGGCGGAACATAAAAGACTGACAAACAAGCAAACAATAAAAGGTAATCTTTGTTTTTTTTTTTGTTATCAATTTGATGAGCAGGAGTTTTTCAAAGTTTTCAAATAACAGTTTTTTTCAATAACTGTCAAAGAATTCGACATGTTGTAATTAAAACTGCAAATTATTTCCATTGATTGTTAATTAAAAGTTTGTAAGTTTTCGAAAAAAAATTAATAATAACCTTCTATTCCAGCGTAAGTCACGCGGTGGGTGCAGTATGTGACCAACCACATGAAATATACAGATTGTATATAAGAATTAGAAATTTGAATATGAAAAGGATTAAACAAGAAAATAGTAAATGCTTAGCATGCAAATACGAGTATCTCTATTAAATACAAACTTTTTTGTTTTTGGATAATAATTTATTGGAGGCAAATTTGGAAAAGCCTTAGCCATCCTTAATGGAATGTTGGCAGGCTTACACTAAATGTGTTTATAAGTATGTATTTTTTCATCATCTTTACGCTGAAGAAACCCATCGCTGATATAGGTATAACGTCCGGAAGGGGCCGTCCATAAATTACGTCATCGATTTTGGCCGATTTTCGACCCCCCCCCCCTTACAATCATCCAATAGTCATTATCTAGTGACCTTCTCCCCCCCTCTTGCTGTAATAATGGATGAGCTTAATAATTAATAATGTTATATCACTTACATAATATTTTGTATATTTTGTAGAAATTGGTATTTACAAGAACGACGTCACTTTTGGTACTCGTACATCATTTGCCATCATCCGCAGACCAGACTCTTCCCCCCCTCAATGCGAATGACGTAATATATGGACAGCCCCGAAGCTCCAATTGATATCCACGGCAACAGATCCCAGAAAGTAACTCGCCAGTGTCAACCACCAGTCGTACAAGTCTACAACTTCTATATGATAAAACTCCTCAATTTCAGTGAAACTACAGGTCTATGACACTTGGAGTGCCGCATTGGTGTGGGTGTTGATAATGTGGCAGCTGATGTCCTGATCCTTTGTAGCAGGGCTGTTAGCTGCGTAGTGCTGTGTTGTGTTGCCTTTCTTTTGAGACACTGAAAGGAAGTGGCGATTGATATTGTTTTGTTAATTAAACAGCACAAATACCGGTAACTCGTTCCATAAACGGGCAGTTTGACAAAATAATGAGTCGTGAAACAGACTGTCGGTGAAACCGCGTTTTAATAATAAAAAAAATAATAATAATGTTTATTTGAGAAACATTGGTTCAGTCTTAGTTCAAATATATTTTATCCTCCTAATTATTTTGTTTATTACGCAATATGGTTAAAAAAAAAAAAACAGAAATAGAGTTTTTAACTCAAGACGTTGTCAAATTAACAAACGGCAAACTTTACGATTATTATCTTTCTCTACGGTAATAATTACTTTAAATAGGGAATATAATTCCTTTCCTTATGGGGGGCCTACAACATTGTAGATTGCTTAATTCTGACGTATTGTATTTACCCAATTCAATTTATTTTAAACGTCAAAATGTCAAATTATTGTGTCAACCGTTTTCTAATTCCTAAGAAGTGTGCGTTTTTTTCTTTGTAAGTAGCTTTTTTTCTTTGTAACCTTTTTTTCTTAATAACCTTTTTTCTTCATAACTTTTTGTTAATAACCTTTTTTTATGAAATTCAACATTCAGACCACAGGAAAACAATAAAAGCATGGGGAGACCGTATTTTTTTTATAGATGGCAATGTTGCAAAGAAACGTTACTTATAATTTTTTACACTAAGGGTGTCGAAAACCTAAACAAAAAAAAATAATCTATGACTTCATTTATAATCTATAGACTATAATTAAAAGTGTCGATTAATTTACATTTACGATTCACGTTAAATGTAAGTCCAAAAGCAAACACGTGCAAGTTCACGCTTAAACAATATGCATGTGCTCTTATTGGTAATTAGGTCCTAACTGGCAAAAGTGAGACAAATTTTTCCAAGTCAGTTTCTCGCTTACAAATGCTGCATGCGTATTCACAAATTAAAATCCAAATCTCAAATGAACATATGTACATACACCCTGAAAACTCATATCGACCTTCTCCCTTAAACAGAGGGGATATTGGCAAAGTGAATCAATAAAAAATATTTGTATGCCTTTTCAACAGCATAGCACACATTGTTTTTTTTACCTCATCTGCAGCGAAGGAAACTTTTAATGCTTGGATTTTTTTTTGGTTTGGGAATCAAACTCACTACCTTCCGGTTTTGTATACCACTACTGGTTCGCGAGTATGCATTACCGAGCGTCTTTGAATTTCCTATTTATCAAAATGATCAGACAATGGGTATCATGTTCTCAGTGTCTTGAAGTATCCTTGGTCTACATACCAAGGATGTTACCCATCGCTTGATCTTGATGATGGTAGCAATTTATCACTCATGATGATCTCCGAGAACTGATTTAGCACTTGAAGAAAATTGTAAGTACTACTACGTGTCTTGATATCAAGGTGGGGAGGGGGGGAGGGAATCATTCAATGAATGTCTGGAATGGAATTTATACAAATACACACACATATTTCAACCTACTATGTTGAAAGCCTGTGTCACTTCATTGTTTTTCGTTTTTACAAACTGTGTAAGCACGTTAGCAGCCAACCTGCCGGTTACGTTCTTCCCTATATTATGTGTCCATGTCGCAGTTCTACAATGTATGTAAACACAATAATCTAAAGTCTAACAGTGCTATTCTTAGACGTTTTGATCGTCCGTTGAGCCCACGCTTTGACAAACTAATGATGGAACGGCTGGGCTGGAAGTCTCATCACCACGGTCATTCTAACCTACCGAATTTTGGTAATATTTGTATGAAAACTAATCAGCTGTTCACTTGCAGCCATCTTGGATTGACAGGTCTTCATACAAATGCATCATTAGTTTATCAAAGCGTGGGCTCAACGGGCGACTAAAGTGTTTAAGAATAGCACCGTAAGCTGCAAAGATACAGAAATAATAAAAACTTAAAGATTCAAATTAAATCAACGCCCACAAACAGACACGTATGAATTCTTACATATGCTTGAGAGTTATGTCCTTTCACAGTGAACCAAGTTTTTACAGCATGAGGTGTTAGTCTCATCCCAATTACAGCATGGGGGTCAACCTCAGTCAGAGATGGGATTGGTAAAGTGCACTCATTTTATCAATTTTAGTGGGCAGCCTCATACCTACATTCAAGTCCAAATATCAAAGGTGAAAATTGCTATGATGATGGCCAACCCTCACTGAAGAGGCACAAGAAGAAAGAGTGGTACCCAAAACTAAACAGTCCAATACCTCCATATCTTTTGACGCATAAATTCCACTTTCCCTCAACTGACCCCATCTCAAGCAAACGTCCTAATAAAGGAAAACCCTAGTTAGACAAGATTGCTCTGTACTGCATCTGGATGTACCAACATAAAGTCAATAGTCAGGCATGGATGTTGGGCGGTTCGAGCGCTGCGACCGAACTAGGGCCCCCACGTCTATGAGGCCCTTATAAAGATTTACAGATAAAAGTAAAAAATCTGCCTAGCAAAAAATGAATGAAGTAACAAAAAAAAACATAAATCTCTTTGTTCTTTAATGCGGAGGCTCCAAAAATATATTTCATCGTAATTCTCTTCAGGGCCGCTTTATAAGTAACCAAGATTCTTTGGGATACTTTTCACATAATTTGCTTCCAATGAATACATCATCATTGTCAATGTCACGACAACCTGGGGTGTGTCTTGGCCTCCTTGATGAACCACAACCACCGTTGCCTTGCGTCTTGCTCTTTCAGTCCTATACTCTTACTGAACGGCAGTCTGCCTCTACAACTTCCAGCCAACTTAATTTGGGTCTTCCCATTGTCATGTGCTCCTTTGAGTCCATCATCTTAACCCTCTTTTCCAGGCTCTGATGGTCCATTCGCTGAATCTGGCCCAGCCAATGCAGTCTTCTGACTTTTATTTACCGGAACACTATATTATCTGATCAATACAACACAAATAAATTGCTACTCTTCACTTAAAGCTACGTTCTTAGTACTAAGGTTCGTTTTGTTTCATCTTTAATCTAAGTTATAAATATATTTTGTTAGTTATTATTTAATGCATGCTTATAAGCACATGCAATAAATTCACGCTCACACATGCTGCATGTGTACATAAAAAATAAACGTAAACATGAACCTTGCAACTAATACCACCTTCCTCTGAAACCGGGTCGGCATTAGCAAAAGTGAACCAAGCATGAGGAGTCAGCCTCTCATTTTAACCTCTTAGTCAAGGAAATTTTTCATAACGCAACTAAGCTACACATATAGTGTAACTTCGTGCCTGCTTAATCCCCGAAGGAGTCGAATGTGACAATTCGGTACCTATTTATTTTTACGGGTAAGGGGGTTGGCCTATATATAATAAGTAAATATAAGGTATGGGATGTGGGGCCCCATATCTTGCTCCTAAATCAAGGCCCAGGTTAACTAAATCCAGGCGTTTATGTAGTATTATATATGCAGCTTAGTCTTATCAGATGGGTCGGGTGCATCGGTATGCGAATGTTAGGAAACTAGTGGGGAAGTGCAACGGGCTTCATGAAAGATTGATATATTATGTATGGAGCAGAGAAACTAGTGGCATTACCTGAAATAGGATTTTGTTTCTGGATTGCTGTATCATATACTTGGGCATAGTAGTACCACGACAAAATGTCCATTGCTATTTTTTTTTTTAATATGATATGCGATTTATATAATCGTATTCTATGATTCTTTTTATTTTTCGGCGGACATTATATCGGTGGACATTCTGTCGGTGGACATTCTGTCGGTGGACATTCTGTCGGTGGACATTCTGTCGGTGGACATTCTGTCGGTGGACATTCTGTCGGTGGACATTCTGTCGGTGGACATTCTGTCGGTGGACATTCTGTCGGTGGACATTCTGTCGGTGGACATTCTGTCGGTGGACATTCTGTCGGTGGACATTCTGTCGGTGGACATTCTGTCGGTTGACATTTTCTCGCGTGGGCATTTTGTCAATGATCATTGTGTCGGTGGACATTCTGTCAATGGGCATTTATCGTGACACGGTAGTCCAGTGGTTCCAAATCCAGGACTACTATTAGAAGGTATACAGTTCGAGTGCTGAGGCAGAATAGCTGTTGATATTTTTCGCTCCTACAATCCAAACATCTATTCGGACAGTCCAGTCGATAGCTCAGTTGGTACCTCCAGCAATTACGTTTAAATACCAGAGGGCAAGGATCCCCCCCGAGAGTGTTTGTTTCAAGCCCGAAATCAAAAGATAAGAACCAGCCCCCTAAGTAGGTAGTAAGCTCTTACTTCAAGTGAAGTTGTTTTGAATTTGTAGTTTCCACAAACCACATGTGACCCCTTCGGTTACAAATTGATACAACGCGGTAAGAAGACGGCTGGTCTGTATGTAGTCTAGTTGTTGACACTTCAGACTCGTGATTGGAGGGCAGTGGGTTTGATTCTTGGCGGAATACGAAATAATATTTGATTTTTCAAATATGATAAATTTTGACGGCAAGTTGCCTGCGCCGATCTGTTCAAAACTAATACCAACAACTACTTCCTTTCAGTGTCTTAAAACAAAACCAACACAATACACAACAGAACACTACGCAGCTAACAGCCTTGCTACAAAGGATCATGACATCAACCGCTACATCACCAACATTTCTGCGGCAGTGTCATAGACCCCTAGAGTCTCTGAAATCTAGGGAGTCTTCCGCACAGGATTCCTAAAAAAAATATCTTCTACTAGTCACCATCTCCATCCATCCGTACAGCAACTGGGTCTTGTTTGCAATCACCAAATAAATCATCCATATCATAATTATTATTTAAATTGCACTATGTGTGCGGCTCAGTTGCGTTGCTCCTTTAAAGATAATTATTTATTCCAAGCTATGGAGCTAAGTCCATTGGGGTGTTGTTGTCCTGCGCTCCCTTCAAGGAAATGGTCCATCGTCCTATCTGACTCTGTAATCTCTTTCCATACAGAAATCCTCTGCCTTTCTCTCTACACTCCACTCCAAACAGTCATGCGTGATTGCCAATTCTGAACGAATACCCAAATAAAGGATGTAGAAATTTAAAACGTGGATTAAATCAGCAATGAAAGTTGATTGATTTTGAAAATACCAACAACAGCTCTCACACTATCATGTTTTATGTGGTTTTCTTAGCTCAGATTATGTAGACAATTTCATTTAAAGATCATCTTTGAATCAAATGAAGACTACAGGGGAAGAACAAGGAATGTCAGTTGAAGAAAATTTTGAGTAAATCAAAATTATAAATTTAAAAGTCTGTTTTTCTCATGATTATTGCTTGTCAGTGTCACAAAGAACCAGAAATATCATTGGTGTTATGACTGAGGGGGTCAAGTGGCCTGATCATTCTAGCGTATTTGGAATAGAATAACGTTAGTTCGATCCCCGCTTGGTTCATTTGACCGTAACTTTGACCCTGGTTCAACAGATGTTATTGGGTAATTATTAATTAATAATTCATTACAATAAACAATAATGAATTACTAAATGATGATATTAATACCTGTTTCTGGCCAGGCAGAATAGGTTGGTGAATTGCATTCCTCTTCACAAATCTATTTATTTTTTTAATTAAAAAAAAACTGTGATAGTGACTATGTTTGCGTTACAAATTTTGCAGAGCTTTAGATACACACAGATGCCATTAGATTATTTTATTTTATTTTTGCTGACATTCCTTGTTTTTCCCCTGTAGTCTTCAAATGGTATATTAGTCAAGCAAGCACCGGGAGGACGAATTACAGTGTGTATCAGAAGAAGAAAACAGTCTACAGCACTTTGAAAGTCTCGATTTGATGATGCGGTTCATGAATGTCACGCAAGATGCTCGCGTGTGTGCCGGCATAGGGTTGAGGGTCTGCTCCCTGAGACGGAGTTCCGATCAGATACGGAGGCGCCCGAAGACGATTTGCATGTTTACGGTGAATTTAATTATAACATCATACGGCGGAGGCGGCTTCGTTAGCCAAGACGGGACACTACTCGCAAACGCTACTAAGTTACACATATAGTGTAACCTCTTGCCGCGTTTTTACCGAAGGGGTCGCATGTAAAAAAAAAAAACGCAACTAAGCTACACATATAGTGTAACTTATTGCCGCGTTATCCCCGAAGGGATCGCATGTGGCGAGTTGAACCTATTTATGTTTACAGGTAAGGGGGCCGGCCTTACGCCAACCACTTCAGTTGAAGTGGGGGTTTCCCAGCTCCCGAGGGGGCTGGTACTCATTTCTTGTGAAGGCTGAGTAAACCTTGCCGGTATTTTTATTATGGGGCTTGAAATAAACACCGAAATAGGAAATCATTTCTGACACCCTCCTCGGTGGGATTCGAACCCGAGCTCACGGGGTAGAATGCAAGCACTCTACCAACTGAGCTATCGACCGGACAATGTAGCGAGTGGAAACTATTTATTTTTATAGGTAAGAGGGCCGGCCTTACGCCACCCATTTCAGTTGAAGTGGGGGTCTTCTAGATCCTGATGGGGCTGGTACTCATTTCTTGTGAAAGCTAAGTAAACCTTGGGATCGAACCCTAGCTCTCGGCATGGAATGCAAGCATTCTGCCAACTGAGCTATCGACCGGACTTTTTACGAGCTTGGTCGTCGCTACAAAGCGCCAATTCTCAAGCAAGACCCAGTTGTTGTAAGGCTGGATGGACCTTTTGGTGACCGGTCTTTGATAAAGGTTTATGAATTTTTCAACCCAGCGAAGAGCAAATTTGAAAAGATAAATGGTATTTTTTTGGATTTTGTAGGGTTTGTGTATTCACACAGTGAAAATTCATTTTTTTTAAAATAAAATTATTTTTTCTTAAACGTAGTTTAATTTTCACAACAATATTTGTATAATATTGGTATTTTTTTGTGCTCCGCTGTGACTCGAACTCACGAACTTCCTTTTGCGAGTCTGCAGCGTTAACCACTACATTATATTGTCACAAATGTGTGTTTTTACTTGAGTGTGTCTCTAGATGTTGGTGTTTTAATAATTATACTTGTATTTTGTATTGTTTGTGTATTAACACTGTGAAAATTCATACTGTTATAGTTTAAAATTTTTTGAGGAATTCAAAAACACTGTTTATTTTCACATGAATATATTTAAAAAGATTACAATCTTTAGAGTAAGTTACTAACGTTTTCGACCTAGAAGGTCATCATCAGGTATGATTATTGATTACAGAAAAGAAATTTTATTTTATGAAATTTAGTCAATAGGTATAAATGATAGTCAGGTAGGTAAAAACATACAGTAAAATTTTAAACTAATAAAATAAAATAAATTAAACAAGTAAGAGAAGATCTATTTGGTAATAACTAATTAATTTATTATAAGTCTATTTTAATAATAAAAAATAAATAAAATTGGTCAAGAGGTATAAAATTCAGTTAGGTAGGTAAAATATTCAGTAAAAATTCTATTAACATTAAAATAGTTTTATATGGCAATTATGAAAGAATATGAATTAATAGATTAAATTAAACGTCATTTGGTGAGACATTATGTATACAAGACAAAGGATAGAATAAAATAAAAATAAATTAAAGTTGGAGGCTAAAAAGATCAAAAAAGATCAAAAAACATCAAAAAACAAAAAATAAAAAACAAGAAACAAAGATAAATGCACCACCACACCAGTCATCTCGAAGAATTAAACAATAAAACCAATAAACCAGAGTGTCATCATACATAAGAACATAATAAACAAAGTAATCAGACAGTCTTGTCCTCGCACATAAGCAGCGGGGAGACAGGAGGGATCTGGATATTCACAACTTCTTCTCTGTGTCTGTGGATCTGGAGTGCCTCAAAAGCCATCAGACGTCTACCAAAACACTCAGAGTGCAGGACCAATGTAATGGCCGTGTCAAACGTGTGGCCATTCTCGATACAATGGTCCGCCATCTCCGAGTATCCTGACAGACCTCTGAATGCTCTGGCATGCTCCTTTATAATGTCTCATACAGTTTTTTTTTTTTTTTTTAAGAAAATCCTGTGCGGGAGACTCCCTAGATTCTGAAGACTCTAGGGGTCTATGACACTTGTTGTAGTGCCGCAGAGGTGTACGAGCTTGGTCGTCGCTACAAAGCGCCAATACTCAAGCAAGACCCAGTTGCTGTAAGGCTGGATGGACCCTTGGTGACCGGTCATTGGTAAAGGCTTATGAATTCTTCAACCCAGCGAAGAGCACATTCGAAATATTAATGGTATTTTTGTGTGCTCCGCCGGGATCCGAATCCACAACCTTCCAAATATTTACGAGTCCGAAGTGTTGCCACAACGGACTACGGACCGGTCCGAGTGTTATGCATTAGAATTTTTAAACCAGATTTCTTTAGAGATCTGGTTTAATTTTTCGATTTAATCTCAATTTACAAAAAAGGTGATTCATAAAAACTTTATAATTCAGTTTAACACTAAACGTGTTTCAAAACATGATCACATTTGTAAACCACCTCCGAGTAGGTTTATTTTGTTCTAAACTAGATCAACATAAGCAAAATGGCGATCTTCCTCATTTACCAGCTGATCGTAATGTACGAGATAACTTTCAGAATAAAAGATTTATGAATCAAATAAGAGTTTCAGCAATTACAGTAACTTTAAAACATTAGAATTTTACACTTTAACAACAAATTGAGGGCATGCAGCAACTAAACAAATATAAAAACTGTGACAAGAAAAAAAGTGACAGATGCCGCGTCGTGTTATTTTTCAAGTCGCCAATTTTGTAAAACTGTCACTTTTCTTGTAAATGAAGTATGCAGGCCCATCTTTGAGATTTTCTTCGTGATGCCTACAGCCAAAACCTCAAGCCACAATGAAGTCATGCTTTGAAAAATACTTGTTTCCATTTTTAGTTCATTCGAAGTCGCAGCCGACATGAGTTTGACAGCTGGAGTGTCGAGAAACGTTTACCCGAATTCTTCCGAGCGTCTTCGAAAGTGGTCAAAAACCATGTAAAAACCCACAAAAACCTCAAAAAATGTCATAGACACCAAAATACCTACATAAATGTCGAGCATTTCGTATTTTTTCATACAGAAAAAGCTACCGGAAGTCTGTTTAAGTAGGATTCGGTAAACCAAAAAAAAAAATGTACGTATTTTGCTAATGAATCACCTTTTTATTTATTTTGGTTTAGCGGGCTGGTACAGATTTAAATTGGTTTCTATTTTTACTGAATATTTTACCTACCTAACTGAATTTTATAACTCTTGACCAATTTTATTTATTTTTTATTATTAAAATAGACTTATAATAAATTAATTAGTTATTACCAAATAGATCTTCTCTTACTTGTTTACTTTATTTTATTTTATTAGTTTAAAATTTTACTGTATGTTTTTACCTACCTGACTATCATTTAAGTATACCTATTGACTAAATTTCATAAAATAAAATTTCTTTTCTGTAATCAATAATCATACCTGATGATGACCTTCTAGGTCGAAAACGTTAGTAACTTACTCTAAAGATTGTAATCTTTTTAAATATATTCATGTGAAAATAAACAGTGTTTTTGAATTCCTCAAAAAATTTTAAACTATAATTATACTTGTATTTGTTCGATGGTGTGAGCATTCGCTCAAATTTTCTAAATAAGAATATTCTAGCGTGGTATCGCGTGTGCCAGAATAACCCTTTTACACCTATAAATAGAGATTGAAACGATTTAAGCGAAGACTTGTATCATGGCCTTCGAGCTGAACAGTTAAAAAACCACTCCGTAATCGAAACAAATGTGAACTGAATCCTAAAATAATTCGTGTGAAAGCAATTGACCGAAGTTGTTATTAAATTGAACCCGCAAATCATAATAATATATTACTCGTCCCTTATGCTGGAAGAGTTCAGGAATTGTCTCCCAATTCCACATTCCCCACACGTGAAGGTACGAGGAAGCTTTTAATAGTTTTCAGATTCATAGTAATAGAGGTGCGCTATCTAGATGGGAGAACTGTCGCACAACAAAGACTCTTAGATAAAACTTAGGAGAGATAACGTAATGGTAACCTAGGTTGCCCTTCTTTAGATCACCTTGAGGGGAACTGCTAGCTTAGATTGACTAACACCCTTAGGGTGTGCTGTTTCAACAGTAGTTTAACGAATTTATACTCAAACAAGGCTATTCACAACACATTTAATACATAGCTGATCCATGGATCATCGATTTTTTGGATGGAAAATTCACTGTATGCCACGGATGAGCCATGGTTTTCCTGTTTGAAAATAACACGGAATTAAATCGACAAACTCTTTGAGAAACTAAAAACGATTGTTTTTTTTATTTAAATGAGTGGTTTTGCATTAATATTGGTTGCATATTTATTTTGCAAATTCAAAAATATTTTACCAGTTTTTAGTATAGTGGTTAAAGCTATCTTTTCGGAAGGTTGTGTGCTTGAATCCCGGCGGGGCTAAAAAATAAACATTTACTGCTTTTCAAAATATACTCATCGCTGTCCAGTCGATAGCTCAGTTGGTAGAGTGCTTGCATTCCACGCTGAAAGCTCGGTTTCGAATCCCACCGAGGGCTTCATAAATAGTTTCCCGTTTGGTTTTGTGAAGGCTGAGTAAGCCTTGCCGCTATTTTATTTTGGATTGGAAATAAACACCAAAACGAAAAATAATTTTTGACACTCGATGGGATTCGAGCCCAAGCTCATATCTTTTTGTGACCGTTTGATATACGGAGAGAATGTAAAAGAATGAAATTTATGAAAAGAGTAATACTAATTATGAATGAACCAAGAGAAATATGTCATGATTGGAACAAGTGAAGGAGGCTCTAAAGAGATTCTGTCCCTCCCCCCTGTGGAATGGCAACAGCATTGCAGTTACAACCTTTTACAGTTATGCCAACCATTTAAAAAAAAAATGTATTCAAACTAAAACGCCAACTAGACGCGCTCTCTCACTTTCTATGCATTTTTATTTTGTTGTCAGGGTACTTATATTGGATTTTCCTTGACTTATAGGTTGGTATGAGGCTGACCACCCATACTGTAAAAAATGGTTCACTTTCCCAATGTCACCCCTGTTTGAGGGAAGGTCGGCAAGAGTTAGTTTATGTTCATTTGAGATTGGGTTTTTATATTGTAGGTGTGTGAGCGCTAAATTATGCGTGTTTGCTTGTGGGAATGCATTTAATATGAACCTCAAATGATACCTACATACATATCTTTGCAACTTAGATTTAGATTTAGAAGTAACGAAACCAACGTCAACGACGTTAGCCATGTTGAAAGCACCGGTTCCCATAGATCACCGAAGTTAAGCAACATTGGGCGCGGACAGTACTTGGATGGGTGACCGCTCAGGTACACCGCGTGTCGTTGGCATCTTGGACCGGTCCGTAATCCGTAGTGGCAACACTTTGGACTCGTAAATGGACGGTTGTGGATTCGGATCTCGGCGGAGCACAAAAATATACCATTTATATTTCGAATGTGCTCTTCGCTGGGTTGAAAAATTCATAAAATCTTTACCAATGACCGGTCACCAAAGGTCCATCCAACCTTACAGCAACTAGGGTCTTGCTTGAGTATTGGCGCTTTGTAGCGACGACCAAGCTCGTACCCCTCTGCGGCACTACAACAAGTGTCATAGACCCCTAGAGTCTTTAGAATCTAGGGAGTCTCCCGCACAGGATTTCTTAAAAAAAAAAAAAAAAACACAACCTGACCCCATAATTGATCCACATTAAGCCTTCATAGTGAATATAGAAAGCGTTTAAGCCGAGGTCCTTGTGTCGCAGGTTACCCCTGCTGATGCATCGTCCCTTCAAAGGCGGGCGTGGTCAGTGACCAGAGAGGGCGCGACGAACGTGAAAAATCTGTCAAAGACTTTGCTCATCGACGGCCGATCGCCTCACCTCAATAGCAAAAGCTTGTGTTGGAAGGTGCCTACCCCTACCTGCCTAGTGCAAGCATAAAACACAAATACTTGGGTCATTAAAAATTAAAATAAATTCTGTAAAAATAAAATAGGTACACAGTTTTTCTTGACGAGTTGATTTATTTCCTCGAGCGCTTTCAATGTTGTCACACCGTTATTAGAGAACAACTCGATAAGGATGTGTATTTTTTCTTGTAGGAAATAGTTAAAAGGAGTAGTCATCTGAGAAACCCATGCTAGTTGAATATGTCACTTTCTTGAGTTTTACCTTTAAGGTAGTATAGAATATATACTATGTCGTTTATATTAATCGTTGATAACACATAGAAAAAAAAAACAGTGAATATTTAAATATCTCATATTTTAAAGGTTTTTACAACACATGTGTTACACATTACATTACAATAATAATTCGATTTTGTAGGGTTTGTGTATTCACACAGTGAAAATTCATTTTAATTTAAAATAAAATATTTTTTTCAAAACGTAGTTTAATTAAACGGCTAATCTGCAATGTAGATTTTTAATGTTGGTGTGCTACTGTTAATTTGCTACATTTTTTGTATAGATTTCTTTTTAGGTTTTGTTCCTTTTTTATATTTAAATGTAATTTATTATTCATATTCCTTGACTTATAGGTTGGTATGAGGCTGACCACCCGTGCTGTAAAAATTGGTTCACTTTGCCAATGTCACCCCTGTTTCAGGGAAGGCCGGCAAGAGTTGCAGGGCTTATGTTCATTTGAGGTTTGGATTTTATTTGTAAGTACGCATTCAGCATTTGTAAGCGCGAACTACACGTGTTGGTTTGTGGGCATACATTTGAGAGATTTAAATGAATATATCCTTGCAACTTAGATTATAGATATACATCGTTCGAGGGAGGTACAACTGTGCTTTAATAGGTTTTTTGGGACCCCAACAGATATTCAATTGACCTGAAGTGAACAGTCGAGTAGGTGCTGGGCATTTCCACGCATCTGACCTTATTTTGTTGCCCAAGCCAACCCAAAAAATGCGAGGGTCAGTGCCCAGTTCACTTCCCTACGAGTACGCAAAAAAATACTACTAGGATTCAGTGGAGGGAAAAATTATGGACATGAATGAAAGGCAACAGAAAATAGGTACTTCAAAATAATCTATTAAAAAAATATACATAACGAAAGAAATAAATACCGCGAGGGAGAAGCTGGGAAACCATTATCTCAAGGGAAGTGGTTGGCGTACGGCCGGCGCCATCAACTCGAAATATTTTGGAGCCAACGCTCTTAAGTGTCTCAAAACAAAGGCAATACAATACACAACACAACACTACACAGTTAACGCCGCTGTTACAAAGGATAAGACATCAACCGCCATCTCACCAAAGTCCACACCTCCAGATTATCTGAAATCGAAGTAGTCTGCCGAAGACTACTTCTTAAAAAACGCGGCGAAAAGTTGCATATGAAGTATTTTGTACTTGTTACTCGGAGTCCAAGAAGTCAATAAGGTATCAGTCAAAAAAGTAAGTGAATTTAAGGTAAGCATGGAAAGGTACGTACGCATTAAGTATTGATTATTTCAAAGTTATTTATTTTTACCAAAACATTCAGAGTCCAAAAAGTCTAAAAGTTTATAGCCAAAATGTTGCATAAACTGATTTTGTGAAGTTGTAAGAGTTTTTGTATTTACGCAACGCAACGCAACTAAGCTACACATATAGTGTAACTTCTTGCCGCGTTATCCCCGAAGGGGTCGCATGTGGCGAGTTGAACCTATTTATTTTTACAGGTAAGGGGGCCGGCCTTACGCCAACCACTTCAGTTGAAGTGGAGGTTTCCCAGCTCCCGAGAGTGCTGGTACTTATTTATTGTGAAGGCTGAGTAAACCTTGCCGGTATTTTATTTTGGGGTTTGAAATAAACACCGAAACGGGAAATCATTTCTGACACCCTCGGTGGGATTCGAACCCGAGCTTTCGGCATGGAATGTAAGCACTCTACCACCTGAGCTATCGACCGGACAAATTACACAGTAAAAAATAATTTTTGTGAGAAAAAATATATTTTTAAACTGATTTTCACAAGATCAGCATTCATTTCACCTCAAGCACTTTCGACTTACGTCCATTTCCAAGAGTACGCTATTACAAAATTTACAAGACTTAAAAGCCATAGATAAATGAGAATTACGACAAAGAGGTACAATTATCTAATCTAATCTAATCTAAGCTGCAAGGATATATATCATTTAAGATTTATATTAAATGCATTCCCACAAGCAGACATGTATAATTTTGCGCTAACACATGCCGCATGTGGACCTACATTATAAAAACCCATCTCAAATGAACATAATCCAATAGAACCAATGGGGAGGCAAGTTGTAAATTTTGCCCCTCAGGGGGTATGTATATAAAATACAAAAAAGAACAAATGGAGAAACTGTAACGTATTCTCCAATGCGAGATATGAAATACCTAGATCTAGTGCCTATGGTATTTCTCTCGCAAACAAAAGCCAACCTTCAGTAGGTGGCTTTCAATTTTGGACGACTTCCCGTACCAAAGAAGCGAAAATCAAAAGGACAACACTCACCTCAAATTGTGCTCTGGTCCAAGATGATGCTCGTTTCTCTGGATCCTATGGAGATGAGCTCTGTTCACGAACTGCCACACTTGCAAGTTATATGTAAAACAAATCCCACTCACTCACAGATTTTTTAACGGTAAATTTCAAATCGCACGCGAGACATATAAAAACGTGTCTACTTGTGAAGACGACAGAAGCGGAAGTCATCAAATCTTGAGATTTCACGTTGGATGTCAAAAAAGTTCATACCGACATCTTGCGATTTTTATCCGCACTTTTTTCAGATTGTGAAAGTCCAACATGAAATTCGCTTCTTAGACTATTAATTAAAATTAAAAATAGATGACGCTATTCATGCGTCACCATACACCCCCCTTTGCAAAGACTTAAAGTTAAAAGCTTTGCAACACAAACCAGATATTCAAAGAAACCATGTCGATTTTTACAAACAATATTCGAGAAATGATACATAGGTATAATTACAATCAATGTTTGAAAATCTTAAACTAGAGAAACTTAATATAATTAATATAATAAGTATGCCTACAAGTAAGCAGGTTAGACACAAAAATACTTAAGCCAATATAATAAGCTAGATTTAACATGTTCTAACAGATAAGCTTAGTAGTAAAGCATAAGATTAATTCTAAACATGGTAAATATTCAAAAAAATTCGAAGACGAAGAAGTTGATTGTTCATATTTTTTGACGTGCCATCTTTTTAACGTATTTTTCCCTTATAACTACATCTACAACTCTTAAATATATCACAAATCATTAAGCTACGTGTAAAACAGTGCAGAGCATGATAAATCTTGTGTGAAACTAATAATAGCATGTTTTTGTGCAGTTAAATATTTTGAGAGGTAGACAATCATTGTCACACAAAAAGTCAATAGTTCACAAGGAAAAAGTTCTACCGATTTTGACTATCGTTTGAAACACAGAGGGCGTATAAGTGATTATAATTTATAACTGCACTATTTTTGTTTGATTACCTTGGTTTTGGACCGATTTCTCGAGATATAAACATCGATGGAAGGTGGAAGGCGCAGAAAGGCGGTGACCACCACCCCGATCACAGTGTCGTCACCAGTGGACCTGGTGGAGGAGCTGCGGCTCATCAAGGTAGAGTTGAGAGAATTGCGGCCTCTGAAAGGCGTAATCGAGGCCCTTAACAAGGACATTGCTGAACTGAAAAAAGCAGTAACGTACCAAGATGAGAGGGTGGACGACTTGGCCCAAAAGGTTGGGGAGTATGGGGGCCGAATTGTGGAGATAGGTAACAAAGTGGAAGGCTTCGAGTGCAGACTTATAGCACTCGAACTCAACCAGGAAAAAAATGAACAGGAAAAGAGAAAAAATAACCTTGAGATTTCAGGAGTGCCTGAAAGCCCAAGGAAGGAGCCACAAGAAGTGGCGCTGGCCCTAGCGGTGGCTCTTGGAGTCTCCCTGACTCCTGCTGACATCACCTTCGCCTCCCGAGCTGCGCACACGTCTCGCGAGGCTGCCAAGCGGCCCCGAGCCATAATTGTGCAGCTCAAGGAGCAGTCCAAGAAGGACGCGCTCTTGGCAGCGGTGAGGCGCGCAAAGGGTATCACTGCGGACAAGGTGGGATACGCCGGCAAAACGGCAGTGTATTTGAATGACCATCTGACAAGTACCAGCAAGTCTCTGCTGCGCGCCGCAAAGGCAAAGTGCCTGAGTGCGGGATTTCAGTTTGTCTGGTCAAGAGACTGTCGTTTATTCGTCAGGAAGAACCCCACTTCACCGCCAATCCGGATATCAAGAGAAGAGGACTTAAAGAAAATATTATAATCACTGCACTGACGTTTGGGCTTTTAATTTCAAATGAGAATATCACCATCATTTATGCTCAATGGTCGAATGTTTTTGCAATCTTGTTCCCCTTTTTAAATGTTTACTTGTTGGTCCTTTCGTCAATTAATGCTTGCACTTTTACAATGGTTTTATTCCCTATGTTTATTTGTTCTAATCTTCACTTAGTTTTGCGATTTTGCAGCTCAATGAGTGGAGGGCCCGGAAGTCTTGCAATGGCGTGTAAATCAATAATAAATAATAATGTCAATATGCTAATTTTTAAGGCCAACCAACCTCAGCGTAAATCAATAAAAAGTGACCATCGACTAAGCCGCATTTATTTATTAATATCTAGGTATCTTAATCACAAAATAAATAAAAAAATAATAAAGTTTAATATCATTCAAGAGGATTATGATATTATCCATTATTCCACTACCATTATTCTATTAAATTTTCCCTTCAATTCATATTTCTGCAAATTTTTTATTACACAGTACTTAGTTCTGTTATATTTTTATCTTTTAATATCTACCTTATTAACATATAATTCTAATTACAATTTTTATCCTGAATGTTTACTCGTATCTCTCTCACTTGCATTGTATAAATACTTTAAATTCAAGTTGATACGTAGATTACGTCCTCACATCATGAGCTATGATATTGAATTTCACTGCAGTCTATGTGAAGTGTTGATGGGTTGTATATGTTATATTTTTGTTATTTTAATTGTTGTTTTTATCCTGCATTTGTGTCATAATCTGTGTATTTTTTTTCTGTTGTTATACTTAATTTGTTTCCACGTTTATGCACACTTTCATACGTGTTCGTACGTATGTTTATGTTTATGTATGTGTGCATGTGTATATATGTCTATGCGTATGCATGCATATTATGTAGTATGTAATGATATCTGTATGTGTATTTTTTTATATCCTTTATTATCCTCCAAGGCATTACTTACTCAAATATTTTTATTTTTTGAAAATTACCTCGTATTTCTGCACTCAATATGCCTTTAAAAGTGTATTATCAAAACGTGAGGGGGCTGCGCTCCAAGACCCAAACCTTTTATAGCAACATATTATGCACCGATTTCGACATTCTCGCAATTACGGAGAGCTGGCTTACTGATGGTTTTCACAGCTCAGAGCTTTTTGATGAAAGATACGATGTATTTCGAATCGATAGAGATCCATCGGTGGCCGGTCATCTGCGTGGTGGGGGAGTGATTTTGGCAACTAAGCGAGAGCTGGGAGCAGCTTTCATCCGTGGTTATGAGTCTCAGATTGAAAACATCTGGGTCTCTCTGCGGATGAAATCTGGTAAATCTTTGTTCATCTCATGCGCTTACATCCCTAAAGGTCCAACCTATCACAACCAAATAAGCAAGTTCTCAGAAATTATTAGTCGGATGGTAACAGTTGGGACGGATGCAGATTTCTTGCTGTTGGGAGACTTCAATTTGTCTGATGTAATTTGGAAATATCGTAACAATGACTGCTTTTTAACTCCGAATGGATTCTCCTCTCAAGCCAGTACTGAGTTCATCAACTGTATGAACTTTTGCAGCCTTTATCAATTTAATGGGGTTATGAACTATAATGATAGAGTCCTAGACCTGATATTAAGTACAAATGATAAAATTAACGTGTTTCCTTCAGACTTTCCTCTTGTCCCGGAGGACCTTCATCACAGATCATTGAACATTGAATGTTCATTCGAATTCAATAACAATATTCAGCCTTATCTCACTGAAATACCAATCTTCCAACGAGGTGACTATGAAGCTATTTGTAGTGATCTTAGTGAGATAGATTGGCATAAACTGTTCGAACTCAAGAGCATTGACTCATCATTAATTTCATTGTATAATGTACTAGATAATCTCATTAAAAAACATATACCGTTCAAAAGATTTTCTAAATGTATAAGATACCCGCCGTGGTTTACAGTAAGCCTTATAAAAATCTCCAAAGAAAAGAAAAAATACTTTGACAAATTTAAGAAAAATGGCAATCCACTAGACTATTCCACTTTCTCTCTCCTAAGATCACGTCTTAAAGCTCAATCTAAAATAGCTTACAGAAATTATATCAATCATGTTGAAACCAATATCAATATTTCCCCTAAAAAATTCTGGTCATATATAAAATCTAAGCAAAACTTTTGTTCTATCCCTGCATTGGTAACTCTTGATGATGTTGTCGCAGAAAATGGTAAGGATATATGTAATTTATTTGCCTCATTCTTCAAATCTGTTTATGTCAGCCCATCAGATGAATCTTTTAGTCCCATAATCTCAAACTCTCATAGTCAGATCAGTGTCATTGAATTAAATTCTGATATAGTTCTGAATTATATAAAAAAACTTGATCCATCTAAAGGAGCTGGACCAGATAAAATTCCACCCTTTTTTATTATTAACTGTGCAAATCAATTAGCCATCCCACTTACAATGATTTTTGAGAGGTCATTGATTAATGGTTCAGTCCCTACTTCGTGGAAGTCAGCTTATATTACCCCGATTTACAAATCGGGTCCTAAATCAGAAGTTATTAACTATAGACCAATCTCAAAGATATCTGCTTTTATGAAAATATTTGAAAAAATAATCTTTGATCAAATATCAGAAGCTATCAAGTCTTCACTTAATACGTGTCAACATGGCTTCATAGCAGGTAGATCTACTGTGACCAACTTGGTGTGCTACACAAATTATCTTCTAGAAAATATGGATAAGAGAGTTCAAATTGATTCCATTTACACAGATTTCAGCAAGGCTTTTGATAAGGTCAACCATAAAATTTTATTAAACAAATTAATAGCAATTGGTATAAGTGGTGATCTTCTTCGATGGCTGAGTTCATACATAGATAACAGATCTCAAGCTGTAGCAATTGGGGGATACAGATCAGACTGGTTCTCTGTAACTTCAGGCGTCCCACAGGGATCTATCCTTGGGCCACTGCTTTTTAACATATTTATAAACGATATTCAAGAATGTTTTATGTACTCTAAATCATTGCTCTTTGCTGACGACAGTAAGATCTACATGCCAATTAAAACACTAGATGATTGCTTACTTCTGCAATCAGATCTTGATCGATTCTCTGAATATTGCCGTAAAAATGCACTCGTCCTAAACATTGATAAATGCACTAGTATATCTTTCACACGTAAGCATCACATTATAAACTATCATTATAATCTGTCAAACGAAATCGTACCCAGAAAACAATTTATTAAAGATCTCGGAATATTATTGGATTCTAAGCTATTGTTTGATAGACATATCTCAGAAATAGTGAATAAAGCTTACAAAATGCTGGGATTTTTAATGAGGGTGTCCAAACCTTTTAAAAATATAAAAACATTAATATTGCTTTACAACACTTATGTAAGAAGCCAGCTAGAATATGCTTCTATAATTTGGAACCCCCATTGCAAAGTTTACATAAATAATGTTGAACGGATTCAGTCTAAGTTTTTGTCTTTTATCAATTTCAGATTTGGTCACTTTCAGTACTCAATGCAGTCACTTGAATTCAGGAGGATTATTGCTGACCAATTGTTTTTGTATAAATTGGTCAATAATGTGATTGATTGTCCAGACTTGATATCAGGTCTTTATTACACTATACCAAGTAGAACGAGACTTCAATCTACGTTTCATCTACCCATCCCTAACACCAATTATAGGAAAAATGATTTTTATTATAGAGCCTGTAAATATTACAATACCGTACTCTCTGTCCATGCTGATATATTTAACCTTGATTTTAATGAATTCAAAAAAGCATTGCTGAGTTTGTGGTAATGGAATTACCATCTTGTTTACAGTGTCACTACCATAGTTTTTACAGTTATCCAACTAAATTTGAAATTTGAAAGCGGGGCTTGTATTGTCCTCGTGTGTAAGTGCTACTATGAGGATTTCTTTATTACTATGTATCTAATCTAATCTAATCTAATCTAAGCTGCAAAGATACACATCATTTAAGATTTACACTAAATGCATTCCCACAAGCAGATATGTATAATTTCGCGCTAACACATGCCGCATGTGGACCTACAATATAAAAACCCAATCTCAAATGAACATAAGCCTTGCAACTCTTGCCGTCCTTCCCTGAAACAGGGGTGACATTGGCAAAGTGAACTGATTTTTATATTGTGGGTGGTCAGCCGCATAACAACCTATAAGTCAAGGAACATACATGACAAATTACATTTTTTAAATCAAAGAATGAAAATGACAATATATACATGGACATAAAAAACTAAATCATAAAACCAATTTCACTTTAACAAACCCTAGCCGCCAACATCACAGATCAACCGCCATTTCTTTCTATCCTTGCATACTTCTTTCATTTCCTCCAGAGTCATGTATGATATTAATATTTAATTGTTTAAACACGTAGTTAATTAAATGTGCTCATGATGTGTGGATGTATGGAGGTGTGTATGTGTGCCTGTATGTTGATATTTTTTTAATTATGAAAGTATCAATTGCTTTTTGATGATTCATTGATTTTGTTATTGTTATTATTATTATTAATTTTATTGTTATTGTTATTAACGGAAAATGTAGAGACAATTTTTTCAATTCTTTATTAATCTACTGATTTATTGTAATTATCCGAAGAAATTTGTTGTTTTTTTCCTGAATAAAATAAAATAAAATAAGCCCTGCAACTCTTGCCGTCCTTTCCTGAGACAGGGGTGACATTGGCAAAGTGAACCATTTTTTTCACAGTATGGGTGGTCAGCCGCATACCAACTTATAAGTCAATAAATCACGTCTGACGTTTCACTGACGCGTACGCGTTCCAAATTCAAATAAAATTCAAACTGTGTAGGTATTATATTCCAAACAAAAATTCAAAAGTGTGAATAGTGAATTGTGGCGGGACTCTCGACATGTATTCCAACGAGAGGCAGTCTGCCCTCGCTATACTTACAATTAGGTAAAAACAAAGGTGAAGCAGCCGGAATCTAGCTATAAGCATTTAATTTTTTATGTTTATGAACATTCAAAGTCTTTTTTAAGTGAAAAATGCGGATCTTGTAGTAAGTACTTGTTGAACTTAAGGTGGGTATCAAGTATTTAGTACTCGTTGTCCGGCCTAAAGGGTTGTTTGCCCTGAGTTCAGTAATGCGGCCGGTGCGCACACTAATAAATGTGGATTATTGGGGCAAGCAGGGCAAGGCGCAACCCTTCGGCACACACAATAAGCTCTGGAAAGAAACAATAAAACCCAAAGGGCCACGCTCGTTAATCCGCAACCTTATCTTGCCTCCAAGTGCCTGGTAAATTCATAAACTTACCTGATGTAGGTACACAAATCTGTTGGTCAGATTGTCTTGAGTCAATAAATTTGCAGCATGTTGATGAATGAACCTATTTGTGTCAATTCGGTCTGTAACTGTAACTGTAACTCTGTCGCCATTCCGCTAGGGGTGGCCAGAGCCTCTGCAGAGCTGCCTCCATTTTTTCCTTTCCTTCTTCAACGACAACTAACGGTTTATTCTTATTACTGTGATTCAGATCGATAGCTCAATTGTTATAATGCTTGTATTCCATGTCAAAAGCTCTTGTTCAGCTTTGTGGCGACGACCAAGCTCGTAAAAAGTGCGGTCGATAGCTCGGTTGCTAGAGTGCTTGCATTCCATGCCAAGAGCTCGGATTTGAATCCCACTGAGGATGTCAGAAATGATTTCCGGTTTCGGTGTTTATTTCATAGCGGTAAGGTTTAGTCAATCCTCGCAAGAAATGAGTACCCAGCCCCCTTGGGAGCTGGGAAACCCATTTTTAAAAGTAGAAATAACAGTGCTACGAATAAAGTACAACATGTTTTTATTTTACAATATTACAAAAAATATAAATGTAGTTCTGTCATTTTTATTCTTGAGAATTGAGACACAGATTTTCCTAGTTCAGGCACATGTATTATTTTGTTACTTAATTTAAAAAAACTGTAACTGTATTTTTATTATTATTTACAGTCTTTCATTACTTAACCCTCTAATCTAATCATTATAGTTTAATGAGATAATCTTTGTTGGGAGGTCCACACACGTCCAAGGGAGTTCAAGAAGGTCCAATGTGGTCAGTATCACAGTTTAAACCAGCTCAAACACAGCGCATAATCAATAAATGTATATAAACCGAGACAGCGCCCTTGGTGAGAGTTTTAGTTTCCATATATTAAGGGTTGAGTTTAAACGTATAGTTGTATACTCGGAGTACAGGATATCTTGTCTTAAGAACTAATTGTCCGCCAGGCGCCGCTCCAGCCGGACTGTAAGCCCCCTTAGTGCTTGTTTGTCTTATGTCCACCAGAAATAACTTCACAAGAGCAATGTTTGTATGTGTACTGGACCAATGTGTCTTATGACAACTGGAAATGGATTTTAAAAATATTTTTAAAAAACTCCCACATAATCGTGTTCTACGTTTAATTGTGATTGACAATTTCATTGTCATTTCATTGAAAGGTCATCTTTGAATCAAATGATGGATAAGCCAAACAAGCATTGGGGTGACGTGTTGTCTCGTTTTATTAGTTCCTCGAAATCGGACCATCCCCCACCCCCTACCGATGTTCTAAAATGCCCTGAAAATAAAAACAAGAACTAAATTTTTTTTTTAAATAATGTTGGTATGACGATGACCCCATGCTGTAAAACCTTGCTTTACTTTTGCTAATACCACCTCGGTTTCTGAGAAATTACGAAAAAACGGCAGTACCTAGTTGCAAAGTTTATGTTCGTGTGAGGTTTGGTTTAGACAGGAGTTGGGGGCGATGGCTAATGGAGGCCAAGGCTCGATATGAGCTTTAGGGCCATCGAATAAGAAGAAGTTTGGTCTATTTCGGATGTACCTAACAACACATGCAGCATGTGTAAACATGAACTTGCATGCGTCTGCTTGTGGGCATGCATGAAATATGAGCCTTGAATGTGCCGTATAAAGTAATCTCTGCGGCACTCCACCAAGTGACATAGACTTCTAGATTTCCTGAAATCTGGGGAGTCTCCTACATAGGATTCCTTAAAAAAAAATTGGTTATCAAGTATGCACACCGCGTATTGGAAAATCGCAGACGATTTATTTCCAAAATTATTTATTTAAAATACAAAACTATACCCCCACTTCTGCTGAAGGGGTTGGCGTAATGCTCCCCACTTACATGTAAAAATAAATAGTTCCGCTCGCCACAAGCGAAACCCTTCGGGGATAACATGGCAAGAAGTTACTTTTATATATGTCACTAATTAGTTGCTTTTTAATTGCTTTACATACGATTAATAGTTTCTCAGTTTCAGCGATATTTTTTTTAATCAAGCGCTCATTTATTTCAAGGGCATTTTCGCACACTTCCCTTAAGACGACATGCGAGCAGTTTGACCAAAGACAGGGGTGGGGGGGGGGGAGGCTTATCCACTTAACAACTGGAAGGGGTGGGTGGGAGGTGGGTACAATAGAGATTACCCATGACGTACCTCAGCAGTGTCACATTCAATTAAAATAACAAGCCAGTGTAAAATACGTTTCCATAACGTTCAGTAAATGTTCTATCTAGTGAGCAGCAATCGAGTCCAAAAAGATTTTGTAAAATTAATATGAAATTGAGCGGAAACCTTTTTTTGTTAAGTTGAATAGGTACGTAGTCTAGTGGTAACGCTTTGGACTCGTAAACATAAGGTCGTAGGTTCGGATCCTGGCGGAACAAAAAATAATAGCATTTATATTTTCTTGTAATATGCTCTTCGCTAGGTTGAAAAAAAATTGTATACCTTTACCAAAGACCGGTCACTAAAGGTCCATGCAGCCTTACAGCAACGGGGTCTTGTTTGAGAATTGGAGCTTTGTGGCGACGACCAAGCTCGTAAAAAGTGAGGTCGATAGCTCAGTTGCTAGAGTGCTTGCATTCCATGCCAAGAGCTCGGATTTGAATCCCACTGAGGGTGTCAGAAATGATTTTCCGTTTCGGTGTTTATTTCAAGCCCGAAATAAAATACCGGCAAGATTTACTTAGCTCCAGCAAGAAATGAGTATCAGCCCCCTCGGGAGCCCCACTTCAACTGTGATTGGCGTGAGGCCGGTCCTCTTTCCTGTAAAAATAATAGGTTCCACTCGCCACATGTCCCCCTTTGAGGAAAACACAGCAAGAAGTTACACTTTGCGTGCAGCTTAGTAGTAGCGTATGTAATAATAACGCTATTGAGTCCGACTTTAAGGGTCCATATTATGTCTTGCAATAAAATGCCCTCCATTTCATCCCCTTAGTGCTTGTTGGTCTTATGCCCCATCAGAGGTAATTTGACATGAGCAATGCTTGTATGTGTACTGGACCAATGTGTCTTTTTTTTTTTTTTTTTTTTAAACAGTTTTTATTTATTTATGAATAAAATACAATATATGATACATAAGAGCATAGAAAAAACCAAAGAAGAAAAATAATAAATTACAAGAAAACTAAGTCAAAAACAAGATAAAACATGTATGAGCAGAAAAAAGAAACTTGAAGCAGCAAAAGCATAAATACATAGTGAAAGATTTAGCAAACATATAAAACACATAAAAGCAGAAAAAAGAAACAAAGAAGCAGCAAAAACATAAATACGCAGTGTAAGATATAGTATACAGGTATATTAAAATAAAGTATAAACAGCAGAAAAAATAATCAAGAAGAACAAAAACAAAAAATGTGTAGTGTAACAGATAGTCTTATCAAAACTGGAAATTTATTTTAAAAACATTGAAAACAACTCTCACATTATCGTGTTCTACGTTATTTTCTTAGCTCAGATTGTGTAGAATGTGAGTCTTAAGACAATTTCATAAAAGGACATCTGTAATTTAAGTTGCAAAGATATATTAACATTTGAATTTCATATTAAATGCATGCCCACAAACAGATACGCGTAAGTTCGCGCTTACAAATGCTGCATGTGACTTTCCAAAAAAAAAACTTAAAAACCAAACCTCAATACAACCTGATTCCATTCATAGGCCCTGCAATTTTTGCCGACCTTCCCTGAAAAAGGGGTGACATTGGCAAAGTGAACCATTTTTTTACAGCATGGGTGGTCAGCCTCGTATAAGTAAAAGAGTATTGAATCAAACAACACCATTGAATAAAATGGAATATAAACCAAAGAAGCACTGGGGGGAGGATTTGTCCTTTGTTTGTTTGCTCGACTTTACGACGCCTGATTTCTTCGCCCGTCACTCTCATGACTGCCAATTAAACCTCCTTCATCCCCAGTCCACCGCATGGTCTCCATGTCTCCGTCCAGGCTCCAATAAGTGTCGCAGCAAAGCCTGCTTAATCCTGCAAGCCGAAGACGCCAGGGATTATTTGTGTAAGCAAATGATATCGAATCTCTCAAGTATTATTACTGAAAAGTTTAACAGGTCTATTCCCGACTCACTTGATCCATAGGGGCTGTCCATATATTACGTCATTCGCATTAGGGGGGGGGGGGAGTCTGGTCTGCGGATGATGGCAAATGATGTACGAGTACCAAAAGTGACGTCTATCTATAATCTATAATCTAAGTTGCAAGGATATATTCATTCAAAGCTTTCAGATGTATGCCCACAAACAAACACGTGTAGTGACGTCGTTCTTGTAAATACCAATTTCTACAAAATATTATGTGAGTAATATAACATTATTAATTATTAAGCTCATCCATTATTACAGCAAGAGGGGGGGGTCATTAGATAATGACTATAGTGATTTGAGAGGGCCCTTGAGGTGTGACACACACAAAAACGGCGCTCTTTAATTATGTGTACATTAAAATAAATTATCCTTATATATATATATATATATAGGATGATTGTAAGGGGGAGGGGGGGTCGAAAATCGGCCATAATCGATGACGTAATTTATGGACGGCCCCATAGCTGATCATCGTTTTCTTTGTATAAAAATCACGTTAGGTGGCGGTTGAGCCATAGATTTGCTGTATATAATAAAACCGTAAGGGTTTGTGTATTTACATTGTGAAGATTCATTATAAATTAACAAAACAAAAATTAAGACATTAGTTTTCTTCACGAGTTGACTTTGATATCTCAAGCGCTTTCGGAGTGAGAACACTTCCAGAGTTTTTCTCTTGAAAACAATGTGTTAAAGTGACAATTCGTGAGGCAAAACTTTGTGTTTATTTTTTCTTTATTAATTTAAGTAACAGAGAGGAAAAAAGTAAGTATTGTTTTGGCGTGATTTCTTTTTTTGACATTTTCATGGAAATGAGTAGTTTTGCAGGTGTAGGATTTGTCAAAAACACTTCTCCTTCCTTTTTCCTTAGCTTTTAGTCCACTCTTGGACTTAGGCCCGCTCCAATCTTCTCATGTTTGTCTATCGGCTGCTGTGTTCAGCCATCCTGTAGATTTCCTTGATGTCATTCAATACACACAATCACACAAAGTGTGTGTGTGTGTGTGTCTAATCTAATCTAATTTAAGTTGCAAAGATATGTAACATTAAGGATTCACATTATACGCACAAGCAGACAAGTATAAGTTCGCGCTTAAACATACCGCATATGGACTTATATAAAATAT
Source organism: Agapetus fuscipes (assembly GCA_951799405.1). Classification (NCBI taxonomy): domain Eukaryota; kingdom Metazoa; phylum Arthropoda; class Insecta; order Trichoptera; family Glossosomatidae; genus Agapetus; species Agapetus fuscipes. Next base: position 10,246,550 of record OX637349.1, on the reverse strand, counting down.
AGAAACCAAAATCTCAAATGTCATTTGTTGTGTATTTTCCTTGACTTATAGGTCGGTATATGGCTGAACACCCATGTTGTATAAATAGTTCACTTTGCCAATGTCACCCCTGTTTTAGAGAAGGACGGCAAGAGTTGCAGGGCGTGTGTCCATTTGAGATTTAGGTTTTTATATTGTAGATGCGGCTTGTGCAAGCGCGAACTTGTACGTGTCTGCTTGTGAGAATGCATATAATGTGAATCCCCAAAGTTACATATCTTTGCAACTTAGAGTAGATTAGATTAGACTCTATGTATTTTTCTAATGTTATGAAATCAACATTCTGGAAGTGTTCACAGAATTCCAGGAGCACGGATTCCCAAAAGAATGGTGACCAGCCACCAGGAAGCAAGACGAAGAGTGGAAGGCCCAGACTGAGATGGAGGGATAAAATGGAGAAGGATCCAGCTCAGCTTCTGCAGGTTGCAAATTGAAGAACGGCATCGAAGCACAAGCGAAGTTGGAGTCAGAAGTTAAACGCGACCAAGTCTCGAGTTGAGCTGAGGAAAAAAAAGATTATTAAAAACGGTATTAAAAATATGTCGCATAATTAGTACACCTAATATCTTTACATACAAAATTAAACTAAGGGTCGTAGAATATTCCGGCAACTTAACAATCCCTCTCGATAATAATCCAGCTGGACTTATTGCTAAGTCTGTTTGGGCAAGTAAGAAAGTGGTCAGGGTCCGAAGCTTTATACGCCAAATATAAAACTTTAAACGTTTAAACTCAACCACAGCGTCAACTAAAAAATACATCCTTAATTATATTGTCCTTCGTCGTCGTCTTTCGTCGTCGAGTTTCAATTTTCAAAATCAATGCCATCACAGCAGATGAAACACATTCATGTTCTATGGCAAATTAATTTTTGTATATATGCTGCAATGCTGCGAGCTTACGCGTATGTGTTTAAAAATGTATGAAAACTTCATTCAATAAATATGTTTGTTCATACTGAAAATGTATGGAACTATATTGACATCTAGCGGCAAAACGTGAAAGTTTTTTTTACATTTTCTTTTATTTCATGCAAATTAAAAAAAAAAAAAAAAACAAATAAAAATGGATTTCAATCTGTAATCTAAGTTGAAAACATATATAACATTTGAGATTCATATTACATGCATTCTTACAAGCAGACATGTATAAGTTCGCGCTTACATATGCTGCATGTGTACTTACAACATAACAACCCATTCCAAATGAACATAAGCCCTGCAACTATTGCCAACCTTCCCTGAAACAAAGGTGAAATTTGCAAAGTAAACCATTTTTTTAAGTATGGGTGGTCAGCCTCATACCAACCTATAAGTCAACGAAATTATTTTGTGTATTTCTTTACATAATCTTAGTTGCAAAGATACATACCATTTGAGATTCATATTAAATGCATTCCCTCAAGCACACACTTATAAGTTGGCGCTTACACATGCTGCATGTGTCCTTACAACATAAAAACACAATCTCTAATGAACATAAGCTCTGCCACTCTTGCCCATCTTTCCTCAAACAGGGGTGACGTTGGCAAAGTGAACCATTTTTACAGTATGGGTGGTCAGCCTCATACCAACCTATAAGACAAGGAAATTATTTTGATTTCTATTCTTTACAATCTGTATTCTAAGTTGCAAAGCTATATTACATAGTTATATAACAGTGACAAAACGATACATGACCAAATAACAAAGTAACAAAACAGCACAGTGACAAAAAAAGCACGGGGACAAATCTATCTATAATCTATAATCTAAGTTGCAAGGATATATTCATTTAAAGCTCTCAAATGTAAGCCCACAAACCAACAGTGTAGTTCGCGCTTACAAATGCTGAATGTGTACTTACAAATAAAATCCAAAACTCAAATGAACATAAGCCCCACAACTTTTGCCGACCTTCCCTGAAACAGGGGTAACATTGGCAAAGTGAACCATTTTTTACAGTTTGGGTGGTCAGCCTCATACCAACCTATAAGTCAAGGAATATGAATAAAAAATTACATTTAAATATATAAAAGAACAAAACCTTACAAAGAAATCTATACAAAAAAAGTCAGAAATTTCCTATGCAAAAAATGTAGCAAATTAATACACCAACATTAGAAATCACCATTGCAGATTAGCCGCCACTTCTTCCTGTCCTTGCACACTTCTTTCATTTCATCCAGAGTCATAACCTTTTTCATGCAAGTCCTCCTTTTATTATGACTCTGGATATCCCATTCATTCGCTATTTCAGAAATTTGATCCATCCATACTTTTCTCGGTCTTCCTCTACCACGACATCCATCTATTTTAGCAACATATACTTTCTTCGTCAATCTTTCATCACTCATTCTCTCCATATGCCCGAACCATCTTAACATACTTCTTTTAATCTTCACTTTCACACTTTCCCTTACACCACATTCTTCTCTTACAAAATTATTCCTCACTCTGTCACTTCGTTTTTTTCCAAATAAACAGTGAAAAAACAGGAAGGTGACATTAGAGCACAGTGACATAACAGCACAGTGACAAAACAGCACGGTGATAAAACAGCACAGTGATCTAACAGCACAGTGTCAAAACGGCACATTGACAAAAAAGCACGGTGACAAAACAGCACAGTGACATAACAGCACAGTGACAAAACAGCACGGTGACAAAACAGCACAGTGATATAACAGCACAATGACAAAACGGCACATTGACAAAAAAGCACGGTGACAAAACAGCACAGTGACATAACAGCACAGTGACAAAACAGCACAGTGACAAAAAATGACGGTGACAAAACAACACAGTGACAAATCAGCACAGTGACCAAACTACACGGTGACAAAACACCACAGTAACCAAACAGCACAGTGACAAAGCAGCACGTTGACAAAACAGCATAGTGACAAAACAACACGGAGACAAATAAGCACAGTGAAAGAACAGCACAGTGACACAACAACACGGTGACAAAACAACACGGTAACAAAACAGCACAGTGACAAAACAGCACAGTGACAAAACAGCACAGTGACAAATCAGCACAGTGTCAAAACAGCACAGTGACAGAACAGCACTTAACCAAAAATCACAGTGACATAACACAAGTACACTAGCAGACTCGTAAAAGTTCACGCTTACACATGCTGCATGTGGACTTACAACATAAACACCCAACTCAAATGAACATAAGTGCAACTCTTTTTGCACTTATGTTCATTTGAGTCAAAAATTTTAATATTTGCATACACTATCGATGTATTTATTATATTAAGGTATAACCGTTTACAGTGCGGGATATTCCCAGTATTTTTTTGTAATGGCGGATTTTCATAATTTTTTTTTTCAAAGCCTTACAAATCTAAGTAAATGTTATTTTACAAAAACTGCGTGTTTTTATTTTACATGTTTTTTAATACTACGAAGTTTAACGCGAGGAAACTATGTGCAATATAAACATTTCACAAATGTTAAGGGGTTGGGCTGCGTAGCAGCCAGGGGCAACGCCCCTAGTATTTTTATATTAATAAAGAAAAAAACAAATTAAAAGTTTTTCTTCACGAGTTGATTTTAATATCTCGAGCGCTTTCGGAGTGTTAACACACCATTTTCAAGAGAACAACTGACAAAAACCGGTCCGTAGTCCAGTGGCAACACTTCGGACTCGTTAATGGAAGGTTGTGGGTTCGAATTCCGGCGGAGCACAAAAAAATACCATTTATATTTTCAAATTTGCTCTTCGCTGGGTTGAAAAATTCATAAACCTTTACCAAAGGCCGGTCATCAAATGGTCCATCCAGTCTTACAGCAACTGGGTCTTGTTTGAGAATTGGCGCTTTCTACAGCGACGACCAAGCTCGCAGAAGGCTCTTGATACACACAGAAACAGCGCTCGGCAAATAAATCAACCTAATTTTTTTAATCATACCATGATATCTAAAAGTATGAATCTTTACAATATCAATACACAAACTCTTGTTCTTTTACATCATTAGTCAATTTTAGGGGTTAATTTAAGATAAAAAAAAAAAACTTTTTAGTCATCAATTTTTACATTTCTTTTTTAAAGATGAATTACGAGTAGGTATGTCATAAATTTGTGGTCACTCTCGACTTTTGACTCTGCACCAACTGACTCTCTCTCCCAAGCCAAATTCATCCTTATATAGGTTTACTTGTTTTACGAGAAAGGTCCATTTAGATTCAACCTTATTTCAGTTTACTTGTTCTACCAGAAAGGTGCATTTGGCTTCATCCTTAAAAAGATTTTCTTTGGTTTACCAGAAAGGTCTGTTTGGCTTCATCCTTATGGAGGTTTACTTGTTTTACGAGAGAGGTCCATTTAGATTCAACCTTATTTCAGTTTACTTGTTCTACCAGAAAGGTCCATTTGGCTTCATCCTTATACAGGTTTACTTGTTCTACCAGAAAGTTCCATTTGGCAGGTTAACTTGTTTTACCAGTAAGGTCCATTTGCTTCATCCTTTTACAGGTTTACTTGTTCTACCAGATAAGTCAATTGACTTGATTAACATTTCTAGAAAGCTCAAGTTTAATCGAGTACATCGGTGTGCTATTAGTTCTACTTTACTTACATGATTATCTCCTTAAAAACTTATCATTATCTTACATACTAAATAATCGTAACAATTAAAATGAAAATAGCGCGTTTTAGTTCTCGTACTTAAATGAGTTTACACGCAAGGTTTTCTACTTGGGGTTCTGGCATAACTTTATGCCAAGCCCGATATAAACTAAGGCATAACTTTATGCTAGGGTGTCGGTCAGTCAATCGCTTGTTTCTAATGACCCAACTTGGGAAGGTTTCCAAAGCCCGGGTACAACCCGTGGGAATACAAAATATAATACAGTATTGAGACATTGTCGATACAAGGTTCAGAATTTTAAAGGCACTCAAGAAATATCTATAATCAAAGTTGCAAAGATATGTTAACATTTAACATTCATACTAAATGCATGCCCACAAACAGGCACGTGTAAGTTCACGCTTACAATGTGTACTTACAAATTAAAATACAAACCTCAAATGAACATAAGCCCTGCAACTTTTGTCGACCTTCCCTGAAACAGGGGTGACATTGGCAAAGTGAACCATTATTTACAGTATGGGTGGTCAGCCTCATATCAACCTAGAAGTCAAGGAATTATTACAAGAAAATAAAAATGGTATCGTTATGTGCTCCGCCTGGATTCGACCAATCAACCAACAAGTCAAGGAATTTGAAGTCTAAAAGATTGAAATTTTAATTTTTCGACAGCAGATTCTTGAAAAGGCTGAATAAACCTTGCTGGTTCAATGGTATGGTTTAGAAGAAAAAACAAAGAAATAGAAAATAATGTTTTAAAGGTTTTTTTCTTATTTTCCCAATTTTTCAAAGGAAAGTCTTGGAGGTACGAAAGCTTAAAAATTATTTTCCAGATCTGGACAGTGGTATTTTTTCTTCTTTTTTACCTACGTTTTGTTATTCTGCTGTGAGTCTCTTCTTTACAGTTCTAGTGTTAAATGGCTGAATCTGCAAATGGAAAGCAATTTGTTTTTCTTCTTCGTGATATATGATTATATGATAGACAATTTCTTTTAAAAAGTATAAAAAATTAAATTAAAATAAAACAGAGGTTTATTTGTACAAGTTAAGCATTTATTCCAGATTAATTTCGACTTGCTTACGATTAGTCCGGTCGATAGCTCAGGTGGTAGAGTGCTTGCATTCCATGCCGAAAGCTCGGGTTCGAATCCCACCGACGCGATGGTGTCAGAAATGATTTCCCGTTTCGGTGATTATTTCAAAAACCCAAAATAAAATACCGGCAAGGTTTACTCAGCCTTCACAAGAAATGAGTACCAGCACTCTCGGGAGCTGGGAAACCTCCACTTCAACTGAAGTGGTTGGCGTAAGGCCGGCCCCCTTACCTGTAAAAATAAATAGGTTCAACTCGCCACAAGCGACCCCTTCGGGGATAACGCGGCAAGAAGTTACACTATATGTGTAGCTTAGTTGCGTTTTTTTTTTTTTTTTTTTAGTTGCGTTACGTCATTTTCAAAATTGACAATATAAAAACTATAGACAAAAAAGAAGGATGAGTCACGACAAAGAGGTCCAATTATTTATTATGTAGACTGTCCAAGCAACCACATAAATCAGCAGCATTTACTGCACTTTCTTCGTCAGACGATTTAAAGTTTCACATGACCAACTCCCGCAGTTGGAAACAAAGCCGATAGACTCTTGAGGCATATCTTGTCCTGCCGCGAAGCAGAGGCGCTCCCCAACTTGGCACATAAATAATAGGACAAGTCGAGCGGGAGTGACCTCGTCTTAACTTGGCTGCACTAACTTTAGCGATAACTTGTGGGGCTATTCAGAGACAAACGTTAACTAATGGCTAGTATAGCATTATACTTAGATTTTGTAGGGTTTGTGTATTCACACCTAGCGAAAATTCATTTTATTTAAACTGTTTTTTTTAATTATACATCACTCTTGAGAATGACCTGAGTATTGAAGGTCGATAGTGCTCGAGGTATAAAATATTATTGTGAAAATTAAACTACGTTTTAGAAAAAAAAAAATATATTGTAAAGCATCATTTCCTTGACTTATAGGTTGGTATGAGGCTGACCACCCATACTGTAAAAAATGGTTCACTTTGCCAATGTCACCCCTGTTTCAGGGAAGGTCGGCAAAAGTTGTGGGGCTTATGTTCATTTGAGGTTTGGATTTTATTTGTAAGTACGCATTCAGCATTTGTAAGCGCGAACTACACGTGTTGGTTTGTGGGCATGCATCTGAGAGCTTTAAATTAATATACCCTTGCAACTTAGATAATTATTTATTATTATTATTATACTTAGCTCAATGAGAAAAATAAACTAAAGAAAAAAATGCGAAAGAAATTCATACCAATAAAGTTGGTCATCAAGTGGGGTATCTTTTTTTCTAAATATTAAACGCTACTAGGCTACACATATCGTGTAACTTCTTCCCTGCTTGATCACCGAAGGGTTCGCATGTAGCGAGTGGAACCTATTTATGTTTACAGGTAAGGGGGGCAGCCTTACACCAACCACTTCAGTTGAAGTGAGAGATTCCCAGCTCCCGAGGGGGCCGGTTCTCATTTATTGGGTAGGCTGAGTACAGCTTGCCGGTATTTATTTTGGAAAATACCTAAGCGCGGAAACGGGAATTAATTTCTGACACCCTCGGTGGAACCCTTGCTCTCGGCATGGAATGCAAAGCATTTTACTAACTGAGCCATCGTCCGGATACGAGCTTGATCGTAGCTACAATGTGCCAATTCTTAAGCAAGACCCAATTGCTGTAAGGCTAATTATCCATTATACACCCATGACCCACCCATACACCCACTGGCCACTTCGTATATTCCATTCTCTCACAATCTCCTCAATCTGATCACTCCATACTTTTCCCGGTCGTCCTTACCTTTTTTCCTTCCACAATACATTGTCAGTCTATCATCATTCATTCTTTCTACATGCCCAAACCATCTCATCACATTTTTTTGTACCTTAACTTTCACATCTTCTTTCAATTAACATTATTTCTTTCTTTACTCTGTCCATCAGAGTTTTTCCTGTCATGCTTCTCAAATGCTTCATTTCCACTGTATTTCTGCTGTGGAATTCCTTACCACACGAGCTGAGAGCTGTGGAGAGTACAAATGCATTTAAATCGGGATTAAAGACATGCTTGTTCAGGAGGGGCTATGGCTCTGTAGTGCCCTTGCAGTGAATTCACAAAACGGCACTAAAAATATTGTCAATTTATTTATTACATAGTTTACTCATTTCACTGTCACTCACTGTCCATGCTCCACTTCTGTACATCAAATTCGGTAACAATATGCCATTGTGAACCGCCATTCTCAGACCACAAATATTAAGTAATCAAATAATAATCTAAGTCTTTGCAACTTAGATTATAGATTTCAACCTAAATAATCAAGTAAGGCTTTAGTATACAGTTGACTCTGAATACAAGTATTTTAGTCGCCCGAAAACTTTGAAAACTTACGAATGGATAGCTGCTCAAGCAGTGCATAGTAGAATCTAAGTTGCAGGGATTTATTTACATCTGAGGTTTACTCTCCATGAATATAAACAAACAGATTCAATTCTGTGAAACTTCTTAGAGGACAGTAAATAAGATAATGCACTTAGCTTGAAAATTTAGTATCATGTTCCTTGACTAATAGTTTGGCATGAGGCTGACCACCCATACTGTAAAAAATGGTTTGCTTTGCCAATGTCCCCTCCGTATCAGTTGCAGGGTTAATGTTCAGTGGAGGTTTGGTTGTTAATTTGTAAGTAGGTACTTATGCAGTATTTGCACACGTGTCTGCTTGTTGGAATGCATGTAATATGAATCTTAAATGTAATATATCTTTGCAATTCAGATTATAGTATATTGTTCTTATTTTTTTCTTGACTTGCGACTTTCAATCTGTAAATTCACAAAAAAAACTTCATACTGCCTCATCCAACTTGAGAAAAGGTCATCCCTGGGGTGGAAGTCTCAACGGCCGTCTGGTAGATCCTACCGTACCTATTTGAAGATAGGACGGAATAAAACATGGCGGCGCCGGAACCGCTGATCGATGTTCCATATAAAATAAATACGCCGCCATGTTTTATTTCGTCCTATCTTTAAACAGATACGGTAAGATCTGTTGACGTTGAAGGTCTTCCAGCTTGCTGTAATTGGCATATCACTTTGTGCGAGTCTGTCATGACCCACGAGACATGATCTCTCCAAAATCCTCACAAATCGCAACTAAGCTACACATATAATGTAACTTCTTGCCTGCGTAATCCTCGAAGGGACGTGGCAATTCGGGACCTATTTATTTTTACGAGTAAGGGGGCCGGCCTTTCACCAACCACTTTCAGTTGAAGGGGGGGAGTATAATGAAACTACCGAAATTTTATCTAAAATCTAAGTTCCAAAGATAGATTACATTAAAAAATCATTTTACATGCATTCCCATAGGCAGAAACGTATAAGTTCGCGCTTACACATGCCGCTTGTGGACTAACAACATAAAAACCCTATCGCAACTCTTGTCGACCTTCCCTAAAACATGAGTGGCATTGGCAAAGTGAACCATTTTTTTCAGTGCGGATGGTCAGCCTCATACCAGCCTAATAGTCAAGGATAAAAGTGGAAATGAAGGCAAAATGTTTTTCTATTTCTTTTTTACATATACCAAACGTCGCAATTCGCCACAAAGGCTTGTTGATTTTTTCCATACTTGATATATAGTAATAACAAGAATTCAACGTTCGACTTTTATTTGCCGACCTCTTGTAAACATTGTTTTCAAAAAGAAAAAAAAAATACACACACCTGTTTAATCGAATTATGAATTGTAATCAAATATGCCTTTTGTTATCAATATCTCATTAAACATAATATACCTATTTGCATTTTAACTTATGTTATTTTTCAATTTTCAACGGACCCTGAATATTTTTAAATTTTCAAAAAACAATATTGCAATTGAAAATATGATCCACTTACAAGTGTTGTAAAAAAAAACAATGAAAAAACCTTGAAATGGCGTTGTAACAAAATAAATCTATTTAAAATACGTAAATAAAACTACAAAAAATTGCATTTTTTTTGTATAAAAAAAACTATTTGTGGTGCTTTTGTTTTGAAAAAGTTCAATTTTTAATTCATACAAAAATTATGATTTCTCGTCTAACAAAGCGTTTATTGTAGCTTTAAATATAAATCTAAAAACAATTATAAAGAAACAATAGAAAGAATACTAAGCATTTTTAAAGAAAAAAAATGCTTTGATTTCAAGGAATTGAAAGAGGTATTACCCGCAATAACAAATGAAGTGGATAAAGCTGTGCATAGGTTTTGACCATCCCAAGTGGAATTGAATCACAAATTGCAAGTTACAGCTACAGATAACATTTCTGAAATTTCTGCTTAAACTAAAAAAAATTGTGCATATTAAGGTGTTTTGTAACAAAAAAACGTGATTGAAAAAATGGTCCTTTTTGACTCTATCCGCAAATGAATTTGGTACAAAATTTTGGTTCTGGATTTTTTTTTAAGTAGATACCTTTTTTAACAACAACAAAATAAATGTACGTACTTTTAATTTTTTGCGATTAGTTATATTTGTTAATAAACAGAAAATTTAAGAAAGAAGAAAATGTGTATCAAAATACGAGTAAACCATTTTTTTTAATGTCTTAAAAATGTTAACGGGAGATGTGTACTTTATTAATGCAATGATAAATATTTTTTTTTTTCAAAAATAAATAGATTTTAGTGATCCCTAAGCCATTTCATCACATATTTTTGTGAAAGTTAAGGTAGGTACAAAAGAATGTGATGAGATGGTTTGGGCATGTGGAAAGAATGAATGATGATAGACTGACAAAGTATGTATACTTAGGTAGTGTGAAAAGAAAAAGAGGTATGGGACGACCGAGAAAAGTATGGAGTGATCAGATTGAGGAGATTGTGAAAGAATGGGATATACAAAGCGAGCGTAAAAGAAGAAAATGCATGAAAAAGGTGATGAATATGAATGAATTGAAAGAGGTATGTAATGATAGGAAATAAAGGAGGTAGCTCTGCAGAGGCTCTGGCCACCCCTAGGGGTATGGCGACAGAGTAACAGTTACAGTTACAGTTTAATCACTTAGCATTTTTTTTTGTAGAAACTCAAATAAATGTAAGAACAAAATTCCGAAAATAGCGAATGAATTTGATGCCCAGAGTCACAATAGAAGAGGTGCTGGTATGAAAAACGTATGTATGTAAAGATCAAAAAAGTTGACGGTTGATCTGTAATGTCGGCGGCTACGATCAAATTTTTCAGTGTAATTTTTATTGATATTCTGAATGTATTTGTATGTTTTTTTTTAATTTACATAGGGAATTATCTTTTTCTTTAATATTGCTTAACTAAAAGGTTGGTATGAGGCTAACTTCCCATACTGTAAAAAAATATTCACATTGCCAAGTTGTTCCACATGCGGCATGTGGAAGCGCGAACTTGTGCGTCTGCTTATGGGAAATACATTAAATATCAATCATAAATGTCAATGTATATTTGCAAATTTGATAATAGATTCAGTTTGCCAATGTCGCCCCTGTTTCAAGGAAGGTCGGCAAGAGTTGCAAGACTTATGCTCATTTGAGGGCTAGAGTTTTTATTTTATAAGTTCACATGCGGCATGCGAAAACACAAACCCCCTTACTCATGGGAATTTAATTAAACATGAATCTTAAAATGTTAATGTATTTTTGCAATTTTTTTAATGTATATAAAAAAAGTGAAATCTGTTACAAAAAAAAAAAATAACCGTTGTTTTCGGTGTCGCGTTCAAGAAGTGAATAGCAGACCTTTGCTTTGAGCAGCTTTTGCGAAGCACTCCAAGACACATGTGTTTGCTTTACTCCGCATTTTCCAAGGCGATTGTTTGATTTCACCGTTTTTTTTCACAAATACCAAACGGTGTGTCTATATGACCAAGTGCAATGGGAATTCATGTCTATAAATCATGAGCGACTAGCTGGCAGAGTCAACACATATATCAAAAAATTGACACAACATAGTGATGCGTTGGACCGTTCTTGCAAATGTATTTTTTTTTTTCGCCTAAGAGAAAAATAACGAAATTAATATTATTATTATTATTATTGGTAACGATACAAAAATTATTTTTTCATGGATTATAGAATGGCCGCTACATAACACTTACTTAAATAATTAATTTGAGGAAACAGTAAATTTTGATGAGTTTAAAACGACATGTAATTTAACCCTGACATGACGAATTTATTAGTTTTTTTTTATGAAATTATTAAAATTTATTAAATTTTCAAAAGATTTTTTGAACACTGTGGAAATTCATTTTTAAAGATTGATTATTTTTTTAAATTAAGAATTAAAAAAGAAAAGAAATTAAGACTTTGTTTTATTCCACTTTTATTGATGTTTTGAGTAGGTATGTTACAAATATTTTCGTAATCACTTCCATCATCGGGTAACTAACAATTACTAAGTAATTGTAACTAACAATTACTAAAATTTATTGTATTCATTAGTTAATGGTATGGTATGAGGCTGACCACCCATAGTGTACCAAAAAAAAGGTTCACTTTGCCAATGTCCCCCCTGTTTCAGGGAAGTTCGGCAAAGGTTTCAGGGCTTATGTTCATTCGAGATTGGGTTTTATATTGTAGGCTCATATGCGGCATGTTTAAGCGCGAACTTATACGTGTCTGCTTGTGGGAATGCATATAATATAAATCTTAAATTTAATATACTTTTGCAACTTACATTATACATTGTAGAATGTGTTTCAAAATTTGTAATCTAGTATAATTTTTGTTCCTTGACTTATAGGTTGGTTTGAGGCTGACCACCCATTCTGCAAATAAATCTTCACTTTGTCAATGTCACGGAAAGGGGGAAATAATTGCAGAGCTTATGTTCATTTGAGATTTGTTTTTATTTTGAAAGTTCGCATGCGGCATGACAAACATGGTATATAATATGACTAATCTAATCTAATCTAAGCTGCAAAGATATATATCATTTAAGATTTATATTAAATGCATTCCCACAAGCAGACATGTATCATTTCGCGCTAACACATACCGCATGTGGACCTACAATATAAAAATCCAATCTCAAATGAACATAAGCTCTGCAACTCTTGCCGTCCTTCCCTGAAACAGGGGTGACATTGGCAAAGTGAACCATTTTTTACAGTATGGGTGGTCAGCCGCATACCAACCTATAAGTCAAGGAACTGACAAAACAAATAAATATAGAAAGAAAGAGACAAAGTAAATAAGCGCCTGACTGGGATATTTATTTATTTATTTATTTATTTATTTATTTACGGCATAAGCCTTTTACAAAAAGTAAAAAAAGAACAATAAAATACAAGAAAAAAATAATATGAAAAACAATAAAAAACAATAAAATACAACAATATATATATATATATATGTGAAACATTGCAGTAAAAAACAAAAGAATAACCAAGAAAAGAAAGAAAAAATAAACCTATACATATATAAACAGAGCAGTAAAAAACAAAAGAATAACCAAGAAAAGAAAGAAAAAATAAACCTATATTTATATAAACAGAAGGTTAGAAACAAAGCAAAAACATATTAAAATTAAACATGTATAAAGCATTACATAAAGTTGTTCAAAAGTATTTACATTTGAGAATATACAATATACATATACAATATATATTAAACAGTAAAATATGCTAAAACTAGTTTAGATTTTATGATGATGCTCGTTCACTCAAAAAGTACCTTTTTAAACCTGCCTTGTACTTATCTAAACTATTATTATACGATTGCATGTCCAACGCAAACATAATATTACCCAGTCTCTGTAAGCGATTAATGCAGCTATGGTAATGAGCATTAGTGGTTGAAGCTACAGGGCGGTAAGGAACTACCTGTCTTGATCCTTGTCGAGGGATCAAAAAATTTATCTCGCCAAGCAACAGCGGACAGTCTAACAGGCCATTTTTAATTTTATAAAGGGTAAGTAAATCAATAAATTTTCGTCTATCAGACAAACTAATTATGTTTAGAAAGGAGTTTAGGTGGATGGGATCAAAATCCGATATCGGTATTTTAAGTTTAAAATTAATAATTTTTAAGAATTTAATATGGACTTTTTCAATATTATTTACATGGACTGAGTAATGAGGAGACCAGACAGGTGAGCAATACTCAAGAACACCACGTACAAGCGATGTATATAAAAGTTTTAATGTAGTGATGTCCCTGAAGTCCTTGGTGATGATAATGATGATGATGATCAATGTAATCTAATCTAATCTAAGTTGCAAACATATGTAACATTGGGGACTCACATTATTATACATTTTCACAAGCAGACACGTATGAGTTCGCGCATGCCGCATGTGAAATTACAATATATTATAAAAACCCAAATCTCAAATGAACATACACCCTGCAACTCTTGCCGACCTTCCCTGGAACAGGGATGACATTGGCAAAGTGAACCATTGTCTACAGCATGGGTGGTCAGCCGCATACCAGTTGATCAATCAGTTGATTTTTCTCATTGTCGTTTTGTGGCATTGTCACCCTAAGGGCGCCTTAGAAATCATCGGTCTTGAGACGTCTCTTTAAGTGACTCATGTCGGCAATCTCTCGAACCACAGGTGTCAGTTGATTATACGCGCTTGAAGCCGACACTGCAAAAGCACGCTCATCAAACACCGTTGCAGACCTTTGCACTCATTGACCTATGTTCTGGCTCCACTTTCAGCAGAGGGTAAATTCAGAATATGTTTGTCATGCAACAACCACAACTCCGGTCCACAACTCCGGGAATCAAAAATGTAAGCGGAGACATTCTGTGGAATAAAGACGATGTAAAAAAGAGATGGAAAGAATATTTTAATGAGGTTTTTGGTGAAGAAGAATGTGATTTAACTGTGAAAGGAGATTATGATGAGGGCAATGTTTTGAAAATATCGAAAGAAGAAGTAAGAAAGGTCATAAAGGAATTAAAGAATGGGAAAGCTGCAAGTGTGGATGGTGTGAGACCTGAGATGATGAAAGCGGGAGGAGAATGTGTAATTGAATGGATGAAAGAGCTTTGCGAATTGTGTGTTAGTGTCAAGGAGGTTCCATCGGACTGGAGAGAGGCGGTCATTGTGCCAATCTACAAAGGTAAAGGTGACAAAAAAGACTGCCGTAACTTCAGACCGATTAGCCTTCTTAGTGTGCCAGGTAAAGTGCTATGCAAGATTCTTATCCATAGGGTAAGATTATCCACCCAGGAGAGGGTCTCAGATATACAATCTGGCTTTATGCCGGAAAGAGGTTGCGTAGACCAGATATTCGCGCTTCGACAGATCGTCGAAAAACAGCTAGCCGTAAATAAAAAGGTCTACGCGGCTTTCGTAGATCTTGAGAAAGCCTTCGACTCGGTGGATAGAAGTATGATGTGGTGTGTGCTTGAGAGGTATGGTGTGAATAAAGCACTTCTGAACGCGATACGCGCCATCTATCTAAATAGCAGGGCGTCTGTCAGGGTGGATGGAGAATACAGCGAGTATTTTAATGTGTACAAGGGTGTGAGACAGGGTTGCATAATGAGCCCGTGGTTATTCAATATAATTATGGATCATTGTGTTAAACAAGCGAATCTGGAAGGGCATGGCATACAGATTGGAGAGAGAAAAGTCGGAGTTCTGCTTTATGCTGATGATGCAGTACTAATTGCTGATTCAGCAGCAGAGCTTCAGGCAATGCTCTCTAGTCTGAACCATGCTCTGTGTGTGAACAAGTTGAAAATTAATGCAAGTAAGACGAAAGTACTGATTTTTGACAGAACGGATGAAAATGAAGAATGCACGTTTTTGTTGAATGGTACGAAAGTTGAAATTGTGGATGAATTTAGATACTTGGGAAGTATGTTTGAGAAGAATGGAAAGATGACAAGAGAACTTGAGAATAGGGTGTGCAAGGGAAAACAAGTGGTCGGTGCAATAGGAAGAATAGCAAAGAACAAGCGATTGACGATGGATCTGAGAATGGCGGTACACAATGGCATATTGTTACCGACTTTGTTGTATGGAAGTGAAGCATGGACAGTGAACGATAGCGAAATGAGTAAAGTATGTACGGTGGAAATGAAGCATTTGAGAAGCATGACAGGAAAAACTCTGAGGGATAGAGTTAGGAATGAATGGGTAAAAAAAGAATGTAATTTGAAAGAGGATGTGAAAGTTAAGGTACAAAAGAATGTGATGAGATGGTTTGGACATGTGGAAAGAATGAATGATGATAGACTGACAAAGTATGTATACAAAGAAAGTGTGAAAGGAAAAAGAGGGAAGGGACGACCGAGAAAAGTATGGAGTGATCAGATTGAGGAGATTGTGAAAGAATGGGATATACAAAGTGAGCGTAAAAGAAGAAAATGCATGAAAAAGGTGATGGATATGAATGAATTGAAGGAGGTATGTAAGGATAGGAAAAAATGGAGGCAACTCTGCAGAGGCTCTGGCCACCCCTAGCGGAATGGCGACAGAGTTACAGTTACAGTTACAGCAAACCACTTTTGTAAAATCAGATTTGTAAAGAGGAATGCAATTCACCATACTATTTAGCCTAGCCAGAAGCAGGTCTACACAATCAAATTAAAATTATATTAAATTTATTACAAGAAAACCAGCAAATAAGAACAAAAGTTAAATAAATGTATGTTTAATTTGAGAGATGCATACATACCAAGGTCCAAAAAACGCTTATACGTGTGGTCAAAAAGGCCTGTTCCAGGTTTCAGCGGTGCATTCAGTGGGTGCTGAAAAAAATCGTCACATTAGGGTTAAATATGTATCCATTATTGTATGTGTGTTCTGTATTTTTCCACTAGTACCAACTTCATCGATGACGTCAGAAAATATGTTAAATTTTTTTTTTATCAATATCATTTTTTTTTATCAAAATAAAATATCTAACATTTTCATTATATTTTCTTCTTCTTCTTTTTAGATGTGTTGATCTGTTTATTGCGGAGCACCCTATTGTGATGTGAAGACCAGCCGACGCTGGTCGTCTGGTGTTTCCTGAGCCACGATGTGAGTTTATCTACTCTCGCTCATGCCTCCTCTTCCTTGGTCATCTGACGATGTCTTCAGTTTCGCACACGCTTCTGATTTCTGAGTTTCTTCATCCTCTAAGTGTTCTTGCAGCAATGGCGCGGAGCGTTTTCATCTCAGACGTTCTGAGTAGGCTCTTGGTTCGTGAAGTGTCTGCACTTGTTTCCACTCCATATGTCATTATTTGTCTCACACAGGTTATTAGATTCATACTTTGCTATCTATTTGTATTTGTTTGTCACGCCAATGCCATGTCACAACAGACCATGAGCTGGAGACATAGGAGAGTTGCTTTCCATGATCATATGATGATAACCATGATATATTGGAGCTGGAGCTTCCGGACGCTTTTTTCATGCCTGTGATGGGCTTCTTCAGTGTGTAGATGATGCCCAGCTCCGCCAAACCATAGCAACAGATCCCAGAAATAAACTATGGAGCATCAACAGTCAGGCGTCCAAGCCTGAAGCTCCTATTCAAGAGTTGACTTTAGGAATCTGTTTAAAAAAATGACTAGAAATATGTTTATTTGTGAATCTGCAATTGGCTGTTCGTGTATCAATGGGGAGCGAACCTCAGAGCCGATGTATCTCTGCAACAATGCTCTGCAACAAAGATTATTATAGACAAGTGTTACAAACGTTACAGGGCTTTCCAAGATCATTCTAGTTTAGGGACTAATTACCGCTTAGGACAAAGTCAATTGGCCATACATGATGTATTCCTCTCCTTTGAGGATTTATTCTTTCAGTGCCACGCCTATCAAAGATCGATGATCTATAATCTATAATCTAAGTTGCAAGGATATATTCATTCAAAGCTCTCAGATGTATGCCCACAAACAAACACGGGTAGTTCGCGCTTACAAATGCTGATTGTGTACTAACAAATAAAATCCAAACCTCAAATGAACATAAGCCCTGCAACTCTTGCCGACATTCCCTGAAACAGGGGTGACATTGGCAAAGTGAACCATTTTTTACAGTATGGGTGGTCAGCCTCATACCAACCTATAAGTCAAGGAATATTATCATCATGGATAATTTTATTTCATGGTGCACTGAAATTTTAAAATTTTAAAGATACATTCCATGAAGCGTTTTCTTGAGAGAATGTCATTGCACGGCTGCAAAACCTGGACCTTCCAGAAATACGAAAGAAATCACTGGCGAGATGTGGATTTAGAGGAGAATGACAGACATTTTGAAGAGAAAAACCAAACTAATTAAATGCAGTTGATTAGACATAGTGTTCTATTTAGATTTAGAGGTGCCTTCAGGTCGCACCTAGGATACTAACCCCTGGCTATCATCATCACTCAGGACATGGAAATTCCTTCTAGTAGTGTTGCTTTATCTATTTTGGGAAAGGTTGCATACTAAAACAAGATTTGAAATGAAGAAACGAGGGGTTATAAACGGAATAAGGGGAATGGAAATGGGAAAGAAGGAAGTTGCCAGACCTGCACTCTGTCACTAAAAACACTCCCACCAACATCTGTTTCGTTGATTGGAGTCTCGCCATGATCATGATGACGAGGCGAGCTTACACAAAGCTCGTGAGACAATCATCATGACTCGGGGCTGCGTCCCCGAAAGCGGCAGTCCACGAGGCTAGCGCACCAGGGCACGGGTAGAGCTCCAGGGTGGAAACTCCTTGCAACAGGCTCCGGTTCACAAGACGGGTGCCTTTGATGGCAGGAAATCCACGGAGACCGGGAGGAAGCTCATTGTTATTCCGCCTACCAAGCACGTGTCTCGTTTACAGTGCGCCATATTTGCACGCTACACCTCGCAGCGATGTATAACCCATCGACCTTCGGTAACATCTCGCTCCAGGCTGGTGTCTCCGAATGCAGTTTTGAGAGACTTCCGGTTGTGCCGAAAGAAGGCGACTACTTCCGCAGCCTTTCGGCTCACCTCTCGACTAAACGACCGCACCATCACACACTGACGTCAAAGCAATGTGTTATTAATTATTAATGTTATTATTTTAAAATAGCATAACAATAGCACTTTTATTAGCAACATCTTTGAAGGAAAAATCTTGGGAGACAAACAAGAGATAGCCCAAGAACTTCATCTTTTAAGGATTTGAAGCGGATCATGAATATCTCCTCCTATTCATAGCTTAAGATAATGGCAACCAAGATATGTGACAGATGGTTAGCACAACAAGGCACTGCCTTTCGAAGATGATGATGCTATTATATTACATATAACGCAATGCAACTAAGCTACACATATGGTGTAACTTCTAGCCGCGTTATACCTGAAGGGTTTCGCATATGGCGAGTGGAACCTATTTATTTTTACAGGTAAGGGGGCCGGCCTTACGCCAACCGCTTCAGTTGTATTGGGGGTTTGCCAGCTTCCAAGGGGGCTGTTACTCATTTATTGTGAAGGCTGAGTAAACCTTAAAATAAACACCAAAAATCATTTCTGACACCCTCGGTGGGATTCGAACTCATGGAATGCAAGCGCTCTACCAACTGAGCTGTCGACTGGATTTTTTTTTTTTTTTTTAAATAGATTTGTGGAAAGGAATGCAATCCACCAACCTGGCTGGCCAGTTGTCTTCATGCGAAAGAAGAAGCTTGTGTGCATGCAACGTCATCTGTTGAACCAGGGTCGAAGTTATCATCGCGGGATTCGAACCAACGTTATCCGGTTCCAAATAACCTGACTTGATCCCCGCGGCCATAACACCGAATGCAAAGCCGTTTAGGGCTGTTTTTCTCCCTTTGTAGGTAGTTCTTTTTTTATTGACACATACATAATTTGTAACTTTAAGGCGGTTAAATGTTTCTAAAATTTAACTACAACATTACAATTTAAAAAAAAAATGTTTTTCATTTTAAATTTCAAATACGCCACCGAGCGAGGCACGGCCTGTAAATTCGTTTAATTTCACAGGTGTTTTTTTTTTATTTCCAACAATGCCATACGCCGTTTTGTATTTGGCATGTAAAAATATTTGCACTGTTTCACCAAACACAGATAAATCAATTAAATGAAGTGCGAATCGACCGCACTTGTTTGAAAAGACGCTTCAGCCGACTTGGCTGAACAAACATTCCGTCCTTATAAAGTGGCCCAGACGCTTCACCAATCATCAGTCTCCCACGGCCCTCCGCCATGAGGGTTATTTTTCTTCTGATCTTAGTCTGCGCTTTGCAGGTAACTACATATTTTTATTAATTTACTAATCCATTTTGTGTTTCTCATATTTTACCAGAATAATCGATCGCTTGACCACATTACTCCAATGAACATATCAACTGTTGTTGCGGCCGCTTCATTCTGATCTCAGAGGTTGGTTTAAGAATGTGGCAGTTCCGATAGGGGAAGCCAAAGCCTCTGCAGAGTCGTATTCGCTTTTTGCTATTTATCAACATTTTTGTGCAAAGCCTTTTTTTACATTCACTTTGTTTATCCCACCCTTCCACAATTTCACCAAACCTAATGTACCATTTCATTGTGCCCATATATCTCATGGATTATTAGACAATTGGAAGAATCCATCTTTGCTATTTAGTGGCTACCTGAATGTCAGGATTTCGTGAATGGGCTCACGACGAGCCTGAGATATGAGTATATTTGTAAAAAGAGTATGAAGTCGCTCAGGCAGCGCCCATACCTTTTCTATCCTACCTTCTTCTTCAGGAGGTCAGACCACGAATACTAGCAAGATGATCGGTGATTTGGGGTAAGGAATTTGAGATTTGGGACATGATCGGTCCGTAGTTCAGTGGTAACACTTCGGACTCTGAATGGAAGGTTGTGGGTTCGAATATTCCGGCGGAGCACAAAAAATATACCATTTATATTTTCAAAATTTGCTCTTTGCTGGGTTGAAATTTTTTAAACGTTTACCAATGACCGGTCACCAAAGGTCCATCCAGCCTTACAGTTGAGTCTTGCTAAAGATTTGGCGATTTGTAGCGACGACCACCAAGCTCGTAAAAAGGTCGATAGCTTAATTGGTAGAATGCGTGCATTCCATGCCGAGAGCAAGGGTTCGATCTCAAGTTTTACTCAGCCTTCACAAGAAATAAGAACCAACTCCCCCCCCCCCCCCCCCCGGGCAGCTGGTAAACCCCCACTTCATCTGAAACTGGTTGGTGTGAGGCCCGCCCCCTTACCCGTAGAAATAAATAGGTCCCGAATCGCCACATGCGACCGCTTCGGGGATAACGCAGGCAAGAAGCTACGCTATATGTGTAGCTTAGTTGCGGGCTTATGTGGTACAAATGCACTTAAACGAATGCTCCGGTAAATATGCGAACATTTGTATGTTTAATAGCAAGTATTGATTGCAATAAATATATTTTTGTTATATCATATATACGTCGATTATTCGAGGTTTAAGTGTTTTGTGAATAGCGCTCATAAAGTTTTAAATGTACGAACTTTTGCATACACTATTACAGAACTGCTCCTCTAACATTACAATAGTATTAATTTATTGAAGTATAACTGATAAACACTTTCACCTGTTTTCAGATACAAATCGCAAAGGCGTCCGTAGTGTCAGAGAAATTAACAGATTTCCTGAAGCATGGACATCATATAGAAGATGGGGATGGCTTACACGAAAGGCTGTTACAGGAAGACGATATTATCGAAGCGAATAGTAAAGGAGAACTTATCGAAAAAATCATTCACCGAAAGGAAATCATCAACGACGATGACACAGCGTCGTGGAGTGGTTCCAGCTCATCGGAGAGTGGTAGTACGGAAAAGATTATAAAACAAATTATAATTGTGCAAGAAAAACCAAAACATGGCCACCACCATGCTAAAGAAAAGATTTACGAGGAAGAAATCGTAATAAAAAAGATTGGTGATGCTGCACATCATAAGAAGAAGTCAGCTTCTCTTGAATTACCAAGAATTGCTCGACCAATAAGAGGCGGAAGACGCGGTGGCATATCTGTAAGCAGGTCTGCTTCAGTCGAGCGCATTGTAAGACCAGGCATTGCTTCCAGAGTCCGCGTTTCTAAATCTGAATCAAGATCATATGAAAGGCCGGCGAGAATCGCCCATCCAATTTACAGACCAAGAAAGGTTAGCAAATCCGTCAGTAGATCCATTTCAATTGAACAAGTTATTAAACCCGCTGTATACGAAAGAATTCGTGTCTCTAAGGAAAAATCAGTATCTGTTGAGAGACCACGACCAGTCCACAGACCAATCTACAGACCAAGAAGTGTCAGCAAATCAGTTAGCAAGTCCATTTCTGTGGAACAAATTATCACACCAGCTGTTATTGAAAGAATTCATGTTTCAAAGGAAAAATCAGTATCTGTTGAAAGAAGACGACCAGTCTACAGGCCAATCTACAGACCAAGAAGTGTCAGCAAATCAGTTAGCAAGTCCATTTCTGTGGAACAAATTATCACTCCAGCTGTTATTGAAAGAATTCATGTTTCAAAGGAAAAATCAGTATCTGTTGAAAGAAGACGACCAGTCTACAGGCCAATCTACAGACCAAGAAGTGTCAGCAAATCAGTCAGCAAGTCAATTTCTGTGGAACAAATTATCACTCCAGCTGTTATTGAAAGAATTCATGTTTCAAAGGAAAAATCAGTATCTGTTGAAAGAAGACGACCAGTCTACAGGCCAATCTACAGACCAAGAAGTGTCAGCAAATCAGTTAGCAAATCCATTTCTGTGGAACAAATTATCACTCCAGCTGTTATTGAAAGAATTCATGTTTCAAAGGAAAAATCAGTATCTGTTGAAAGAAGACGACCAGTCTACAGGCCAATCTACAGGCCAAGAAGTGTCAGCAAATCAGTTAGCAAGTCCATTTCTGTGGAACAAATTATCACTCCAGCTGTTATTGAAAGAATTCATGTTTCAAAGGAAAAATCAGTATCTGTTGAAAGAAGACGACCAGTCTACAGGCCAATCTACAGACCAAGAAGTGTCAGCAAATCAGTCAGCAAGTCAATTTCTGTGGAACAAATTATCACTCCAGCTGTTATTGAAAGAATTCATGTTTCAAAGGAAAAATCAGTATCTGTTGAAAGAAGACGACCAGTCTACAGGCCAATCTACAGACCAAGAAGTGTCAGCAAATCAGTTAGCAAGTCCATTTCTGTGGAACAAATTATCACTCCAGCTGTTATTGAAAGAATTCATGTTTCAAAGGAAAAATCAGTATCTGTTGAAAGAAGACGACCAGTCTACAGGCCAATCTACAGACCAAGAAGTGTCAGCAAATCAGTTAGCAAGTCCATTTCTGTGGAACAAATTATCACTCCAGCTGTTATTGAACGAGTTCATGTTTCCAAAGAAAAATCTGTCTCTGTTGAAAGACGACGACCAATCTACAGGCCAGTTTGGAGACCAAGGAGTATCAGCAAATCAGTTAGTAAATCTATCTCTGTTGAACAAATTGTCAAGCCAGCAGTTATTCAAAGGGTCCACGTTTCTAAGGAAAAATCGGTATCTGTTGAACACAGACGACCAATTTATAGACCTATTTGGAGGCCTAGAGAAATTAGTCAGTCTGTTAGCAAGTCTATTTCTATTGAACAAATTATTAGGCCATCAGTGGTTCAAAGAATCAGGGTTTCGAAAGAAAAATCAGTTTCAATCGAATCAAGACACAGAATCATCAGGCCAATACTCAGGCCAGGCAAGATAAGCAAATCAGTAAGCCGATCAGTATCTGTTGAAATAATTGTGAAACCAGGATACGCAACACGAATAACTCAATCGCGATCTGGATCAGTATCAGTTGAGCGGCGCCAAATCGGGCGTCCTGCAATCTATGATTTCAGCCGCTCATCATCATACTCCGTTGAAGGAGGCAGACGTCGCGGAGGACTCTTTGGAGGACTTGGTGGTGTCGGATCTGGCGATATTGATGATCTTCTTGTCACTGGTGGACTCGGAGGAATCGGAGGACTCGGAGGACTCGGAGGAAGCGGAGGACTCGGAGGACTCGGAGGAATCAGAGGAATCGGAGGAATCGGAGGAATCGATGGAATCGGATCAGGAGATCTGAGTGATATTCTCGGAGGAGGAAGAGGCCGCAGAGGACGTGGTGGACGTGGTGGACGTGGAGGAAGCTACAGCGCCTCAAGCTCTGTTGAAGGAGTCTACGGACCTGGATACGGAATCGGAGGATACGGACCATACGGACCATACGGATCTGGAGATATCGATGGAGTCTACGGACCTGATGGACTTTACGATGGCGTCTATGGAGATGATGGCGTCTATGGAGATGATGGCTACGGCCCATACGGAGGAGTGTACGGACCATACGGAGGAATCGGCCCACGTGGACGCAAATCAAGCGTTTCCAGCAGCCGCTCATACTCAATCGAACGTGTTGTCCGACCAGCTGTCATCACAAGAGTTTCAGTCTCAAGATCAGTTTCAGTCTCAGTCGAAAGACCCAGAAGAATCGTTCGCCCATACGTTACATACAGCCGCTCATCATCATACTCCGTTGAAGGAGGCAGACGTCGCGGAGGACTCCTTGGAGGACTTGGTGGTGTCGGATCTGGCGATCTTGATGATCTTCTTGTCACTGGTGGACTCGGAGGAATCGGAGGACTCGGAGGACTCGGAGGACTCGGAGGAATCGGAGGAATCGGAGGAATCGGATCAGGAGATCTGAGTGATATTCTCGGAGGAGGAAGAGGCCGCAGAGGACGTGGTGGACGTGGTGGACGTGGAGGACGTGGAGGAAGCTACAGCGCCTCAAGCTCTGTTGAGGGAGTCTACGGACCTGGATACGGAATCGGAGGATACGGACCATACGGACCATACGGATCTGGAGATATCGATGGAGTCTACGGACCTGATGAACTTTACGATGGCGTCTATGGAGATGATGGCGTCTATGGAGATGATGGCTACGGCCCATACGGAGGAGTGTACGGACCATACGGAGGAATCGGCCCACGTGGACGCAAATCAAGCGTTTCCAGCAGCCGCTCATACTCAATCGAACGTGTTGTCCGACCAGCTGTCATCACAAGAGTTTCAGTCTCAAGATCAGTTTCAGTCTCAGTCGAAAGACCCAGAAGAATCGTTCGCCCATACGTTACATACAGCCGCTCATCATCATACTCCGTTGAAGGAGGTAGACGTCGCGGAGGACTCCTTGGAGGACTTGGTGGTGTCGGATCTGGCGATCTTGATGATCTTCTTGTCACTGGTGGACTCGGAGGAATCGGAGGACTCGGAGGACTCGGAGGACTTGGAGGACTCGGAGGACTCGGAGGAATCGGAGGAATCGGAGGAATCGGATCAGGAGATCTGAGTGATATTCTCGGAGGAGGAAGAGGCCGCAGAGGACGTGGTGGACGTGGTGGACGTGGAGGACGTGGAGGAAGCTACAGCGCCTCAAGCTCTGTTGAAGGAGTCTACGGACCTGGATACGGAATCGGAGGATACGGACCATACGGACCATACGGATCTGGAGATATCGATGGAGTCTACGGACCTGATGGACTTTACGATGGCGTCTATGGAGATGATGGCGTCTATGGAGATGATGGCTACGGCCCATACGGAGGAGTGTATGGACCATACGGAGGAATCGGCCCACGTGGACGCAAATCAAGCGTTTCCAGCAGCCGCTCATACTCAATCGAACGTGTTGTCCGACCAGCTGTCATCACAAGAGTTTCAGTCTCAAGATCAGTTTCAGTCTCAGTCGAAAGACCCAGAAGAATCGTTCGCCCATACGTTACATACAGCCGCTCATCATCATACTCCGTTGAAGGAGGCAGACGTCGCGGAGGACTCCTTGGAGGACTTGGTGGTGTCGGATCTGGCGATCTTGATGATCTTCTTGTCACTGGTGGACTCGGAGGAATCGGAGGACTCGGAGGACTCGGAGGACTCGGAGGAATCGGAGGAATCGGAGGAATCGGATCAGGAGATCTGAGTGATATTCTCGGAGGAGGAAGAGGCCGCAGAGGACGTGGTGGACGTGGTGGACGTGGAGGACGTGGAGGAAGCTACAGCGCCTCAAGCTCTGTTGAGGGAGTCTACGGACCTGGATACGGAATCGGAGGATACGGACCATACGGACCATACGGACCATACGGATCTGGAGATATCGATGGAGTCTACGGACCTGATGGACTTTACGATGGCGTCTATGGAGATGATGGCGTCTATGGAGATGATGGCTACGGCCCATACGGAGGAGTGTACGGACCATACGGAGGAATCGGCCCACGTGGACGCAAATCAAGCGTTTCCAGCAGCCGCTCATACTCAATCGAACGTGTTGTCCGACCAGCTGTCATCACAAGAGTTTCAGTCTCAAGATCAGTTTCAGTCTCAGTCGAAAGACCCAGAAGAATCGTTCGCCCATACGTTACATACAGCCGCTCATCATCATACTCCGTTGAAGGAGGCAGACGTCGCGGAGGACTCCTTGGAGGACTTGGTGGTGTCGGATCTGGCGATCTTGATGATCTTCTTGTCACTGGTGGACTCGGAGGAATCGGAGGACTCGGAGGACTCGGAGGACTCGGAGGAATCGGAGGAATCGGAGGAATCGGAGGAATCGGAGGAATCGGAGGAATCGGATCAGGAGATCTGAGTGATATTCTCGGAGGAGGAAGAGGCCGCAGAGGACGTGGTGGACGTGGTGAACGTGGAGGACGTGGAGGAAGCTACAGCGCCTCAAGCTCTGTTGAGGGAGTCTACGGACCTGGATACGGAATCGGAGGATACGGACCATACGGACCATACGGATCTGGAGATATCGATGGAGTCTACGGACCTGATGGACTTTACGATGGCGTCTATGGAGATGATGGCTACGGCCCATACGGAGGAGTGTACGGACCATACGGAGGAATCGGCCCACGTGGACGCAAATCAAGCGTTTCCAGCAGCCGCTCATACTCAATCGAACGTGTTGTCCGACCAGCTGTCATCACAAGAGTTTCAGTCTCAAGATCAGTTTCAGTCTCAGTCGAAAGACCCAGAAGAATCGTTCGCCCATACGTTACATACAGCCGCTCATCATCATACTCCGTTGAAGGAGGCAGACGTCGCGGAGGACTCCTTGGAGGACTTGGTGGTGTCGGATCTGGCGATCTTGATGATCTTCTTGTCACTGGTGGACTCGGAGGAATCGGAGGACTCGGAGGACTCGGAGGGCTCGGAGGACTCGGAGGAATCGGAGGAATCGGAGGAATCGGATCAGGAGATCTGAGTGATATTCTCGGAGGAGGAAGAGGCCGCAGAGGACGTGGTGGACGTGGAGGACGTGGAGGAAGCTACAGCGCCTCAAGCTCTGTTGAAGGAGTCTACGGACCTGGATACGGAATCGGAGGATACGGACCATACGGACCATACGGATCTGGAGATATCGATGGAGTCTACGGACCTGATGGACTTTACGATGGCGTCTATGGAGATGATGGCGTCTATGGAGATGATGGCTACGGCCCATACGGAGGAGTGTACGGACCATACGGAGGAATCGGCCCACGTGGACGCAAATCAAGCGTTTCCAGCAGCCGCTCATACTCAATCGAACGTGTTGTCCGACCAGCTGTCATCACAAGAGTTTCAGTCTCAAGATCAGTTTCAGTCTCAGTCGAAAGACCCAGAAGAATCGTTCGCCCATACGTTACATACAGCCGCTCATCATCATACTCCGTTGAAGGAGGCAGACGTCGCGGAGGACTCCTTGGAGGACTTGGTGGTGTCGGATCTGGCGATCTTGATGATCTTCTTGTCACTGGTGGACTCGGAGGAATCGGAGGACTCGGAGGACTCGGAGGACTCGGAGGAATCGGAGGAATCGGAGGAATCGGAGGAATCGGATCAGGAGATCTGAGTGATATTCTCGGAGGAGGAAGAGGCCGCAGAGGACGTGGTGGACGTGGTGGACGTGGAGGACGTGGAGGAAGCTACAGCGCCTCAAGCTCTGTTGAAGGAGTCTACGGACCTGGATACGGAATCGGAGGATACGGACCATACGGACCATACGGATCTGGAGATATCGATGGAGTCTACGGACCTGATGGACTTTACGATGGCGTCTATGGAGATGATGGCTACGGCCCATACGGAGGAGTGTACGGACCATACGGAGGAATCGGCCCACGTGGACGCAAATCAAGCGTTTCCAGCAGCCGCTCATACTCAATCGAACGTGTTGTCCGACCAGCTGTCATCACAAGAGTTTCAGTCTCAAGATCAGTTTCAGTCTCAGTCGAAAGACCCAGAAGAATCGTTCGCCCATACGTTACATACAGCCGCTCATCATCATACTCCGTTGAAGGAGGCAGACGTCGCGGAGGACTCCTTGGAGGACTTGGTGGTGTCGGATCTGGCGATCTTGATGATCTTCTTGTCACTGGTGGACTCGGAGGAATCGGAGGACTCGGAGGACTCGGAGGACTCGGAGGACTCGGAGGAATCGGAGGAATCGGAGGAATCGGATCAGGAGATCTGAGTGATATTCTCGGAGGAGGAAGAGGCCGCAGAGGACGTGGTGGACGTGGTGGACGTGGAGGACGTGGAGGAAGCTACAGCGCCTCAAGCTCTGTTGAAGGAGTCTACGGACCTGGATACGGAATCGGAGGATACGGACCATACGGACCATACGGATCTGGAGATATCGATGGAGTCTACGGACCTGATGGACTTTACGATGGCGTCTATGGAGATGATGGCGTCTATGGAGATGATGGCTACGGCCCATACGGAGGAGTGTACGGACCATACGGAGGAATCGGCCCACGTGGACGCAAATCAAGCGTTTCCAGCAGCCGCTCATACTCAATCGAACGTGTTGTCCGACCAGCTGTCATCACAAGAGTTTCAGTCTCAAGATCAGTTTCAGTCTCAGTCGAAAGACCCAGAAGAATCGTTCGCCCATACGTTACATACAGCCGCTCATCATCATACTCCGTTGAAGGAGGCAGACGTCGCGGAGGACTCCTTGGAGGACTTGGTGGTGTCGGATCTGGCGATCTTGATGATCTTCTTGTCACTGGTGGACTCGGAGGAATCGGAGGACTCGGAGGACTCGGAGGACTCGGAGGACTCGGAGGAATCGGAGGAATCGGAGGAATCGGAGGAATCGGATCAGGAGATCTGAGTGATATTCTCGGAGGAGGAAGAGGCCGCAGAGGACGTGGTGGACGTGGTGGACGTGGAGGACGTGGAGGAAGCTACAGCGCATCAAGCTCTGTTGAGGGAGTCTACGGACCTGGATACGGAATCGGAGGATACGGACCATACGGACCATACGGATCTGGAGATATCGATGGAGTCTACGGACCTGATGGACTTTACGATGGCGTCTATGGAGATGATGGCGTCTATGGAGATGATGGCTACGGCCCATACGGAGGAGTGTACGGACCATACGGAGGAATCGGCCCACGTGGACGCAAATCAAGCGTTTCCAGCAGCCGCTCATACTCAATCGAACGTGTTGTCCGACCAGCTGTCATTACAAGAGTTTCAGTCTCAAGATCAGTTTCAGTCTCAGTCGAAAGACCCAGAAGAATCGTTCGCCCATACGTTACATACAGCCGCTCATCATCATACTCCGTTGAAGGAGGCAGACGTCGCGGAGGACTCCTTGGAGGACTTGGTGGTGTCGGATCTGGCGATCTTGATGATCTTCTTGTCACTGGTGGACTCGGAGGAATCGGAGGACTCGGAGGACTCGGAGGGCTCGGAGGACTCGGAGGAATCGGAGGAATCGGAGGAATCGGATCAGGAGATCTGAGTGATATTCTCGGAGGAGGAAGAGGCCGCAGAGGACGTGGAGGACGTGGAGGAAGCTACAGCGCCTCAAGCTCTGTTGAAGGAGTCTACGGACCTGGATACGGAATCGGAGGATACGGACCATACGGACCATACGGATCTGGAGATATCGATGGAGTCTACGGACCTGATGGACTTTACGATGGCGTCTATGGAGATGATGGCGTCTATGGAGATGATGGCTACGGCCCATACGGAGGAGTGTACGGACCATACGGAGGAATCGGCCCACGTGGACGCAAATCAAGCGTTTCCAGCAGCCGCTCATACTCAATCGAACGTGTTGTCCGACCAGCTGTCATTACAAGAGTTTCAGTCTCAAGATCAGTTTCAGTCTCAGTCGAAAGACCCAGAAGAATCGTTCGCCCATACGTTACATACAGCCGCTCATCATCATACTCCGTTGAAGGAGGCAGACGTCGCGGAGGACTCCTTGGAGGACTTGGTGGTGTCGGATCTGGCGATCTTGATGATCTTCTTGTCACTGGTGGACTCGGAGGAATCGGAGGACTCGGAGGACTCGGAGGGCTCGGAGGACTCGGAGGAATCGGAGGAATCGGAGGAATCGGATCAGGAGATCTGAGTGATATTCTCGGAGGAGGAAGAGGCCGCAGAGGACGTGGAGGACGTGGAGGAAGCTACAGCGCCTCAAGCTCTGTTGAAGGAGTCTACGGACCTGGATACGGAATCGGAGGATACGGACCATACGGACCATACGGATCTGGAGATATCGATGGAGTCTACGGACCTGATGGACTTTACGATGGCGTCTATGGAGATGATGGCTACGGCCCATACGGAGGAGTGTACGGACCATACGGAGGAATCGGCCCACGTGGACGCAAATCAAGCGTTTCCAGCAGCCGCTCATACTCAATCGAACGTGTTGTCCGACCAGCTGTCATCACAAGAGTTTCAGTCTCAAGATCAGTTTCAGTCTCAGTCGAAAGACCCAGAAGAATCGTTCGCCCATACGTTACATACAGCCGCTCATCATCATACTCCGTTGAAGGAGGCAGACGTCGCGGAGGACTCCTTGGAGGACTTGGTGGTGTCGGATCTGGCGATCTTGATGATCTTCTTGTCACTGGTGGACTCGGAGGAATCGGAGGACTCGGAGGACTCGGAGGACTCGGAGGAATCGGAGGAATCGGAGGAATCGGATCAGGAGATCTGAGTGATATTCTCGGAGGAGGAAGAGGCCGCAGAGGACGTGGTGGACGTGGTGGACGTGGAGGACGTGGAGGAAGCTACAGCGCCTCAAGCTCTGTTGAGGGAGTCTACGGACCTGGATACGGAATCGGAGGATACGGACCATACGGATCTGGAGATATCGATGGAGTCTACGGACCTGATGGACTTTACGATGGCGTCTATGGAGATGATGGCGTCTATGGAGATGATGGCTACGGCCCATACGGAGGAGTGTACGGACCATACGGAGGAATCGGCCCACGTGGACGCAAATCAAGCGTTTCCAGCAGCCGCTCATATTCAATCGAACGTGTTGTCCGACCAGCTGTCATCACAAGAGTTTCAGTCTCAAGATCAGTTTCAGTCTCAGTCGAAAGACCCAGAAGAATCGTTCGCCCATACGTTACATACAGCCGCTCATCATCATACTCCGTTGAAGGAGGCAGACGTCGCGGAGGACTCCTTGGAGGACTTGGTGGTGTCGGATCTGGCGATCTTGATGATCTTCTTGTCACTGGTGGACTCGGAGGAATCGGAGGACTCGGAGGACTCGGAGGACTCGGAGGACTCGGAGGAATCGGAGGAATCGGAGGAATCGGATCAGGAGATCTGAGTGATATTCTCGGAGGAGGAAGAGGCCGCAGAGGACGTGGTGGACGTGGTGGACGTGGAGGACGTGGAGGAAGCTACAGCGCCTCAAGCTCTGTTGAAGGAGTCTACGGACCTGGATACGGAATCGGAGGATACGGACCATACGGACCATACGGATCTGGAGATATCGATGGAGTCTACGGACCTGATGGACTTTACGATGGCGTCTATGGAGATGATGGCGTCTATGGAGATGATGGCTACGGCCCATACGGAGGAGTGTACGGACCATACGGAGGAATCGGCCCACGTGGACGCAAATCAAGCGTTTCCAGCAGCCGCTCATACTCAATCGAACGTGTTGTCCGACCAGCTGTCATCACAAGAGTTTCAGTCTCAAGATCAGTTTCAGTCTCAGTCGAAAGACCCAGAAGAATCGTTCGCCCATACGTTACATACAGCCGCTCATCATCATACTCCGTTGAAGGAGGCAGACGTCGCGGAGGACTCCTTGGAGGACTTGGTGGTGTCGGATCTGGCGATCTTGATGATCTTCTTGTCACTGGTGGACTCGGAGGAATCGGAGGACTCGGAGGGCTCGGAGGACTCGGAGGAATCGGAGGAATCGGAGGAATCGGATCAGGAGATCTGAGTGATATTCTCGGAGGAGGAAGAGGCCGCAGAGGACGTGGTGGACGTGGTGGACGTGGAGGACGTGGAGGAAGCTACAGCGCCTCAAGCTCTGTTGAGGGAGTCTACGGACCTGGATACGGAATCGGAGGATACGGACCATACGGATCTGGAGATATCGATGGAGTCTACGGACCTGATGGACTTTACGATGGCGTCTATGGAGATGATGGCTACGGCCCATACGGAGGAGTGTACGGACCATACGGAGGAATCGGCCCACGTGGACGCAAATCAAGCGTTTCCAGCAGCCGCTCATACTCAATCGAACGTGTTGTCCGACCAGCTGTCATCACAAGAGTTTCAGTCTCAAGATCAGTTTCAGTCTCAGTCGAAAGACCCAGAAGAATCGTTCGCCCATACGTTACATACAGCCGCTCATCATCATACTCCGTTGAAGGAGGCAGACGTCGCGGAGGACTCCTTGGAGGACTTGGTGGTGTCGGATCTGGCGATCTTGATGATCTTCTTGTCACTGGTGGACTCGGAGGAATCGGAGGACTCGGAGGACTCGGAGGACTCGGAGGAATCGGAGGAATCGGAGGAATCGGAGGAATCGGATCAGGAGATCTGAGTGATATTCTCGGAGGAGGAAGAGGCCGCAGAGGACGTGGTGGACGTGGTGGACGTGGAGGACGTGGAGGAAGCTACAGCGCCTCAAGCTCTGTTGAAGGAGTCTACGGACCTGGATACGGAATCGGAGGATACGGACCATACGGACCATACGGATCTGGAGATATCGATGGAGTCTACGGACCTGATGGACTTTACGATGGCGTCTATGGAGATGATGGCGTCTATGGAGATGATGGCTACGGCCCATACGGAGGAGTGTACGGACCATACGGAGGAATCGGCCCACGTGGACGCAAATCAAGCGTTTCCAGCAGCCGCTCATACTCAATCGAACGTGTTGTCCGACCAGCTGTCATCACAAGAGTTTCAGTCTCAAGATCAGTTTCAGTCTCAGTCGAAAGACCCAGAAGAATCGTTCGCCCATACGTTACATACAGCCGCTCATCATCATACTCCGTTGAAGGAGGCAGACGTCGCGGAGGACTCCTTGGAGGACTTGGTGGTGTCGGATCTGGCGATCTTGATGATCTTCTTGTCACTGGTGGACTCGGAGGAATCGGAGGACTCGGAGGACTCGGAGGACTCGGAGGAATCGGAGGAATCGGAGGAATCGGATCAGGAGAGCTGAGTGATATTCTCGGAGGAGGAAGAGGCCGCAGAGGACGTGGTGGACGTGGTGGACGTGGAGGACGTGGAGGAAGCTACAGCGCCTCAAGCTCTGTTGAGGGAGTCTACGGACCTGGATACGGAATCGGAGGATACGGACCATACGGACCATACGGATCTGGAGATATCGATGGAGTCTACGGACCTGATGGACTTTACGGTGGCGTCTATGGAGATGATGGCGTCTATGGAGATGATGGCTACGGCCCATACGGAGGAGTGTACGGACCATACGGAGGAATCGGCCCACGTGGACGCAAATCAAGCGTTTCCAGCAGCCGCTCTTACTCAATCGAACGTGTTGTCCGACCAGCTGTCATCACAAGAGTTTCAGTCTCAAGATCAGTTTCAGTCTCAGTCGAAAGACCCAGAAGAATCGTTCGCCCATACGTTACATACAGCCGCTCATCATCATACTCCGTTGAAGGAGGCAGACGTCGCGGAGGACTCCTTGGAGGACTTGGTGGTGTCGGATCTGGCGATCTTGATGATCTTCTTGTCACTGGTGGACTCGGAGGAATCGGAGGACTCGGAGGGCTCGGAGGACTCGGAGGAATCGGAGGAATCGGAGGAATCGGATCAGGAGATCTGAGTGATATTCTCGGAGGAGGAAGAGGCCGCAGAGGACGTGATGGACGTGGTGGACGTGGAGGACGTGGAGGAAGCTACAGCGCCTCAAGCTCTGTTGAAGGAGTCTACGGACCTGGATACGGAATCGGAGGATACGGACCATACGGACCATACGGATCTGGAGATATCGATGGAGTCTACGGACCTGATGGACTTTACGATGGCGTCTATGGAGATGATGGTGTCTATGGAGATGATGGCTACGGCCCATACGGAGGAGTGTACGGACCATACGGAGGAATCGGCCCACGTGGACGCAAATCAAGCGTTTCCAGCAGCCGCTCATACTCAATCGAACGTGTTGTCCGACCAGCTGTCATCACAAGAGTTTCAGTCTCAAGATCAGTTTCAGTCTCAGTCGAAAGACCCAGAAGAATCGTTCGCCCATACGTTACATACAGCCGCTCATCATCATACTCCGTTGAAGGAGGCAGACGTCGCGGAGGACTCCTTGGAGGACTTGGTGGTGTCGGATCTGGCGATCTTGATGATATTCTTGTCACTGGTGGACTCGGAGGAATCGGAGGACTCGGAGGACTCGGAGGACTCGGAGGAATCGGAGGAATCGGAGGAATCGGATCAGGAGATCTGAGTGATATTCTCGGAGGAGGAAGAGGCCGCAGAGGACGTGGTGGACGTGGTGGACGTGGAGGACGTGGAGGAAGCTACAGCGCCTCAAGCTCTGTTGAAGGAGTCTACGGACCTGGATACGGAATCGGAGGATACGGACCATACGGACCATACGGATCTGGAGATATCGATGGAGTCTACGGACCTGATGGACTTTACGATGGCGTCTATGGAGATGATGGCGTCTATGGAGATGATGGCTACGGCCCATACGGAGGAGTGTACGGACCATACGGAGGAATCGGCCCACGTGGACGCAAATCAAGCGTTTCCAGCAGCCGCTCATACTCAATCGAACGTGTTGTCCGACCAGCTGTCATCACAAGAGTTTCAGTCTCAAGATCAGTTTCAGTCTCAGTCGAAAGACCCAGAAGAATCGTTCGCCCATACGTTACATACAGCCGCTCATCATCATACTCCGTTGAAGGAGGCAGACGTCGCGGAGGACTCCTTGGAGGACTTGGTGGTGTCGGATCTGGCGATCTTGATGATCTTCTTGTCACTGGTGGACTCGGAGGAATCGGAGGACTCGGAGGACTCGGAGGACTCGGAGGAATCGGAGGAATCGGAGGAATCGGATCAGGAGATCTGAGTGATATTCTCGGAGGAGGAAGAGGCCGCAGAGGACGTGGTGGACGTGGTGGACGTGGAGGACGTGGAGGAAGCTACAGCGCCTCAAGCTCTGTTGAAGGAGTCTACGGACCTGGATACGGAATCGGAGGATACGGACCATACGGACCATACGGATCTGGAGATATCGATGGAGTCTACGGACCTGATGGACTTTACGATGGCGTCTATGGAGATGATGGCGTCTATGGAGATGATGGCTACGGCCCATACGGAGGAGTGTACGGACCATACGGAGGAATCGGCCCACGTGGACGCAAATCAAGCGTTTCCAGCAGCCGCTCATACTCAATCGAACGTGTTGTCCGACCAGCTGTCATCACAAGAGTTTCAGTCTCAAGATCAGTTTCAGTCTCAGTCGAAAGACCCAGAAGAATCGTTCGCCCATACGTTACATACAGCCGCTCATCATCATACTCCGTTGAAGGAGGCAGACGTCGCGGAGGACTCCTTGGAGGACTTGGTGGTGTCGGATCTGGCGATCTTGATGATCTTCTTGTCACTGGTGGACTCGGAGGAATCGGAGGACTCGGAGGACTCGGAGGACTCGGAGGAATCGGAGGAATCGGAGGAATCGGATCAGGAGATCTGAGTGATATTCTCGGAGGAGGAAGAGGCCGCAGAGGACGTGGTGGACGTGGTGGACGTGGAGGACGTGGAGGAAGCTACAGCGCCTCAAGCTCTGTTGAAGGAGTCTACGGACCTGGATACGGAATCGGAGGATACGGACCATACGGACCATACGGATCTGGAGATATCGATGGAGTCTACGGACCTGATGGACTTTACGATGGCGTCTATGGAGATGATGGCGTCTATGGAGATGATGGCTACGGCCCATACGGAGGAGTGTACGGACCATACGGAGGAATCGGCCCACGTGGACGCAAATCAAGCGTTTCCAGCAGCCGCTCATACTCAATCGAACGTGTTGTCCGACCAGCTGTCATCACAAGAGTTTCAGTCTCAAGATCAGTTTCAGTCTCAGTCGAAAGACCCAGAAGAATCGTTCGCCCATACGTTACTTACAGCCGCTCATCATCATACTCCGTTGAAGGAGGCAGACGTCGCGGAGGACTCCTTGGAGGACTTGGTGGTGTCGAATCTGGCGATCTTGATGATCTTCTTGTCACTGGTGGACTCGGAGGAATCGGAGGACTCGGAGGACTCGGAGGACTCGGAGGAATCGGAGGAATCGGAGGAATCGGATCAGGAGATCTGAGTGATATTCTCGGAGGAGGAAGAGGCCGCAGAGGACGTGGTGGACGTGGTGGACGTGGAGGACGTGGAGGAAGCTACAGCGCCTCAAGCTCTGTTGAAGGAGTCTACGGACCTGGATACGGAATCGGAGGATACGGACCATACGGACCATACGGATCTGGAGATATCGATGGAGTCTACGGACCTGATGGACTTTACGATGGCGTCTATGGAGATGATGGCGTCTATGGAGATAATGGCTACGGCCCATACGGAGGAGTGTACGGACCATACGGAGGAATCGGCCCACGTGGACGCAAATCAAGCGTTTCCAGCAGCCGCTCATACTCAATCGAACGTGTTGTCCGACCAGCTGTCATCACAAGAGTTTCAGTCTCTAGATCAGTTTCAGTCTCAGTCGAAAGACCCAGAAGAATCGTTCGCCCATACGTTACATACAGCCGCTCATCATCATACTCCGTTGAAGGAGGCAGACGTCGCGGAGGACTCCTTGGAGGACTTGGTGGTGTCGGATCTGGCGATCTTGATGATCTTCTTGTCACTGGTGGACTCGGAGGAATCGGAGGACTCGGAGGACTCGGAGGACTCGGAGGACTCGGAGGACTCGGAGGAATCGGAGGAATCGGAGGAATCGGATCAGGAGATCTGAGTGATATTCTCGGAGGAGGAAGAGGCCGCAGAGGACGTGGTGGACGTGGTGGACGTGGAGGACGTGGAGGAAGCTACAGCGCCTCAAGCTCTGTTGAAGGAGTCTACGGACCTGGATACGGAATCGGAGGATACGGACCATACGGACCATACGGATCTGGAGATATCGATGGAGTCTACGGACCTGATGGACTTTACGATGGCGTCTATGGAGATGATGGCGTCTATGGAGATAATGGCTACGGCCCATACGGAGGAGTGTACGGACCATACGGAGGAATCGGCCCACGTGGACGCAAATCAAGCGTTTCCAGCAGCCGCTCATACTCAATCGAACGTGTTGTCCGACCAGCTGTCATCACAAGAGTTTCAGTCTCTAGATCAGTTTCAGTCTCAGTCGAAAGACCCAGAAGAATCGTTCGCCCATACGTTACATACAGCCGCTCATCATCATACTCCGTTGAAGGAGGCAGACGTCGCGGAGGACTCCTTGGAGGACTTGGTGGTGTCGGATCTGGCGATCTTGATGATCTTCTTGTCACTGGTGGACTCGGAGGAATCGGAGGACTCGGAGGACTCGGAGGACTCGGAGGACTCGGAGGACTCGGAGGAATCGGAGGAATCGGAGGAATCGGATCAGGAGATCTGAGTGATATTCTCGGAGGAGGAAGAGGCCGCAGAGGACGTGGTGGACGTGGTGGACGTGGAGGACGTGGAGGAAGCTACAGCGCCTCAAGCTCTGTTGAAGGAGTCTACGGACCTGGATACGGAATCGGAGGATACGGACCATACGGACCATACGGATCTGGAGATATCGATGGAGTCTACGGACCTGATGGACTTTACGATGGCGTCTATGGAGATGATGGCGTCTATGGAGATGATGGCTACGGCCCATACGGAGAAGTGTACGGACCATACGGAGGAATCGGCCCACGTGGACGCAAATCAAGCGTTTCCAGCAGCCGCTCATACTCAATCGAACGTGTTGTCCGACCAGCTGTCATCACAAGAGTTTCAGTCTCAAGATCAGTTTCAGTCTCAGTCGAAAGACCCAGAAGAATCGTTCGCCCATACGTTACATACAGCCGCTCATCATCATACTCCGTTGAAGGAGGCAGACGTCGCGGAGGACTCCTTGGAGGACTTGGTGGTGTCGGATCTGGCGATCTTGATGATCTTCTTGTCACTGGTGGACTCGGAGGAATCGGAGGACTCGGAGGACTCGGAGGACTCGGAGGAATCGGAGGAATCGGAGGAATCGGATCAGGAGATCTGAGTGATATTCTCGGAGGAGGAAGAGGCCGCAGAGGACGTGGTGGACGTGGTGGACGTGGAGGACGTGGAGGAAGCTACAGCGCCTCAAGCTCTGTTGAAGGAGTCTACGGACCTGGATACGGAATCGGAGGATACGGACCATACGGACCATACGGATCTGGAGATATCGATGGAGTCTACGGACCTGATGGACTTTACGATGGCGTCTATGGAGATGATGGCGTCTATGGAGATGATGGCTACGGCCCATACGGAGGAGTGTACGGACCATACGGAGGAATCGGCCCACGTGGACGCAAATCAAGCGTTTCCAGCAGCCGCTCATACTCAATCGAACGTGTTTTCCGACCAGCTGTCATCACAAGAGTTTCAGTCTCAAGATCAGTTTCAGTCTCAGTCGAAAGACCCAGAAGAATCGTTCGCCCATACGTTACATACAGCCGCTCATCATCATACTCCGTTGAAGGAGGCAGACGTCGCGGAGGACTCCTTGGAGGACTTGGTGGTGTCGGATCTGGCGATCTTGATGATCTTCTTGTCACTGGTGGACTCGGAGGAATCGGAGGACTCGGAGGGCTCGGAGGACTCGGAGGAATCGGAGGAATCGGAGGAATCGGAGGAATCGGATCAGGAGATCTGAGTGATATTCTCGGAGGAGGAAGAGGCCGCAGAGGACGTGGTGGACGTGGTGGACGTGGAGGACGTGGAGGAAGCTACAGCGCCTCAAGCTCTGTTGAAGGAGTCTACGGACCTGGATACGGAATTGGAGGATACGGACCATACGGACCATACGGATCTGGAGATATCGATGGAGTCTACGGACCTGATGGACTTTACGATGGCGTCTATGGAGATGATGGCGTCTATGGAGATGATGGCTACGGCCCATACGGAGGAGTGTACGGACCATACGGAGGAATCGGCCCACGTGGACGCAAATCAAGCGTTTCCAGCAGCCGCTCATACTCAATCGAACGTGTTGTCCGACCAGCTGTCATCACAAGAGTTTCAGTCTCAAGATCAGTTTCAGTCTCAGTCGAAAGACCCAGAAGAATCGTTCGCCCATACGTTACATACAGCCGCTCATCATCATACTCCGTTGAAGGAGGCAGACGTCGCGGAGGACTCCTTGGAGGACTTGGTGGTGTCGGATCTGGCGATCTTGATGATCTTCTTGTCACTGGTGGACTCGGAGGAATCGGAGGACTCGGAGGACTCGGAGGACTCGGAGGACTCGGAGGAATCGGAGGAATCGGAGGAATCGGAGGAATCGGAGGAATCGGATCAGGAGATCTGAGTGATATTCTCGGAGGAGGAAGAGGCCGCAGAGGACGTGGTGGACGTGGAGGAAGCTACAGCGCCTCAAGCTCTGTTGAAGGAGTCTACGGACCTGGATACGGAATCGGAGGATACGGACCATACGGACCATACGGATCTGGAGATATCGATGGAGTCTACGGACCTGATGGACTTTACGATGGCGTCTATGGAGATGATGGCGTCTATGGAGATGATGGCTACGGCCCATACGGAGGAGTGTACGGACCATACGGAGGAATCGGCCCACGTGGACGCAAATCAAGCGTTTCCAGCAGCCGCTCATACTCAATCGAACGTGTTGTCCGACCAGCTGTCATCACAAGAGTTTCAGTCTCAAGATCAGTTTCAGTCTCAGTCGAAAGACCCAGAAGAATCGTTCGCCCATACGTTACATACAGCCGCTCATCATCATACTCCGTTGAAGGAGGCAGACGTCGCGGAGGACTCCTTGGAGGACTTGGTGGTGTCGGATCTGGCGATCTTGATGATCTTCTTGTCACTGGTGGACTCGGAGGAATCGGAGGACTCGGAGGACTCGGAGGACTCGGAGGAATCGGAGGAATCGGAGGAATCGGATCAGGAGATTTGAGTGATATTCTCGGAGGAGGAAGAGGCCGCAGAGGACGTGGTGGACGTGGAGGAAGCTACAGCGCCTCAAGCTCTGTTGAAGGAGTCTACGGACCTGGATACGGAATCGGAGGATACGGACCATACGGACCATACGGATCTGGAGATATCGATGGAGTCTACGGACCTGATGGACTTTACGATGGCGTCTATGGAGATGATGGCTACGGCCCATACGGAGGAGTGTACGGACCATACGGAGGAATCGGCCCACGTGGACGCAAATCAAGCGTTTCCAGCAGCCGCTCATACTCAATCGAACGTGTTGTCCGACCAGCTGTCATCACAAGAGTTTCAGTCTCAAGATCAGCTTCAGTATCAGTTGAAAGACCTAGAAGAGTCATCCGACCAGTTGTTATTCCATCATATTCCCGATCTGTTTCTTATTCATCGGAGTCGGGACGTGTACGTCCTTCCGGTGGAATCTCTCGGGTTTGGGGTGGAAAACTGCCCAGAGGTGATTATTCCGGCAGCGCTTCAGGATCAAGCGAATCAGGAAGACGTATTGCTAGACCTTACGGATATTCTGTATTGGATTCTGCATCTTCCATCGAAGGATACCCAAGCGGTGGTCTCGGCGGCCTCGGAGCACTTAGCAAACTTTCAGGTGCCAGAAGTGTTCCAAGACCAGTGACTTACACCAACTACCCACGCATCGAGAAGGGTTGCAAGCTCAGTGACTTCAACATTCTAGTGAAAGTTGGCAATGCACGCAAATCTGCAGGCAAATGTTAATTTGATCAGAACACCAGCGCATCTTAATGTTTAACACTTTTAATTATTCTCTTGACATATTTTGTAATTGTAGTTTTCCTTTTCCATTTTAAACACAAATGGTATTCTGTATTTAAGCTCAAAGCGATTCGTTTTATTTTCATTATTTTATAAAATTCCTCAAATTATGTCAGATACAATATCATTTAAATTATAACGATTGTTTGAAAGTTTTATGAAATAAAAATAATATTCAAAATTACAGCGATGTTTTTTTTAATATCCTTTGCCTGAGTTGTGCAAATATCACGATCGTTAATCCATTTAGGTAGTGTGATGAATTTGGGACTCAAGAAACCAGGAGATTGTTTTTTTTTTGGTTTTAAAACGGCTTTCAGTTTTTGAGTCTCAAATAACCTATGCACACACAGCGTGTCATGGCTGCGTTGCCAAATAAAAAAGCGCAATGTCCAAGCGTAACAAAATTATTAAAAATAGTTTAAACCGGGATGGGAACGACAGGACCATCGTAAGACTAGACAGTTTAGACCACTCTTTTTTCCTCAATGCTGCTGAAACATGGACCAAGCAGCGAAAAGGAGAAAATTTTATGCTTTTGAAATTTAAAACTGGAAGCACTACAACGATTCCATTCGTTGGAAATTACACTAGAATGGCTTGATTTTGACCAATATATACACACGACGGAACCTTCAGTTAGTTCTAAGGACACGTTCTTGAAGTAATGATGATATTCTAGAACGACTGGTTTCGAGCGGTTACCAGGAGGAAGACAGAGGAGGAGGAATATCCCCACATGATGTACCGATTAAGGGAAGACAGCAGCAGGCACCTCGACGGCGGTTGGAGTGCTGGATGCAGAGCAGCCAAGGGAGGACCGAAGAAGAATGGCTCTAGGTTTTTTTCTCATCTTATAGCAACGGCATTCAACAATATCTCGCAAAGCGTTAAGTTAACCCTAGAAACGTAACCTTCATCGAACCAACGTATATATTTTTTATAAATCCTCGATTATTTTTACTTTCTTGCTATAGCTGAAGGCTATAAAGAAAGTTTTGATTTGGTGTGAAAAAAAAATTTCGAGGTTTTCACGGAAATGAGTTGTCCTGGTGCAGGACATGCCAAAAAACACTATCTTTCAAAAACTTCCGTCTGTGTGTGTGTGTGTGTGTGTGTGTGTGTGTGTGTCACTTTCCAAAGTACCTATTAGACATAGAGATACCAAATTTTGGCTTTATCAACTTTTTTGGACATGTTTTAAGTATGAATAACACGGCATTACACCAACTTGAAAATTCAAGATGGCTGCCATACAAAAAAAGCATAAAACTGAACTTTTCTCAAAAACGGCTACAAGAATTTTTCTTAAATTTTCAGAATTGCCATTAATTAATTTTTAATTTAATAAATTAGATATGGCAGTACTCTTACTTATCTGTGTCTATGGGTTGCCATATAAAAAAACAAACAATTGCGATTTTCTCGAAAGTTAAAGGATCAACAAAAATATAATGTTCTACAATATTGTCAACAACATAAATTTC
Organism: Agapetus fuscipes; assembly: GCA_951799405.1. Taxonomy (NCBI): domain Eukaryota; kingdom Metazoa; phylum Arthropoda; class Insecta; order Trichoptera; family Glossosomatidae; genus Agapetus; species Agapetus fuscipes. Next base: position 10,204,081 of record OX637349.1, on the reverse strand, counting down.
TACAAAATTAATATATTTTTTTTTTTAAAAAAATATTATAAAGCCCCGTTTACATGACCTCAAATTTGAAAAAAAAAACATTAAAATGCATGATATTTAAATTTGTTTTAGACTTGACAGAAAGAACAACGTTATCACTTAAATTCATCCTCAAAGATTTTTTACTTTTTTGAAAATTCAAGATGGCTTCCGAAGAGCTGAAAATTTAAAAAGCGATTTTCTCAAAAACGGCTCCGACGATTTTTCTTAATTTTTTTGTGAATCCATTTATAAAATAGTGCTATCTAATAATTATAATATTTTTTTCATTTTAATCTCGGTTTAGGGAGTTGCCATATAAAAGAAAAAAATAATGGAAAAATTCTCGTCAGTTAAAGGGTTAATAAAATAAATTGTACAGTGGACTGCACATGACTTTATAGCATAAAATACGGTCATGTTAAGTCATAGTCAATTTTCAAAACAAAAAAAATAGTTGTGTGTAAGTAATGAAGCTAATCTTTTTAAGTAATCGTCTTTTTGCACTATTATCATTGATCCCATTTGTATAAAAACTAACACTTTGTTTGGTGGGTATACTTTTCATTGATATTTTGGAAAGTTATGATTGATTGAATTTTCAGGTTGGTGCCATGCCAGTCGGCCCATCAAAATCTGTGGTTGTCAATTCTCTAAACCCAAAAATTGGTGTCTCTGCGATCAGTAGTTCCGGCTGGGACATACATACATACATACATACATACATACATACATCCATCCATACGGACGGACGGACAGGTTCGACAAATTAGGTTTTTTTGCATGTCCTGGTGCAGGACAACTCATTTCCGTTGAAACCTCGAAATTTTTTTTTCGGACGAATACCATACTTTATAACAGTCCTTTGGACTACTATAAAGTAAAAATAGTCTTCTACAAATGTAAGACAATAGTGATAACTTATATGATGCTACTCGTATCATTATTTTTCCCAAAAAAAGAATCAAAAGTATAGCCACCATACAAAGTGAAATTTTTTCCATACAAAATGTTTTCGTAATTTTCTTGGTAGTCAAAGGGTTAAAATTAGAAAAAAGGCTGGGATTCTTAAAATTTTATAAATACCAATAATAATCAGTCGTTACTTTTTCAAAGTATAACTAAAAAGTGTACCCACATTACAAAGTCCTAGTTTGCATACAAAAGGGTTCAATGACCATCTATAATAATTTAGAATCTAAGTTGCAATGAAATATAAACATTCAAAACTCATATCTAATGCATGTCCACAAACAGGCACGTGTAAGTTCGCGCTTACGAATGCTGAATGTGTACTAACAAATTAAAACCAAATCTTAAATGAACATATAACCTGCAACTCTTGCCGACCTTCCTTGAAACAGGGGTGACATTGACAAAGGGAATTATTTTTTACACTTTGGGAGGACTGAGGAATGCGAGAAAATTGAGATAAGACTGAATGAAAAAAGAGTGGAGGTCGTGAAAGAATTTGATTATCTGGGAAGCAAGTTTGAGTCGAATGCGAAATTGACGAAAGAATTGGAAAAACGCGCTAGTAGAGGAAGAAGTGTAATGGGAACGATTGGAAGAATTGCAAGAAATAGGAAACTTACGAAGAATATGAGATCGGCGGTCCTCAATGGCATATTGGTTCTGACATTGATGTATGGAAGTGAGGCGTGGACAGTTAATGAATGTGAGCTGAGTAAAGTATGTACGGCTGAAATGGCTTACCTGAAAGCAATGGCTGGAAAGACACTGAGTGGGCGATGAACAAGTGCGGTATAAAAGAGAAAATATGAGAATGAAAGTACAAAAAAGTACGATGAGATGGTTCGGACATCTTGAAAAAATGGACGATGCACAACTAACGAAGAAAGTGTACAAAGGAAATATCAGAGGAAAGCGCGGAAGGGGAAGGCCGAGGAAAGAATGGTTAGACCAAATAGGTGAGATTGCGCAAGAATGGAACCTGCAGAGTGAAAATAAGAGAAGAGTATGTATGAAAAAGGTGATAATAATTGAGGTAATGAAAGTGGTTTGTTAGGACAGAAAAAGTGGAGGCGCATCTGCGAAGGTACCGGTCACCCCTAGTGGAACGACGGCAGGATACAGTATAGTACAGTACAGAGGTCAGCTTCATACCAACCTATAAGTCAAGGATCTTTCTTGTATAATTGGCGCTTTTTCCAGAGAAGACCAACCTCGCAGAGGGCTCTTGAGGTGTGATTCACACAAAACGGCGCTCACCAAATAAATCATCCAAATATTTTTTATTCACTTAAGAATTTATAAGGCTATTTCCATATTGTACGAGTATGCAGGTACACACCGCGGTGGAATAAAATTGATTTATTATCGATATATTATATTTTTATTGAAACTGCATAAGGTGGTAGATGATTCTAGCTTTACATACGTCATACAGTGGGTTAATTTTTGCAAGAAAGTCGAGTGCAGATTCTGTGCAATTTATTTCTCTTTGACCCAGCAGAGCCTTCAGATGATAATATATATGAGGATATATATGAGGATAATATATTTAATTAAAATTTAATACATGACAAAAGAGCGCCGTTTTTGTGTATGTCACACCTCAAGGGCCCTCCTAATCATGAATGAGATATTTTAAAAAGGTGCTGTTTGAGTGCTTTCTTAAAAATGCCAACAGATTCCGAAACCCTCACTCCGGGTGGCAGTCTGTTCCACTCCACTGAAAGCAAACCGGAAAGCGCGATCCCCAAAATTAGTGCATATTTGACGGCGAGGATGCATCAACCTGACAGCTCGACACCCCGCTGACCTAAGTGGCCGCCCCCTCACACTCACCTCAAAGGGGAAAACATGTCTGCCAGATATGATGGAGCCAAACCATTTAGGGCTTTAAATACCATCAATCACACACGGTAGACCACCCTCTCAGGAAAACTAAGCCAATGTAGTTCTTTTAACAGCGGAGTGATGTGAGAGAATTTGGACATCCCGAAGATCAGTCTTGCGGCCGCATTCAAAACAGACTGAAATCTGTTCAGTTGCTTCTTTGACTGGCCGATATAAAGTGTGGAACAATAATCAATTCGGGATATCACAAAAGCACTCACCAATGTTTTAACCACACCCGGCGGTAGTAGGATAATACAGATTATCTATGTAAATGCTTCAGTTTGGCTAATATTTATTTATTTATTTATTTGAGAAAACTACAGCTTTATAAAAAGTAATTACAATGGTATTCTTAAAATTAATATAAGCCAAAATTGTTTCTTCTATTTAAAATTACTAGAAGCGTTGCCCCTGGCTGCTACGCAGCCCAACCCCTTAACATTTGGTGAATGTGTATATTGCGCATAGTTTCCTCGCGTTAAAATTCGGAAAACATGTAAAATAAAAACATGCAGCCTTTGTAAAAGAAAATCGACCACCCATAGTTTAAAAAATGGTTCACTTTGCAGATTTCAGCTGTGTTTCAGGGAAGATTGGCAAGAGTTGCAGGGCTTATATTAATTTGAGATTGGGTTTTTATTTTGTAAGTCCACATGGGGCATTTGTAAGCGCGAACTTATGCATGTCTGCTTGTGGGAATGCATTTAATATGAATCTCAAATGATACATATCTTTGCAGCTTAGATTTAGATTAGATTTAGACTTATAGGTTTGTATGTGGCTGACCACCCATACTGTAAGAATGGTTTACCATGAAAATTTTATCTCTGTTTGAGGAAAAGTCGGTAGGAGTTGCAGGGCTTATGTTCATTTGAGATTAGTTTTTTATTTTGTAAGTCCACATGAGGCATTTGTAAGCGCGAACTTATACCTGTCTGCTTGTGGGAATGCATTTAATATGAATCTCAAATGGTATGTATCTTTGCAACTTAGATTATAGAACTTAACAAAATAATTTTCTTGACTTATAGGTTAGTATGTGGCTGACCACCATACTGTAAGAATGGTTTACCATGAAAATATTATTTTTGTTTGAGGAAAAGTCGGTAAGAGTTGCAGGGCTTATGTTCATTTGAGATTAGTTTTTTATTTTGTAAGTCCACATGGGGCATTTGTAAGCGCGAACTTATACCTGTCTGCTTGTGGGAATGCATTTAATATGAATCTCAAATGGTATGTATCTTTGCAACTTAGATTATAGAACTTAACAAAATAATTTTCTTGACTTATAGGCTAGTATGTGGCTGACCACCATACTGTAAGAATGGTTTACCATGAAAATTTTATCTCTGTTTGAGGAAAAGTCGGTAAGAGTTGCAGGGCTTATGTTCATTTGAGATTAGTTTTTTATTTTGTAAGTCCACATGGGGCATTTGTAAGCGCGAACTTATACCTGTCTGCTTGTGGGAATGCATTTAATATGAATCTCAAATGGTATGTATCTTTGCAACTTAGATTATAGAACTAAACAAAATAATTTCCTTGACTAAAAGGTTAGTATGTGGCTGACCACCCATACTGTAAGCAATGGTTCACCATGCAAATTTTATCTCTGTTTGAGGAAAAGTCGGCAAGAGTTGCAGGGCTTATGTTCATTTGAGATTAGTTTTTTTTATTTTGCAAGTCCACATTGGGCATTTGTAAGCGTGAACTTGTACCTGTCTGCGTGTGGGAATGCATTTAATATGAATCTCAAATGGTATGTATCTTTGCAACTTAGATTATAGAACTTAACAAAATAATTTTCTTGACTTATAGGTTAGTATGTGGCTGACCACCATACTGTAAGAATGGTTTACCATGAAAATATTATTTTTGTTTGAGGAAAAGTCGGTAAGAGTTCCAGGGCTTATGTTCATTTGAGATTAGTTTTTTATTTTGTAAGTCCACATGGGGCATTTGTAAGCGCGAACTTATACCTGTCTGCTTGTGGGAATGCATTTAATATGAATCTCAAATGGTATGTATCTTTGCAACTTAGATTATAGAACTTAACAAAATAATTTTCTTGACTTATAGGTTAGTATGTGGCTGACCACCATACTGTAAGAATGGTTTACCATGAAAATTTTATCTCTGTTTGAGGAAAAGTCGGTAAGAGTTGCAGGGCTTATGTTCATTTGAGATTAGTTTTTTTATTTTGTAAGTCCACATGGGGCATTTGTAAGCGCGAACTTATACCTGTCTGCTTGTGGGAATGCATTTAATATGAACCTCAAATGGTATGTATCTTTGCAACTTAGATTATAGAACTAAACAAAATAATTTCCTTGACTAAAAGGTAAGTATGTGGCTGACCACCCATACTGTAAGCAATGGTTCACCATGCAAATTTTATCTGTTTGAGGAAAAGTCGGCAAGAGTTGCAGGGCTTATGTTCATTTGAGATTAGTTTTTTTTATTTTGCAAGTCCACATTGGGCATTTGTAAGCGTGAACTTGTACCTGTCTGCGTGTGGGAATGCATTTAATATGAATCTTAAATGGTATGTATCTTTGCAACTAAGATTATGTAAGTAAAGAAATACACAAAATAATTTTCTTGACTTATAGGTTGGTATGAGGCTGACCACCCATACTTTAAAAAATGGTTTACTTTGAAAATTTCACCTTTGTTTCAGGGAAGGTTGGCAAGAGTTGCAGGGCTTATGTTCATTTGGAATGGGCTGTTATGTTGTAAGTACACATGCAGCATATGTAAGCGGGAACTTATACATATCTGCTTGTGGGAATGCATTTAATATAAATCTTAAATGATATATATCTTTGCAGCTTAGATTAGATTAGATTAGATTAGAACTTATACATGTCTGCTTGTAAGAATGCATGTAATATGAATCTCAAATGTTATATATCTTTGCAACTTAGTTTACAGATTTAAATCCATTTTTATTTTGTTTTTTTTTTTTTTTTAATTTGCATGAAATAAAAGAAAATATAAAAAAAACTTTCACGTTTTGCCGCTAGATGTCAATATAGTTCCATACATTTTCAATATGAACAAACAAATTTATTGAAAGAAGTTTTCATACATTTTTAAACACAAACGCGAAAGCTCGCAGCATTGCAGCATATATACAAAAATTAATTTGCCATATATCATGAATGTGTTTCATCTGCTGTGATGGCATTGATTTTGAAAATCGAAACTCGACGACGAAAGACGACGACGAAGGGCAATATAATAAAGGATAGAGATAGAATAATAATTTGATCAGTATGCTGAGCTAGTATTGACATATAATAGAAAATTGAGAAGACAAGAAAATAAAAAGAAAAAGAGAGCAAAACAAAAAACAAAAAGCAAAAAGACACAAGTTGACAAGCAACAAAAAAGAAAAAAAGAAACAAGGTGTAAAAAAATAAAATTAAAAGTAAAAGTAAAGTGGAAAGGAATGAGGAAAAGGAGGGATTATTACGTAAGTGAAGGAGCTTGATTGAGGGAGTTAGGGGACAGAGTTGAAAAATATCTCAATTTATTGCGAAAGGTTGTTAATGAGTCATGGAAAATATCTAGATTTTTGAAATTTTGGTTATAGTCACGCTGTATTCTGAATAAAGTTGAGTGGTATCGGTAATTGGTATGACAGATGGGTAGGTGAAATAAATTTTGCGAGCGGGTATGTCTGTTTGGTATAAGAAATGATATGTTACATAATAAATCAGGGGAGTCAATTGCATTATTGCATATTTTGTACAAAAGTAATTGATCAAAGTAAGTCCTTCTATCTTGTAGTGTGTTAATATTGAAAAATTCTATGGAAGATTTGTAATCGCTGTGTTCAATGTATTGTCGTTTCTCTAAATATTTAACAAAAATCTTTTGAATATTTTCAATACGGTTAGTGTGAATTTTGTAGTGTGGATTCCATATTGGAGTACAAAATTCTAAATGAGGGCGTATATGTGAAAGGTATAGTGTTTTTAAAGTGTTGATATTATTAAATTGTTTACCGGTGCGGATGATAAAACCCAACATTCGGTAAGCTTTGGAGGTAATTGAGTCAATATGCTTGTCATACGTCAATTTGGAATCCAATACAACTCCCAGATCTCTCACACTATCAACCTTTTTCAATAACAAACCATTTATGGAATAAGAGTGTGTTATAAGGGTGTTTTTGCGAGAAAATGTTAAAAGAGCACATTTGGACACATTGATGTCGATTTTATTTTTATAGCAATACACACTTAGTCTATTGATGTCATTTTGTAAATTAATGCAGTCATTTATATTGTTAATTGTTGCGTAAATTTTCATGTCATCAGCGAAACCTGAAAAGTGTGAGGATTGGAAGCAAAATTTTATGTCATATATGTAAATATTAAAAAGAATATAGACACCTTTTACGTTACAGACCACACCGGCAAGTGCTTTTCTGACGTTTTTCTATTATTTTTCTGATTGACTGTTCTAGTTTATTTTAATGAAAAATTAATATGTCCGGTCGATAGCTCAGTTGGCAGAGTGCTTGCATTCCATGCCGTGAGCACGGGCTCGAATACCACCGATGGTGTCAGAAATGATTTCCCGTTCCAGTGTTTATTTCAATCCCCAAAATAAAATACCGGCAAGGTTTACTCAGCCTTCACAAGAAATGAGTACCAGCCCTCTCGGGAGCTGGAAAATCCTCACTTCAACTGAAATGGTTGGCGTAAGGCCGGCCCCCTTACCTGTAAAAATAAATAGGTTCAACTCGCCACATGCGACCTCTTCGGGGATAACACGGCAAAAAATTAAACTATATGTGAAGCTTAGTTGCGTAGTTGCGTTGCGTTGGCCCATGGTTAAATTAAGCTAAATAAAACTGTGAATTAGCTATATTAAAAATAAAATGCTTTAAAAAGTCATTATTTATCCGTTTCCTTGACTCCACATAAAGTCGACTTGTTTATGCTTGAAAATATAAAATAAAATATTTCTACTAAACACGACAGCGTGTTATTACTTATAGTGAAGAATTAGTACGCCTTGGAAATACAATTCTTAAAAGTTAGCTCGATAAAAAAAAAACGAAAAACCCTCTACTTTTTCACTTTATTACTTGTATCTATTCCCCCTTTAATCTAACGATCTTGAAATTCGGCTATTAATTATGAAAGATTATGGAACCATCTATAATCTACTAGCTGACCCGGCAGATTTTATCCTGCCTTTATTTTTATAAATGAGATTCAATAGTTTTGTGGATTTGTAAATTTGGGAACGGCTGTTTTTCAGAAAATGGAAAAGATGAGCGAAGGAATCTTATTTTGAAGTAATCATTGTAACTATTATAGTGAGACGGCACAGCCCATTAACTTGAAACAATTGAGCGCGCATATTTTCATGGACATTTTATCAAATGAAATTGGGCTCATTTAAAGATATTAAAGTACTATGGATTGCACTTATGAAAGATGTTGTAGCCTTTTAAATTTCAGGAGGTGTATATGAAAGTTTTATATCTTTAGTCATTTTCACACTGTAATTGATATTTCAAGCATAATTTCATTGCTTAATGCCTTATTCAAAATTATTTATGCTTATTGCTCAATAAAAGAATGCTGTCATTCTATTGGGCAGAAGGAAACCTTTTCTGTGTACATTTAAAATATAATGAAATTATCATTTATAGGTTTTAAATGATGCTTTAAATAAAGCTAGTTGCAATCGTTGATGTACAGTGTATGTATACATTATGATTGATATTAGAAGAAGTAAAATAAATAAGATAATTTAGGGTAGATCATTGTTTTGGATGTCCATATATCTTATTGTTTATTGATTTTAAAAACATAATTTATTGAGTATGTTTTTTATAGGTTGGTTTGCGGCTGACCACCCATGCTGCAGAAAATGATTCACTTTGCCAATGGCACACCTGTTTCAGGGAAGGTCGGCAAGACTTGTGGGGCTTATGTTCATTTCGGATTAGGTTTCTATATTGTAGGTCCACATGCGGCATGTGTTAGTGTGAAATTAAGCATGTCTGCTTGTGGGAATGCATTCAATGTGAATCTCAAATGATACATATCTTTGCAACTTAGATTTAGATCATTGTGTTTATGCTCCTTAACTTATAGGTTGGTATGCGGCTGACCACTCATGCTGTAGAAAATGGTTCACTTTGCCAATATCACTCCTGTTTCAGGAAAGGTCGGCCAGAGTTTCAGGGTGTTTGTTCATTTGAGATTTGTTGTGGTTTCACATGCGGCGTGTGCAAGCGCAAACTTATACATGTGTGCTTGTAAGAATGCATATTTTGTCAATCCCCAATACCTTTGCAACTTAGATTCGGAAAAAATGTAATCCTTTTTTCATGATCTATTGATGATACAAACTTCATATTTTCTTAATTTTGTTCATTTAAGCTTTGATTTGTTACCTCGTATGGACGATTCGAGCTCAAGTTTGCACATGGAAAATTGAATATTAAGTAAGAAGATCGAGTATGTAGTAAAACTTGGTTCACTTTTGCCAATGCCCCCCTGGTTTCAGCGAAAGTGGCAGGAGTTTCAAAGTTTATGTACACATGCAGCATGTGTAAGCATGTAAGCATACTCATTTCTTATGAAGGCTGAGTAAGTCTTGTCGGGATTTTATTTTGGGATAACTCGTCATGCAACGAAGGTACTCTACCAACTGCGATATCGACCGGAATTTTTACTCAACTAACACTAACGCAACTAACCTACACATATAGTGTAACTTCTTGCGAGTGAACCTATTTATTTTTACAAATAAGGGGGCCGGCCTTACACCAACCACTTCAATGAAGTGGGGGTTTCTCAGATCCCGAGGGGGCTGGTACTCGTTCCTTTTAAAGGCTGAGTAAGCCTTGCCGGTTTTTTTATTCAACTTTACTATAACTAACTATAAATATGTTGCAAAGATTTGTAACATTGGGGATTCACATTACATGCATTCTCACAATATACACGCACAATTTCGCGCTTGCGTATGCCGCAAGTAAGCATATAATATAGAAACCAAGTCTCAAATGGACATACACCCTGCAACTCTTGCCGACCTTCCCTTAAACAGGGGTGACATTGGCAAAGTGAACCATTTTCTACAGCATGGGCTGTCAGCCGAAAAGTTTGAAATAAACACCGAAACGGGAAATCATTTCTGACACCCTCAGAGGGATTCGAACCCGAGCTCTCGGCATATAATACAAGCACTCTACCAAGCACTCTATCGACCGGACCTACAAGAAATTAATTTACCGTCCAACAACTTTTTCATCTGATGGAGCATCTTTGATATCTGTTGATGAATTACCAAAGGTCCTCTCAAGTACCTACAATCTTAAAACACGAGCAACAACAATTAGATTCATGACAAAATGCTTTTCTTCGTCATGGAAGATAAAAATTTCATGATGAAATTGGATACGACTTCCACGAAACGTTGAGAAATTTTCTATTCTCTTGACAATGGTTTGCCTTTTCGCGGACGAGCGACTTCGCAATTTTTATGTCTATGGAAAATGCTCCATTTGCATTACCTTCTGATTTAATCTAACTTGCAAAGATATGTATGTAACATTAGGGATTCACATAATATGCATTTTCAAAAGCAGACACGTATGACTTCGCGCTTAAACATGACGCATGTGGACTTACAATATAAAAACCCAAATCTCAAATGAATATACACCTTGAAAATCTTGCCGAACTTCTCTGGAACAGGGGTGACATTGGCGGCTGACCACCCATGATGTATAAAATGATTCACTTTGCCAATATCACCTCTGTTTCAGGGAAGATCGGGAAGAGTTGCAGGGTGTATGTTCATTTTAAAATATATAAGTGGAAGCACCGCAATTGTTGTTTCTTATGTCTGGCCATACTGCTCACATATTTTTAGACCAATTTTTCAGAAAATGTGACGATTAATCTAGAAAAGAATTGTGAATTTTGATTCCGATTGGATTACAATATTTTTGTTGTTCTGTTGTTGCGTATATTCTGCCTCTTTTATCTGTGGAAATAAATTTATTTCACATGCACAAATGGCGTTGTAAAACACGCCGGGTACTGCTAGTAACATATGAAAAACAATCTCAAAGTGTGCAGTGTGTGTTTGTGGGCCGAACGGAGCCGAACGGTAACGGAAGCGGCCGAACTGCGCCGTGCGAACAATCGGGCCGTCGCTCATCAGTTCCCGGCAAGATGTCAACCGATTCAGACGTCGGCGACCAAGCACCAAGCGGTGCAAGAGGGGGCATTACAATGGAGCTCCCTTCTCCCCATCTACTTGGATTTCCTGCCAGCAAGGCACCCACCTTGTGGACCAGAGGCATAGGAGACATAGTGCATAGGAGCGCCCACCCAGGGGCTCCAACGTGTGGAAGCGTCCACCTCGTGAGCCGCCGCTAGCCTGGGGCGCTGCCCTAGGCCTTCAGTTCGGAACTCCAGTCAACAGAGTAGGGAGTGTTTTCGTGACGAAGTGCAGGTCGAGCCATTCCCTTATTTCCCCTTTTTCCCCCATATTACTAAAGTAAATAAACCCTTATTTGTTCACGTTAAACTTATCTTTTCATATACAACCTTCCCAAAATACAAGTAAGCAATACCAAAGAAAGAACCCCACGCCCTGAGAGTGATGCTGATGAGAGCTAGCCGGATGAAAGTATCCTGGAGATACCCTTCAATTGTAAACATAACAGTCCTCGACTTGTAAGTTGGTGTACAAATTGTTTCACTTCTGCCTGTTTTAAGTAGTCAGCATAAATTGCACCGTTGTTATTTGGGATTTGCAGTTGGGTCTTATTTTGAAAATATACATGCATTATGTGTATGCACAAACTAACATGTGTTTCCTTTTGGGCATCCATTCAATATGAACCTTAAATGCGTGCATATATTTGTAACTGAGATTAAAGACTTATTTGAGATTTAATTAAGACCTTGAACGCTTTTCATGACTTTGACAGTTGAAAAGCTAAATTCCAATTTAAAAAAAAGAGTTTTGTTTGGTAAAGGCTGTTGATGAAAAAAATCTTTTATTCCATTTTCAAATTTTGTACCTACCAGTTTATTTTATTAATTTGATTTTGTTTAACCTCCCACAATATTTCAAACCGAACACATTTAATGAAATTTGAATATGGAACAAAAATCTGTCAATTAGATGAAATTGGAAATGATCAATGCCCATATAAAAACGACGTTCAGCATTTCACAAATTTAAACACATCAACTTTTTTGTACGCTATAACCCTTCCCAGATTACGTACTTTATTCTGAAACGCAAGACAGCCAAAACCGTTTAGTTTTTCACCATTTTATCGCATTACCAACGAACGCTTTTTTGGTTTTATGGTAAGATAATCTAAGTTGCAAGGATATATTCATTTAAAGCTCTCAGATGTATGCCCACAAACCAACACGTGTAGTTCGCGCTTACAAATGCTGAATGCGTACTTACAAATAAAATCCAAACCTCAAATGAACATAAGCCCCACAACTTTTGCCGACCTTCCCTGAAACAGGGGTGACATTGGCAAAGTGAACCATTTTTACAGTATGGGTGGTCAGCCTCATACCAACCTTTAAGTCAAGGAATATGAATAATAAATAACATTTAAATATAAAAAAGAACAAAACCTTAAAAAGAAATCTATACAAAAAAAGCCAAAAATTTCCTATGCAAAAATGTAGCAAATTAATACACCAACATTAGAAATCTACATTGCAGATTAGCCGCCACTTCTTCCTGTCCTTGCATACTTCATTCATTTCATCCAGAGTCATAACCTTTTTCATACAAGTCCTCCTTTTATTATGACTCTGGATATTCCATTCATTCGCTATTTCAGAGATTTGATCCTTCCATACTTTTCTCGGTCTTCCTCTACCACGACATCCATCTATTCTAGCAACATATACCTTCTTCGTCAATCTTTCAACACTCATTCTCTCCATGTGCCCGAACCATCTTAACATACTTCTTTTAATCTTCACTTTCACACTTTCCCTTACACCACATTCTTCTCTTACAAAATCATTCCTCACCCTGTCACTTCGTTTTTTCCCAATCATACTTTTTAATTCATATAAAAGGAGAGCTTGTATGAAAAAGGTTATGACTCTGGATGAAATGAAAGAAGTATGCAAGGACAGGAAGAAGTGGCGGCTAATCTGCAATGCTGATTTGTAATGTTGGTTTATTAGTTTGCTACATTTTTTGCATAAGAAATTTTTGACTTTTTTTGTATAGATTTATTTTTAAGGTTTTGTTGTTTTTTTTTTTTTGTAAACTTAAATGTCATTTATTACTCGTATTCCTTGACTTATAGGTTGGTATGAGGCTGACCCCCCATACTGTAAAAAATGGTTCACTTTGCCAATGTCACCCCTGTTTCAGGGAATGTCGGCAGGAGTTGCAGGGCTTATGTTCATTTGAGTTTGGATTTTATTTGTAAGTACACATTCAGCATTTGTAAGCGCGAACTACACGTGTTTGTTTGTGGGCATACATCTGAGAGCTTTAAATGAATATATGCTTGCAACTTAGATTATAGATTATAGATTATAGATACTTCTTAGATAGTCCATTTCTACTGTATGGACTTTACTATATTTTCCCTTTCACTCATCGTCTAGGCTTCACTTCCATACATCAAGGTGGGCAATAGTATACCACCGTGCACCGCCAATCTAACATTTTTTGAGAGATTTTGGTTCCTGGCGATGCAAGCGGTCGCACCCAGTACACACCTGCCTTTCATTATTCTTCTTTCAAATTCACCGGACATTCTTCCATCTTTTTCAAACTTACTTCCCAAATATACAAACTCATTTACAACATCAACATTCATTCCATTAATTTTAAATTCATAATTCATATTTTCATCATCTCTTTCAAAAATCAAAACATTCGTTTTTCTTGCATTCAACTTCAAATTATTACCTTTTAAAGCTTCGTTCAATCTAGAGAGCATCGTTTGCAATTCCACTGCTGAATCAGATACAAGGACTGCATCATCCGCATACAGTAGAACACTCACTTTGCTCTCTCCTATCATTAATCCACAATCATCAATTCTAGCATCTCGAACACACTTGTCCATGACTATGTTAAATAGCCATGGGACAATCACACATCCTTGCCTTAAACCCTTAAAAACTTCAAACCATGCACTATACTCACCATCAATACGAACGCACGCCATACTATTCTCATAGTTTGCATGCACCGCATTAAGGAGAGCTCCATTCACTCCGTATGCTTTCAAAACATCCCACAACATACCTCTGTCCACTGATCAGCCTCTACCGACCATAAATCCCGACTGTATATCGGAAACCCTTTTGCTAGTAGTCAGAATCACATTTTTTATAATCACCTTACAGAAGACTTTTTCTGGTATACTGAGTAGACTGATTGGTCTGAAGTTCTGACAGTCTTTTTTGTCCCCTTTACCTTTGTAAATGGGAACAATGACTGCCTTCCTCCAATTCATCTGTACTACTCCTGCATTCACACAAAGCTTACATAATTCAAACATCCAATCTATCACACATTCATTTCCTGCTTTCAACATTTCACCATTAATACCATCAAACCCAGCAGACTTCCCATTCTTCAGACGTGAAATAGACACTTTCATTTCTTCTTTCAAAATCTTCAATTCATTCTCTTCATCTATCTGTTCATAAATTCTTCTTTTACCCTGGCCAAAAATTTCTTGAAAATAGTTCTTCCATCTCTTGCATACTTCTTCATTCTCCCATACCATCTCACCGGCAGCACTTTTGACTCCTGGAGTGGTCAATGCAGAAGATTTATTTCTATCCGCATTGATCCACCTCCAAAATTCCTTCTTACTGTCGGTGAAACTTCTGTTAATCCTTTCATCAATCTTTCTTTGTTCATTCATCTTGCTTTCATAAATTATAGTCTTTGCCATTCTCTTAGCTATCTTATATTCGTCTTCTAGCTTTCTATCATTTCTATCATTCAGCCAATTTTCATAACATTTTTTCTTAACTTTCACAGCTTCTTTCACTCTATCATTCCACCAGGCATCTCCTTTCAATCTTCCACCTTTCGTTACCCCACATACTTTTTTAGCACATTCTATCATTTCTTCTTTCAGATCTTTCCACATGCTTTCAATATCTTTTCCACACACATTCATCTCAAGTTCATTCACACTTTGTGGAGCTCTGATACATACTTCTCTTTCACTTTTTCTTAATTCAGCCTTTCTACTTTTATTCTAGGCATTATTACTTACTTCTTGCGTTTCTTCTTTCTTACTTCACCAATCATTATTTTAGCACATAAGAGATAGTGGTCACTGCCTATTTCAGGCCCGCGGTAGACACGGCTATCTCTTACGGCTCCTCTCATTCTTTCATCCACACAGATGTAGTCAATGATTGTGCGACTTCCCACAATCTGCCTCGTGTACAGATGCACATCCTTATGCCGAAACCAAGTATTCGATGCAAAAAGACTGTGCTCCGCACACAAAGCAATCAGATGTCGCCCATTATCATTGACTACACCTCTCCCACCAGGACCAATAATTTTCAAACATTCATCCCTCTGCGCACCTATCCATCCATTCATATCACCTAAAATTACGACGTTTTCATTATTCTTCCTTTCATGCACAACCGCATTCAATTCATTCCAAAAACTCATTCTCACCTCCATACACTCTGAATCAACAGGAGCATAACAGGTCACCAAGATAAGTTTCAAACTGTTAATTTTGAATTCAACAACCAAAATCCTGGGAGAAATTCTTCGGTAACCTGTTATGCATCCTTTCACACACTCACTCACAATCACACCCACACCCTGCCTTTCATTCCCATCTTCCACACCTGACCAAATATACAATTCACCATTCGCTAATACTTTCTCACCGTACCCTTTCATTTTTGTTTCTGTCACACCTATTACTTTTATTCGTTTCTCTTTCATATTTCATAATATTTCTAAAATGTTCAAGGTGCACGGTGATATACTAGTGCCCACCTTGATGTATGGAAGTGAAGCCTGGACGGGGAGTGAAAGAGAAATTAGTAAAGTCCATACAGTAGAAATGGACTATCTAAGAAGTATGATTGGGAAAAAACGGAGTGATAGGGTGAGGAATGATTTTGTAAGAGAAGAACGTGGTGTAAGGAAAAGTAAAGATTAAAAGAAGTTTGTTATGATGGTAGAGGAAGACCGAGAAAGGTATGGATGGACCAAATATCCGAAATTTCGAATGAATGGAATATCCAGAGTCATAATAAAAGAAGAGCCTGCATGAAAAAGGTTATGACTCTGGAGGAAATGAAAGAAGTATGTAAGGACAGAAAGAAATGGCGGTTGATCTGTAATGCTGGCGGCTAGGGTTTATTAAAGTGAAATTGGTTTTATGTCTTAGTTTTTGATGTCCATATAATTATATATTATTATTTATTGATTTAAAAAATGTAATTTGTCGTGTATGATCCTTGACTTATAGGTTTGTATGTGGCTGACCACCCATGCTGTAAAAATGGTTCACTTTGCCAATGTCACCCCTGTTTCAGGGAAGGACGGCAAGAGGTCAGCAGGGTAATGCATGTAATGTGAATCTCCAATGTAAGATATCCTTGCAACTTAGTTTAGATTAGTTTGGACATATGGAGAGAATGAGTGATGAAAGACTGACGAAGAAAGTGTATGTTGCAAGAGTAGATGGATGTCGTGGTAGAGGAATACCGAAAACGAATGTATGGATCAAATATCTGAAATAGCGAATGAATTGGATAAAAGGAGAGCTTGTATGAAAAAGGTTAAAGGTTAGGATGACATGAAAGAAATGGCGGGTAATGCAATGTAGGTTTGTAATGTTGGCGGCTAATTTATTGATACATTCATAATTATATATTTTTTGTATGCCTAGATTGTTTTTTTTTGTAGTTTTTTTAAGGTACCTATATTGTATTTGTATAGGTACATAAATGTTATTTATTATTTGCGTTCCTTGACTTATGGTTTGGTATGAGGCTGACCACCCATTGTTATGTTATTTTAAATAACATATAAAAAAAACAATCCCGAAGTGTGCAGTGTGTGTTTGTGGGCCGAACGGAGCCGAACGGTCACGGAAGCGGCCGACCTGCACTGTGTGAACTAATCAGGCCGTCGTTCGTTAGTTCCCGGCAAGATGTCAACCGACTAAGACGTCAGCGACCAAGCACCAAGCGGTGCAAGAGGGGGCACTACAATGGAGCTCCCTCCCCCCCCATCTACTTGGATTTCCTGCCAGCAAGGCACCCGCCTTGTGGACCAGAGGTATAGGAGCGCCCACCCAGGGGCTCCCACGTTTGGAGGCGTCCGCCTTGTGAGCCGCCGCTAGCCTGGGGCGCTGGCCCAGGCCTTCCGTTCGGAACACCAGGCAACAGAATAGGGAGTGTTCTAGGGACAACCTGCAGGTCGTGCCAATCCCTAAATTCCCCTTTTTCCCCATATAAGAAGATTAAATAAACCCTTATTTGTTCATGTTAAACTTATCTTTTAATTAAACAACCTTCCCAAGATATAAGTAAGCAATACCAAAGAAAGAACCCCACGCCCTGAGAGTGATGCTGATGAGAGCTAGCCGGATGTAAGTATCCTGAAGATACCTTTCAATCAAAACATAACACCATACTGTAAAAGATGGTTCACTTTGCCAATGTCACCCCTGTTCCAGGGAAGATCTGCAAAGTTGCAAGGTTTATGTTCGTTTGAGGTTTGGATTTTAATTTGCAAGTACACATTTAGCATTTGTAAGCGCGAACTTATACGTGTTTTTTGTGGGCATGCATTTAATATGAGCTTTGAATGTTAATAATATAGCCTTGCAACTTAGATTATATATTATTATTATAGATAACATGTTTTAATTTACTTTTTGGATTTTTTTTAAAGAAAACCCCTAGTCGGCAAAAGTTGCAGGGTTTATGTTCATTAAAGGTTTGGATTTTAATTTGCAAGTAAACATTTAGCATTTGTAAGCCCGAACTTACACGTGTTTTTTGTGGGCATACATTTGATATAAAATTAAATCTTACAATCCTTCATGATATTTTTTTTTAATGTACAATATTGAGGAGATATCTTTAGACATCTAGCGTCGTTTCTACAAAGCATATTGCAAGTATGATGACTGACATCTAGCGGGCAATAGTGAAAAGTGATTTAATTTAGTAGAAAATAAAATACATAATATTTTATTTCTATCTTTATTTTTTTTTTATGGATCATTTGTTAACAAGTTTTTTTTAAGATTTTTTTATTGTTGCTTTCATTGATTAAAGATTGATAAAAAGAAATCTTCGAGAAGAACTGTGTGTAAATAATAAATATTGTTTTTTTCATGACAGAAGGACACATGACAGAACATAATCATGATAAGAAAGTACATCACAATGACAAAAATCACAAGACAAATAATCAACAGACCAAACATCACATAACTAAAACAGAACATACCATAAACGGCACATGAAATAACATTGTCGTAGTGATGTATTTTCTGTTTTGTTTTGTCATATTGTAGTGACCAGTCCGTATAGTAGTCTAGCTGTCTAGCGGTTAACAATTCGTTGAAAAAATCATAAACCTTTACGAATGACCGGTCAGCAAAGGTCCATCCAGCCTTACAGCATCTGGGTCTTGCTTGTGAATTGGCGCTTTCTATAGTGACGATCAATCTTGCAAAGGGATCTAGAGGTGTGATCCACACAAAGATTGCGTTCACGAAATAAATAATAATAGGTTGGTATGAGGTTGACCCCATGCTGTACAAACTTGGTTTATTTTTGCCAAGGCCGGTCCGTAGTTCAGTGGTAACACTGCGGACTCTGAATGGAAGGTTGTGGGTTCGAATCCCGGCGACGCAAAAAAATACACCATTTATATTTTCAAATTCGCTCTTTGTTGGGTTGAAAATTTCATAAAACTTTATGTGTGTGTGACCAATGACCGGTCGCCAAAGGTCCATCCAGCCTTACTTCGGGTCTTGCTTGAGAATTGGCGCTTTGTAACGACGACGACCAAGCTCGTAAAAAGGTCGATAGCTCAATTGGAAGAATGCTTGCATTCCATGCCGAGAGCAAGGGTTCGATCTCAAGCTTTACTCAGCCTTCACAAGAAATGAGAACCTGCCCCCCCGGGAGCTGGGAAACCCCCACTTCAACTGAAAGTGGTTAGGTGTAAGGCTGGCCCCCTTACCCGTAAAAATAAATAGGTCCCGAATCACTACATGTGACCCCTTCGTGGATAACGCAGGCAAGAAGTTACACTACATGAGTAGCTCAGTTGCGTTTTTAGATGCGTAATAATCAACCATTACTTTTCCCAAAATATAAATTAAAAGTATGCCCAGGGGCAAAGTTCACTTCATGTTTTCATTTGACAAAAAAATATGGGTAAATTATCTAAAAGTAAACAGTGACAAAAAAAATACAAGCGCTAAGTCAACCTTCGCGCCGGTCATCTTTTCGCTTCGTAATTATTGCCACAACTAAACACACCCCTGTTCTTAGTACCTATACACCCGAGCAGACTCCACCATGACTAAAATAATACCTAAGGGATGTTTTTGGGTAGGTTTGTGGGTGGGCGTAAGTAAAAGGGGTGGGGGCGGGGGGCGCCATGTTGAATGTTGCGTCTCATCCCCTCCCTTTTCATCTGAATCATCAGTTACTTTCAAACTGTAAGCTAAAAATTAAAAAATACGCTTTCTTCATTAAAATGCAATTTACATATTTTTTTTGTACAGACAGGTAGATATGTAATTCATTGTCACTATACTCGTATGTATGGAACATACGACGGCGCTCCTAGAGAGTGATTAAGTTTTAATTTATTTTTCTTCACACATCAAAATGTAAGTCGGTAAGTTGAATAATTATAAAAATAAATTTGTTTTTATTTTACCGAAGTAAAGGATACCCTTTGAATTAATTCGCCAACCAATTGAGTAGGTGTAGTTATTACATTATTATTATTTAAACGTTATATTGCATTAAAGCGGCATAATAATTCCAACTTATTAAAAACATAAACGTGTTTCTTACCGGCAAAATAAATTACAGATTCATACGGAACGTATGGAAGAGAGACCAGCGCCTCTGGCGATGAATTTGAAGCTAATCCGGCCAAATGACATCTTTTCCCCCTTGGTTGTTTAAGTCCACTATATATGGATAATTTATTTTAATGTACACATAATTGAAGAGCGCCGTTTTTGTGTGTGTCACACGTCAAGGGCCCTCTCAAATCACGGATAAGATTTCTTGTAAAGATGTGTCTTTAGTGCTCCTTTAAAGACACCAACAGTCTTTGCCTTCCTCACATTAGGTGGCAGTCTGTTCCACTCCATTGGTCCCGCAAACCGGAAAGCACGGTCCCCAAAATGAGTGCGTGTCTGACGGTGTGGCTGGACCAAGTCCACCACGCCATCCCCTGCAGATTTGAGCGTTTGGCGCCTCAAATCCCTCTCAACGGCTGTAAACATGTCAGCCAAATATGAAGGAGCTGTACCATTTACAGCCTTTTACACCATCAGACAAACACGGTAGACCACCCTCTCCGGAAAACGAAGCCAATGCAGTTTCCCTAACAATGGAGTAATGCGAGTAAATTTGGACATCCCGAATATGAGTCTTGCCGCTGAATTCAGCACAGACTGAAGACGGTTGAACTGCTTTTTCGGCTGACCTATGTACAGCGTTGAGCAATAGTCAACTCGTGACATCACAAAGGCATTAACCAGAGTCTTGACTGCTCCCGACGGTAAACATCTCCTGATCGCCTTTATCTGGCGAAGTTCAAAAAATGAGGAAGATACAGTCGAGTTTAATTGTTCTCTCATTGTGAGATTCCGATCCAGTGTGACTCCTAGAAGTCTGACTGAGTCGGAGGGCTGAATCAGCTCTCCCCCAATGGAGACTGGTACTCGAGTTGTCAAGAGATGATCACGCCTGGTTGTAGCCGCCCACATCACTTCTGTCTTACCCATGTTAAGGATTAGGCTATTGCTTGTCATCCATTCACCAATCTCCGCAATGCAAGCTGCCACCCTGTTACTGAGAGTTTGTGCCATATGTGGCTGACACTGAGAGTAAATTTGCCAGTCATCTGCATATGCATGTGTAATGAGGCCCCATTTATCAACTATACTCTCAATGTCAGCAGTGTATAAAATAAACAGGATCGGTCCCAGTACAGACCCCTGCGGCACCCCGGAGATCAGCGAATAGGAAGGTGAGACACAGTCACAAGTACGCACTACCTGCTTGCGATCCGCCAAGTAGGAGGAGAACCACGCCAGCGCCTTATCCCTCAAGCCGTACGAACCCTCCAACCTCCTTATCAGAATATCATGACATACGGTGTCAAACGCCGCACTCATGTCCAGCAGCGCTAAGAGAGCAAGATCTCCGCAATCCACTGCCGATATCAGATCTGAGACCACCGTCAGCAAGCCAGTTTCAGTCGAATGATATTTTCGATAGGCTGATTGCCTCTTAGGCATTAGATCGTTAGCACTCAGATAAGATACCAGCCGATCAGAGACAATGCGCTCCAGTATCTTAGACAGAAACGGTAAGTTTGACACCGCCCTGAAATTGGAGAGATCATTAGGATCGAGATTTGGCTTTTTTAATATTGGCGTTATTTGCGCTTCCTTTAAAAAGGAGGGGATAGTGGCATCCATTAGGCATCCATTGCTAAACCTAACAATAAATGGAGCCACTAGAAGAATGCACTCAATTATCATTATCATTATCAATGTATTAAATGCATCCATTGTGGGCACCTCATCTTGGCTACTTTCTTCAACATATATAAATTATATTTTAAAATATCTAGAACCAAAACAGTTTGATAATCGCTGCTCCATACACTAGAAAAGCTAGAATCGTTGGGGAGATTAGACTCTTGGGTTGATGGCCGGCATGAGGGGGAGGAGAGGGGGGGGGGGGGAAGGAGAGGGCAAGGGGTGGGGGCGTATTTTAGTGAGGGGCGGTGGAAATTAGGGGGCCGAGGGGTATGTTCTAGAGCAGCGGTTGCCAAAGTGGTGGTCCGCGAGAAAATTTCGCTGGTCCGCAGAAAAATGTGGAATATACTTACTACAATTACAATTTTTTTTATTATGGTTTATTAATAAAGCTTTCATAACTTGGTTCCTATTATTAGTTTCATTTTATTAACTATGTAGGTACATTTTATGTGTTCTTTGATCACATTTTTTTTTTATAAATATATTTAACACTTAAAAAATCCAATAACTCGGCAAAATGAGGAAACGTTATTTTTCTTTGAATTTTTGTTCCGACTGTACTGCAGATGGGTGTATGAAAATTTTGGGGTCCGACATCTGTGGAATTTGTCAGTAAGTTTATTGACTTTCTACATAGCTTCTTATGAATGAAATAAAGTTGTCGATTAGATAGTCGGTAAAACAGTTTTCGATCAACAAACAATATTTCGTATTTCAAGGCCCCAACTTTTTAGACGTCTGAGGCTGTAAAAATGAAAAATCTACCTATATTACAAAATATATAAGCTAAAACTTAATAGTAACTGAAATAAAGTACAAAAAACGTGATTTTCTTACCTTCTGACAGCACACGATGGGACCATTTTGAACTTAATTTTATCGATGCACCATAAATACACAAAGCAAATATCCAGATAAAGTATAGCTCATCTTTTAACAGTTCTTTTAATATTTAATATCTGAAAAGGATTAATTCAGAATAATGTTTACTTCAAGGAAACTAAAGTTCGAATGTTTTAACTTAGCGTAGGTAGTGATTTGACACTGATTCAAAGAGACAAATTATAAAAATAATGCAAGTAGATTTTGCAGTTGAAATAATGTACACCGATAATAATTAGTACGATAAATAAACAAACCAAAGAAAGGTGTTAACCTCAATTAAATTCCGTACATATGCAAATTTTTTTGTCACTTGAAATCATTGCTTGAAATATTTACATTATACGGCTTACAATCACTAAATTTTTTTGAAGTTTGAAGATATTAAGTAAGTTTCATAATATTCAACAATTTCTTGCAACTATAGTTTTTAATTTAAATACTTTAAAATGCAAGAAAACAAGAAAGTTTTGCAATAGAGAATCACGTTTGCTGTTTTGTTTTGACAGCTAATATTAATAATTAATAACCATGAGACTCGCTTTCTCGCTAAGTCTTTGTTTCTCTTTCTAAAGTATGAGATTAGAAATTCTTTCTCTTTTTACAAGGATGCGCGCGCAACCTAAGTTCGTGATTGGATGGATTTTAATAATAATATTAATGTACCTACCAAGGAAAAAAGTTTTCGTCTGTCTCAAACTATACCTAGGGACTGGAAAATTTCGCGATCGCGATAAAACGAATTTATTCGCGAATTTGGATGTTTTTACGCGAATAACGCGAAATTTGAGGTTTTACGCAAATATCGCGAATTTTCGTGCTTTTGGTAGAAATTGTGCGAAAAAGTTGTCATGTGTTGCTTTTGCAACGCAACGGTTTTGTGGGAAAGGAAAGATTCCTGCGAAAACCCTTTGCAAGGTGCAAAGCACAGGAAAATTGGTCGGTGTTATAGCCGAGGGGGCCAAGTGAGTTGATATTTCAACGTTGAAACACGCTAGAACGCTAGACGCGTGGTGCGATCCCCGCCTGGGCCATTTGATCATAAAATTGACCCTGGTTCAACAGATGTTATTGGGTTATTATAAATAAATAATTCATTAAAATAAACAACAATGGATTATTAATTAATGATATTCATACCTGTTTCTGGCCAGGCAGAGTAGGTTGGTGAATTGCATTCTTATTCACAAATCAATTTTATAAAAAAAAATAATGATAATAAGCAGAACTGTTCTGGATCATCCAAGCAGACTTGACTCGTGACGTCAATGAAGGAAAATACTTCAAGGAGTGAAGCTGTTGCTGGATTAGCCAAGATCACAACTTAAGGTTTTCATAAAAGCCAGCATCCCTTGAAAAATTAGATAACCTTCATCTAGAGAGTTCACTTTGCCAATGTCACCCCTGTTACAGGGAAGGACGGCAAGAGTTGCAGGGTGTATGTCCATTTGAGATTGGTTTTTATGATGTAGGCTCACATGAGGCACGTGCAAGCGCGAACTTGTACGTGTCTGGTTGTGGGAATGCATGTAATGTGAATCTCCAATGTAACATATCTTTGCAACTTAGATTAGATTAGATTAGAGACTAAAATGCACAAAAATCTAATATTTTAAAAGGATATTGCATGGTATTTGGAGTGTCATTGAAATATAAATACTTTTTTCAATCAATGGTTTTTTGTAAGTAAGGGACTCGTATTGGTTCAGATGTTGTTTATTCATTGTTTTTGACGGTATATATTGTTGTTTAAATAATAAATTGTAAATATTAGTAATATCTTTGTTTTGAAATTATATAAACCTTCCTTTTGATCAAATCAACCCTTAAAATTACACCGAATCTCCCTGTTTATCATGAAAAACAACGCAAGTTTCCCTGTTTTTGATAAAAAAAAAATAACGCGAAATTCTCTGTTTTCGATCAAAAATAACGCGAATTTTACAAAAAAATAACGCGAATTTCCCAAAAAATAACACCACTATTTTCCAGTCCCTAACTATACCTAATAAAATGGTGCGGAACGCATGTTCCAAATTTAGATTCTCCTCGGCGGGTAGGGCACCAAAAAATATGCATGAGAAAGTACCCAAGTAGGTACAAATTCCTTTTTTGTAAAACAAGATTTTTTTTTGTGAAAAAAAGGAATAATGCGGTGACAGAATAGAACAGCGAAGTGACAAAACAACACATGACATAACGTCACATGACTTTACATCACGTCATGACAGAATGTCAAATGCCAAGAAACATATTTTTCTAGCAAGTTTCTTATAAGATTTTATGTCACTAAAATCTTATAAGAATCTGATATACCTACTTAACTACGTGTAGGTATTATACTTCTTCTTACCTACAAGAAAGATTTTTTTTTTTTATTCATTCTTCATTCTTTAACGGCACATTGTGCCTTTTACATGTATACAAAAATAGAAATAAAAATACATTACAGACATAACAGTATCAAAATAAAACAGATTACTACAAAATAAAGCTTACAATAAGATTACTACAGAATAAAAGTAGAAGATATTTATGCAAAAAGTAAGAAGATGAAGAGAAAAACATAAGAGAGAAAAGAAAGAAGAAAAACATAAGAGCAATGAGCATATAGCATATAGAGCAATAAGAGCATGATCAAGTAATAATATTAAAACTTAGGTAAAATAAAAGAACGCACAGATGAGAGTAAACAAAAATTGAAATACATTGCAAAAAAGTTAACAAAATAAGTAAAAAATAAAAAATAAAAACAAAGATAAAACAAAAAAAAACAAAAAAGAAAAAGCAAGGTCTTATATTAAAGTAACAAAAATAAACTAGAAATTTGATAAAACTAGAGTAAACAATAGTACAGTACAATATTATATGAGATGCAACTCTACAATAATTTTTATGTATTTATTATGTACCATGGGAGTTGAAGTACTTAATTAAATTATATTTGTATGTTTTAGGATTTGTATGAGTGTCAGAATCTATTTCATTGTATATATTACCCAAACGTTGAATACGTATTAGTGGGCTGTAGAAGTGTGTAGATGTATGTGTGGATACAGTGCGATAAGGAACTAAGTTGCGGGTAATAAATGAAGGGATGGAGAAATTAAGTTCGGAAAGTAGGATTGGTGAATCAATTAAGGAGTGTTTAATTTTAAAAAGCAATAAAAAGCAATTTTATAATATTTTCATTTTTTAAAGGAATCCTATGTCGACGGCAAAGAGATGAATGTGAGGCGTTCTACGAGTAGCCCCGTTGTGAGAAAGGGAGGAGGGATAAATGCCGTTGTACCTACTTATAAAATAATTTTAAATCGAAGTGCCGCTTAGGTACACATGCTGCATATAATATGTTTATCAACTAAACCTCAAACATTAAAAAAACAGCAGTTCTGCAACAAAAGTCGCATCAGTAAAAGTTTTTTTCAGAATTGATGGTCAGCAACATACCAACCTGAATGCAAAAATAATGACATGAACATCAATAAGATCGCATGTAAAATTTTCGTGATGATGAAAAATAGCGACATAGCTAACGTCTTCGGGAGACACCCTTTCTGCACGACGACTAAGGATGAACTGATGAATGCTCAACTACTGAACGTTGAGAATAATGTAACTTCTCTTATAACGGTTCGTCTAATATCCGATAAATAAATTTTAACTGTGTAGTTATTATTATTGTAAATATGTCAAACGACCGTAATTCCAACCTAGACCTAACAATGTACCTACTCATTTAAAATGGACTTTTATTAAAAACAATAATTAAGAGAAAAAAAAATTTGGACATCAAAGGGTTAACGTTAAAAATCATATAAAAATTACAAGAAATCGCCACGTGCCATTCAAACCCTTATTTGGGTCAAAAATGTGTATTTTTTTTCCACGAATTTCTCTGAAATTTGGACGGCTAAGTAAACAATGGCCGGTCTTGGCTCGGGGGTGGGGTGTTCATCTATTGGGAGGGTGTATACCCCTTTTATACCACTACCCCCATATGACCCCCTCCCCCTGAGTGGTCTATTGATCTCCACACCCCCTTCTGTCTTCTGAACAGGCTTGGTCATAACAAATTAAATTATATTTTGTATTGTTTGTGTATTAACACTGTGAAAATTCATACTGTTATAGTTTAAAATTTTTTGAGGAATTCAAAAACACCGTTTATTTTCACATGAATATATTTAAAAAGATTACAATCTTTAGAGTAAGTCACTCACTCTAAAGGCTGGTTCGCACGAGGCCACTGATTTAGTCAAGTAGCGAGTAATTTAGTAGTGGGCGGGGCGCTACTCGCCCGTGAAGCGTTCGCATTACGGTCCAGTACAGTACACAAGTGCGAAGTTGGCTGCAGAAAGCCCTTTCTATAATGGCGGAAAATTTGAATTGGCTGCAGTTTGAAAATATTAATTGAGTATTAAAATCATGTTATTATAAAGCCCTTTAAATTGGCTATAGTTTGGTAATATTAACTGATTTATGCCCGGCCACCTAGCTAGGAGCCTGTTTAGCAAACAACTTCGAAACTCGACTTTTGTAAATTCGAAATGTATTTTATGGTTTATAAAATAATATACACATTTTAAATAAAAACAACACATGACTATTTGATGTTTAAAATAATATCTACCATTTACGCTGCAAACATTATTTTTTAATTGAATTTTTATCTTTTCAATGATGTGTACAAAGTATATTTTGTATGCACACACTATAAAACGGGTCGTAGTCTGCAGCTGCATTCAGATGCATTTCTCTGTTGCGTTTTTCGTTGTTGACAATTAACATCAATATTCGACATGTAAAATCGGCATTTTCAAATACACGGCGGTCACCAATCAATAGGGACTGGAAAATTTCGCGATCGCGATAAAACGAATTTATTCGCGAATTTTGATGTTTTACGCGAATAACGCGAAATTTGAGGTTTTACGCAAATATCGCGAATTTTCGTACTTTTGGTAGAAATTGTGCGAAAAAGTTGTTATTTGTCGCTTCTGCAACGCAACTATTTTGTGGGAAAGAAAAGATTCCTGTGAAAACCCTTTGCAAGGTGCAAAGCACAGGAAAAATGGTCGGTGTTATAGTCGAGGGGGCTAAGTGGGCTGATCTTTCAACGTTGAAACACGCTAAAATGCTAGACGCGGGGTTCGATCCCCGCCTGGGTCATTTGACCCTGGTTCAACAAATGTAATTGGGTAATTATAAATTAATAATTAATTAAAATAAACAATACTCGTAATGATTTTTTCATTAATGATATTAAAACCTGTTTCTGGCCAGGCAGAGTAGGTTGGTGAATTGCATTCCTATTCACAAATCTATTTTATTAAAAAAATAAATGATAAGCAGAACTGTCCTGGACATCCAAACAGACTTGAATCGTGACATCAATGAAGGAAAATACATCAAGGAGTGAAGCTGCTGCTGGATTAGCCAAGAGCACAACTTGAGGCTTTCATAAAAGCCAACATCCCTCAAAAAAATTAGACTACTAAATATTAGACGACGACTAAAAAATTAGAGACTAAATGCACAAAAATTAAATATTTTAAAAGGATATTGCAGGGTATTCGGAGTGTCATTGAAATATTAATACTTTTTTTAATCAATGGTTTTTTGTGAGTTGTAACTCGTATTGATTCAGATGTTGTTTATTCATTGTTTTTGAAGGTGCATATTGTTGTTTATATAATTAATTGTACATATTAGTAATGTCTATAGTTTCGCAATTACATAAACTTTTATTTCGATCAAATCAACCCTAAAAATTACACCGAATCTCCCCGTTTATCATGAAAAATAACGCGAATTTCCCTGTTTTTGATCAAAAATAACGCGAATTTCCCAAAAAAATAACGCGAATTTCGCAAAAAATAACACCACTTTTTTCCAGTCCCTACCAATCAATTATCAAGTTAAAGAAGAAACATGGTTCAACTTTTCAGAGGCTGACCGCGAGAAACTTGTTCAATCCTGCTACATACGCCTCTCACGTCTGTCACAGATACCAGCTGATGGCTTACAGTGGCATAAAATTGTAATGCCTCTAATTAGTTATCCCCGTGTGTCACTGAATTGTTTCTGTACAAAACAACAAGTAACAATCCATCTGAAGGATATCATAAGGCCTGTGATATGACAAATTTATGGTAGGTACCTATAAACATCGATCAATGTAAAAGATCGATGTTTTTAATTACGTAATAAATTCATGGACGATAATAGTTATTTCCACAACATCTTTACCAAAACTATATTTGTACAGCTCTATTGTCAGCAAGGAGCTACATGATTGTATTTTTGACAGCTGATATCCGCACCAAAAATCGATGTCATACTATTCTTATCGAAAAAAAAATACCTTTCTCAAAACTTTTTGGACGTAGATAAGTCCTAGCAACTTCTATATTCTCAAGAGTTTCTAAAAAAACAAGGATATCGGTGTGCATATCCACTTATTTACAGTTTAAACATGACATAACCTCACTGACAGGTCGCTAAGTTTAGGGAGCGGAACATCGGGCTCGCAAATATAAGAAGTTCTTAAGTACTTAAATATTTTTAAACAGCACTTTATCTTTAAATATTCTTGCTGAAAACGGGCATTATCTTTTCAAACTGCAGCCAATTTAAATTGCCGCCATTCTTGCACTTCCGTTTCCCCGCCAAGAGTGAGCGGCCAATGGCGCGGCCGCTAATAAACTCGACTCGGACTCGGGCTTTTCCGTGGCTCTTCGGACTCGGACTTTTCCGTGGCTTCTCGGCAACACTCGCCCACGGACGGTGGGCGGGGCCGCTACTTGCCCGAAAAAATAGAATGAAATGGATCGGCTTGACTAAACCATTGACTTAACTACTGGACTAAATTGTTGGGGTTCGCACACGTTTAGCCACTAAATTACTCGTTACTTGGCTAAATTACTCGCCTTGTCCGAACCAGCCATTAGAGTAAGTGATTATTACATTTTTATATAGAATTTGATGCTTACTCTAAAGATTGTAATCTTTTTAAATATGTTCATGTGAAAATAAACAGTGTTTTTGAATTCCTCAAAAAATTTAAACTATAACAAATTAAATTATTACTAATTTATTTTTATTTTTTTCCAGCTCGTTTTAGGGGGAAGATTTGGATATGCCATCTTTAACAAGGTTATTCTCAACACGTTTAATCCATAGCTGATAATTTGATCGTTTGTTGTGTAGAAAATTCCCCTTAAGGGACGGTTCTAATCTAATCTAATCTAAGTTGCAAAGATATGTTACATTGGAGATTCACATTACATGCATTCTCACAACCAGACACGTACAAGTTCGCGCTTGCACATGCCTCATGTGAACCTACAACATAAAAACCAAATCTCAAATGGACATACACCCTGCAACTCTTGCCGTCCTTCCCTGAGACAGGGGTGACATTGGCAAAGTGAACCATTTTTACAGCATGGGTGGTCAGCCGCATACCAACCTATAAGTTAAGGAGCATACACGACAAATTTCGTTTTGTTAATCAATAAATAATAATAGGTTGATATGGACATCAAAAACTAAAACATAACATTAATTTCACTTTAATAAACCCTAGCCGCCAACATTACAGATCAACCGCCATTTATTTATGTCCTTACATACTTCTTTCCTTACATACTTCTTTCACTTCTTTTACGGTTGAGCCATGGATTTGCTGTATGTGAATAACAGAGGCCTAGGGATCGACCCCTACAAGTGACAGAAATAATTTTATGTTTCTGCGATTATTTCAAACCAAAAACCAAAATACCAGACAGGGTTACTCAGTCTTTACAGGAAATAAGAACCAAACCTCTGACAGAGAGCTCGGGGACCCCACATCAAGTGAAATGGTTGGTGTTAGGCCGGCACCTTCACCTGAGAAAATACATAGGTTCCACACATATGTATTTTCCATATTGTCTCCATAGTGCTTGCTTGTGCTATTTCCAACAGAGGTAATTTCAATTTTCACATGAGCAATGTTTGCATGTGTAGGTAACTACATACCAACGCGTCTTATGAAAAGTGGGAATTAATATTCAAAATATTCATAACAACTCTCACATTATCGTGTTTTACGTATTTTTCTTAGCTCAGATTGTGTAGAATGTGATTTTAAGACAAATCCATTTAAAGGTCATCATTGAAAAAAATGGTAGAAACGCCAAACAAGCACTGGGGGGATGATGTATTGGGAACAACGCGGAAAGAAGTTGCCCTGTACATAAATGCCTTTAGGCCCGGTATTTTCAACGTCAGTTTGTGTGACTTTAAGCTTATATAAACAAAAACTATCCACACGATTGTGTCTATTCATTCAGTGTCCTATTCATTCAGTATCAAGTCGTTTTTCTAACGTTGAAAATATCGGGCCTTAGACGAGTTTTTTCCACTACTAAAAAATCTGGCACTGTCGGATTCAAACCTTTTACTGTATATTTAATAAAAAAAAATTAATGACCGGTCCATAGTTCAGTGGTAACACTTCGGACTCGTATATGGAAGGTTGTGGATTCGCATCCCGGCGGAGCACAAAAAATATACCATTTATATTCTCAAATATGCTCTTTTTGGGTTGAAAAATTCATAAACCTTTACCAACGACCGATCACCAAAGGTCCATCCAGCCTTACAGCAACTGGGTCTTGCTTGAGAATCGGCAGTTTATAGCGACGACCAAGCTCGTAAAAAATCCGACTGATAGCTCAGTTGGTAGAGTGCTTGCATTCCATGCCGAGAGCAAGGGCTAGATCCCCACCGAGGCTGTCAGATATGATTTCCCGTTTCGGTGTCTATTTCAAACCTGAAATAAATGCCAGAAAGGTGTACTCAGCCTAACAAGACATGAGAACAAGCCCTTCCGGGAGCTGGAAAACCTCAACTTCAACTGAAAGTGGTTGGTGTGTGGCCGGCCCCCTTCTTCGTAAAATTAAATAAGTCCCGAATCGCCACATGCGACCCCTGCGGGGATAACGCAGGCAAGCAGTTACTCTATATATGTAGCTTAGTTGCGTTTTTTAATAGTCTTTTCTACTACTGAAAAATCTGACCCTGACGGGATTCGAGCACTACACTGTAAATTTAATATTATAAATACAATGGTTTGTAGCCTCTGCTTTTCACACAATATCAGGCAAAGTTTTGTCTTCTCTCGTTGAAACGTGGCTTGGGTGGGAGAGAATGGTGGAGGAAGGCTAGGAAAGGGTTTCGGGGAGGAGGGTTCACGAGTTTTACTACCCTTCCTTGTATATCTATGCATCTCAGATAATATCATTATGTAGATGACCTCCCTCCCGCTTCATCCCCTCTATCCAAACAACTATCAACCCCTTCTTACTCCTACCCCTCGGTCTTGCTTGGATATCGTTGAAATGTAAATTTATTAACAATGGTACCTACCTACAAATTTTCTAATCTTTATAAATATTTTAATTTTAAGGATCAATTCCAATTAAATACTGCTTTATTTTCACTTATTTATGATTTATTTAAAAAAGAAAAAAAATACTAACGTTTTCGATATATTATCATCGTCAGGTAATAAAATTTAAAATTGAAAGTCATAATGGTACCAGAATAAAATACTCATATAGTCTGGTCATTTGAATAAAACAATATAAAATAAGATACAACATTCAATAAAATCATAATAACACTTACAAAATCCCTGAAATAAATAGGCAATTGTACATTAATCGAAATTCAAAATTACCTATCCATCTATTTATTTGATTAACGCAACGCAACGCAACTAAGCTACACATGTAGTGTAACTTCTTGCCTGCGTTTCCCCGAAGGGGTCGCATGTGGCGCTTCGGGACCTATTTATTTTTACAGGTAAGGGGGCCGACCTCACACCAACAGCTTTCAGTTGAAGTGGGGGTTAATTTTGATAAAATCCAAAACTACGAATATTGACTGAACACAAACGGTGCTCTTCTTAGACGCTTTAGTCGCCCGTTGAGCCCACGCTTTGACAAACTAATGATGCATTTGTATGAAGACCTGTCAATCCAAGATGGCCGCAAGCGAACAGCTGATTAGTTTTCATACAAATATTACCGATATTCGATAGGTAAGAATGACCGTGGTGATGAAACATTCAGGGCAGGCATCATTAGTTTGTCAAAGCGTGGGCTCAACCGACGACTAAAATGTCTAAGAATAGCCCCGAAAGAGACAAAATAAAGCTAACACCCAAAAGACAAAATAAACTAACACTGCCATACCAATTGTGAACACATATATAAAAAAAACATGCAAGTGCCTAATATTATACAAATGAAATTTATGCATTGAATCACCTACAAAAAAGAGAAAGAAGAATCTAGTTTCAAGTCATAATATGTCAACAAGCAAACTATCAAACAAGAGTGCCTTCATACATAAGCAGAGGGGAAACAGGAGGGATCTGGACATTTACAATAGTATCTCTATGTCTATGAATTTGGAGTGCCTCAAAAGCCACCAAACGTCTACCAAGACACTCAGAGTGCAGAACCACTGTATTGGCAATGTCAAACGTGTGGTCATCTGGACATTTACAATAGTATCTTTATGTTTATGAATTTGGAGTGCCTCAAAAGCCACCAAACGTCTACCAAGACTCTCAGAGTGCAGAACCACTGTATTGGCAATGTCAAACGTGTGGTCATCTGGACATTTACAATAGTATCACTATGTTTATGAATTTGGAGTGCCTCAAAAGCCATCAAACGTCTACCAAGACACTCAGAGTGCAGAACTACTGCATTGGCAATGTCAAACGTTGTTGACGTTTTACTTTGTTGACATGGTTGGAAGGAAGGAGATTTCAACTCGCGGACGTACACTTAGATCCCGAGACGCTAACGCAAGTCTGCTCCAGGTCCCAGGTAGAGCCACAAGGACGGTGTTCGGTGACCGAGCTTTTTGTGTCGCAGCTCCGATGGCTTGGAATGCACTCCCAGTGACCCTCAGAGAACAACACAGTGAGGAACGGTTTAAAAAGCAACTGAAAACCTTTTTGTTTGGACAATCCTACATAGCGCCTTTGAAGTGACGTTAGTTACGAAATGGCGCTATAAAAGTGTAGAACATTAACATTATAAACGTGTGGTCATTCTCGACACAATGGTCAGCCATTTCAGAGTATCCCGACAGTCCCCTGAATCTAATCTAATCTAATCTAAGTTGCAAAGATATGTTACATTGGAGATTCACATTACATGCATTCTCACAACCAGACACGTACAAGTTCGCGCTTGCACATGCCTCATGTGAACCTACAACATAAAAACCAAATCTCAAATGGACATACACCCTGCAACTCTTGCCGTCCTTCCCTGAGACAGGGGTGACATTGGCAAAGTGAACCATTTTTACAGCATGGGTGGTCAGCCGCATACCAACCTATAAGTCAAGGAACACACACACACGACAAATTACATTTTATACATCACTAAATAATAATATCCAAATACAAAATATCCATTTACAAATAAAAACAAATTCCAATTTAACAAACCCTAGCCGCCAACATTACAGATCAACCGCCATTTCTTTCTGTCCTTACATACTTCTTTCATTTCCTCCAGAGTCATAATTTTCTTCATACAGGCTCTTCTTTTATTATGACTCTGGATATTCCATTCATTCGCAATTTCGGATATTTGGTCCATCCATACCTTTCTCGGTCTTCCTCTACCACGACATCCATCTATTCTACCAACATATACTTTCTTCGTCAGTCTTTCCTCATTCATTCTCTCCATATGCCCAAACCATCTTAACAAACTTCTTTTAATCTTCACTTTCACACTTTCTCTTGCACCACATTCTTCTCTTACAAAATCATTCCTCACTCTGTCACTCCGTTTTTTCCCAATCATACTTCTTAGAAAGTCCATTTCAACAGTATGGACTTTACTATTTTCACTTTCATTCACCGTCCAGGCTTCGCTACCATACATCAAGGTGGGTAAAAGTATGCCACTGTGTACCGCCAATCGAGCATTTTTAGATATGTTTTGATTTTTGGCGATACAAGCTGTGGCACCCAGTACACACCTGCCCTTCATTACTCTTCTTTCAAGTTCACCTGTCATTCTTCCATCTTTTTCAAACTTACTTCCCAAGTATACAAACTCATTTACCACATCAACATTCATTCCGTTTATTCTAAATTCAAAGTTCGTATTTTCTTCATTTCTTTCAAAAATCAAAACTTTCGTCTTACTTGCATTCAATTTCAAATAATTACCTAGCAGAGCTTCGTTCAGTCTAGAGAGCATCGTTTGCAATTCTACTGCTGAGTCCGATACAAGAACAGCATCATCCGCGTACAGTAGAACACTTACTTTGCTCTCTCCTATCATTAATCCACAATCATCAAGTCCAGCATCTCGAACACACTTGTCCATGACTATGTTAAATAGCCATGGGCTCATCACACATCCTTGCCTTACACCCTTAAAAACTTCAAACCATTCACTATACTCATCATCAATACGAACACATGCCATACTATTTTCATAGTTGGCAAGTACCGCATTCAAGAGAGCCCCATTCACTCCATATGCTTTCAAAACATCCCACAACATACCTCTGTCTACTGAGTCAAAAGCTTTTTCCAGATCCACAAAGGCCGTAAACAGCTTTCCCCTCACCGACAGTTGTTTTTCAACAAGTTGTCGTAGAGTAAAAATCTGATCAATACAGCCTCTACCGGCCATAAAACCGGACTGTATATCGGAAATCTTTTCACTAGTAGTCATAATCACATTCTTAATAATAACCTTACAGAAGACTTTCCCTGGTATACTGAGTAGACTGATTGGTCTGAAGTTCTGACAGTCTTTTTTGTCCCCTTTACCTTTGTAATGCTCTGAATGCTCTAGCATGATCCTTTAATCTTGTTTGGATTGACCTGCCCGTCTCACCTATGTATATTGCTTGACAATCATTACAATTTAGTTGGTAGGTATACTCCACTCTTGTAAAACTTGTCCAATTTATCCCTTTTAATGAGTTCCTTGACTTATAGGTTGGTATGCGGCTGACCACCCATACTGTAAAAAAATGGTTCACTTTGCCGATGTCACACCTGTTTCAGGGAAGAACGGCAAGAGTTGCAGGGCTTATGTTCATTTGAGATTGGGTTTTTATAATGTAGGTCCACATGCGGCATGTGTTAGCGCGAAATTATACATGTCCGCTTGTGGGAATGCCTTTGCAGCTTAGATTAGATTAGATTAGAATGAGCAATTAAAAAAAAACAATGATTGAATGAGCATAGGGTCCTAAAAAAATGATCCGCTCAAAAAAAGTACGGGAAAATCTTCGTATATCGAAAAAAAAATACAAAATATTTGGGCTACAAATCTGTATTTAAAAAGACTTCCGATTTATTTTTTCTTAATCCACTCCTGGAGTTGGGTCTCTTTCAATCATTAAAAATTTCAGTTCCATTTCTTTCCAAGTTTTCAAGAAAGATTTTTTATTTTATTGATTTCTCTGCATAAATAATGCAACTTCTTACAGCAATGCCCCCGAGGTGGTCGCATTTGGCGAGTGGAAACTTTTTATTTTCACAGGTAAGGGGCCGACCTTGCGTCAGCCAGTTCCAGGTTTCCGAGCTGAGTACCTAAAGCTTGCTGGTATTTTGATTTTGGGCTCAAAATAAACATCGAAACGGGAAATCAAATTAACCGCCGGCATGGAACGCAAACATTTTGTCAACTGAGCTATCGACCAGAAAATATTTTATTAAAATGTATGCCGCATTTTTTTTCCAGAAAAAATATTGTTGTTTCACTTTTTCCATTAGTAATTACTCTCGCGTATGTTTTTCATCCCCCTCTAGCACATTGAGGATACGGGGAAAGAAAGGGAAAGCTTAAAAATAAAAATATCAAACCGCCTAGTGTGCTAGGTCAGTACCGCGAGTATAAAACATTGTGTAAACTCCTCTCAATCGCGTAACAAGACTAATGTATGGAAGATTCAACTGCGCCCCTGGTGAGTGATTTAGTCTGCATAGATTTTTTATATTTAAGCCTTGTTTTAATCTCGGGGTGCGGTTATCTAACACGTGAAAAATGTGAAAGTTTGAAGGCTCCCACGTGCTAGTGTTTAATTTTTTTTATACTATGGTGATTTAAAAAATGATAG
The DNA here is from genome assembly GCA_951799405.1 of Agapetus fuscipes. Classification (NCBI taxonomy): domain Eukaryota; kingdom Metazoa; phylum Arthropoda; class Insecta; order Trichoptera; family Glossosomatidae; genus Agapetus; species Agapetus fuscipes. The sequence continues at coordinate 10,167,330 of OX637349.1, read as the reverse complement.
CAAAAAATTACACAATTAACTCAGTAGTTTTTTTTCATTTCCATTTTTATTTTGTAGGAACGCTTGCTGCATGTGTAAGTGACCTAACACGTCTCCGCTTATAGGCATGCATTTAATATGAAACTTAAATGTTAATTAACCTTTGCAACTTAAATTATAAATGGGTAGATACATATAAGAAAGATTTATTAGGTTAGCACTCTTCTTGTGTGAAGCGCCCCTCGAGAGCCCCTAGTTGCTGTAAGGCTGGATGGATCTCGTCACCAAAGGTCTATTCAGCCTCATAGTGTCTGGGTTTTGCTTGAGAATTAGCGCTTTCTATAGCGACGACCGAGCACGCAGAGGGCTCTTGAAGGGTGATTTAGGTATTATTTTCGTCACAACCTGCCCTTACTCCTATCACAAGTCGTCCTGTCACAATTCCCATTTTTTGTAAACATCAATTTTATTATTTTCTCGTTTACGTAACAAATGTTTTAATACCAAAAAAATTTAGCCAGATAAATACTTGTTTTGTTAGAAAGACTACATTTTTTATTTGATCAAAGAATTTGCTACAATACCGTTTCTTGTAAAATTGTCACAACTCGCCCCACCCTCCCTAAATGATGTATATATTTGCAGCCTAGATTTAGATTTAGATTAGATTATAAGTACCTACAAGTGTCTGCATGGAATGCCCGCCTCTGGTAGCTAGTATATATACAACTCACATAATATACGCCTAACCTAACCCAACCGATAATAAAGTTTAACGTGTCTATACCTGCCGTAACACAACGGTCCATAACGTGTCGTACTTATCTTCAAATTTACGACCGCAAAAAATAATTTCATCAACGTCATTCTGCGGACGAAGTGTCTGAAATGCACTGGCCCTCCCCCTGCACCTCCTCCCAACCACCCACCACCCACAATGCCATTCGAGCAGAATTTATTTCCCTAGATACCGAGTGCAGTTCTGTTTTCATTTAAATATCTGCATGCACACTGGCAACCAACGACGTGACTTCCGCAGGGGATGAAAGGTATCACCCCCGCTAAAAAAAAAAAACTCTTTTTTATCAAGCATCATCAAAAAATGACTGCAAGGAATGAGTGCGGCTCAAATGAGAATATGACAGTGAAAGTACAAAGGAGTACAGTGATATTGTTTGGGATTGACATTTAAAGAATGAAAAAAAAACGGATTTTACTGACCGTGCAAAAGAGAAGAACGATTTTCTCTACGTTTCGTCGGAGTCATATCCGACGTCCTCAGGCGACGTGTGTCCTCTACAAAGAGGAACCACGAACTGTTGAATTATTGTTGTTTGATCGAGGCCGAAGGTTGTAGGTACTTTTATTATAACCTTTGTGATACATCCATAGATGTCGCTATAGCCCCAGTTGTACAGAAGAACGATATTATGTCTTCTTGTGAAATCGTCCGAATAATGAAAGGGTGGATCATTGAATTTAGTACTGGCCTCCATATACTGGAAAGTTTTTAGCTGTCATCTCTGTTGAAGTTGGGGTGCCTGTGTATTTCGATTGCTTCCTTCACAAGTCGAGGGACGAGAAATCTTTCTTTAGATAGAATCTTTGTTTTATCAAATCTGATAAGATGATTCACTCCTTTCTGTGAATGTTCACAAATAGCAGACTTGTTCGGGTTATTCGTCTTAACTGCACCAATATGTTCCAAATGTGTTCAAATGGGATTGAGATTGTTTGGATGATGAGTGATTGGTAAAATGTTAAAACCTGTCAAGCAGAAAAAGAGAAGAGCATGCACTTAGAGAGTGGTGGATTTCAAAGAGATGAAAGAACTGTGCAAAGAAAGTACGAAGAGGAGGCACATCTACGGTGGTACTGGCAACCCCTAGCGGAATGGTGGCTAGATAAAAGTACAAGTACAAATCAAAGATAGTTTAGTCAAATAGTTAGATATACGTTTTTAATATATACGTTTAGTCAGATAGTTAGGTCAAAACTCGGAACCAGAAAATCAAGCACAAAGATAGTTTTTGTTTTGCAATCTGAGACACATTAGTTTCATCAATAGCTCACGAGGGTGACAAAAAAGCTACCTATACCTATGCAAGATTCTCAAGAGGATTACATACTCATTAAACCATTTTTTTTTTTTAGTGCCACTTCTAACGAAGAGCTGTGATCATCGTAGCTTTTTTTACTTTTGAATATGGATTTTGTGCTTTTGGTAAGCTTTTGTCGTAGGTTCTTCAACACGATGTCATTGGGCGCACTTGAGTTCTTCTCCCTCAATTTTACCCTGTATGATAATATGGAGAAGGTGAGGTTTCTCATTCTTCATGACGTGATCGATGTAGGTACATCAGCTTTCCCTGTTTGATGGTCGGAAGAAGTTCTTTATTGGTATTCATAATAATAATAATATCAGGCTAATTTATTTTAAATTACAAATGATAAGAGAGCGCCGTTTCTGTGTGTGTCACACCTCAAGGGCCCTCTCCGATCATGGATAAGACTTTCTAAAAAGGTGTGTCTTGAGCGCTCCGCGAAATACACCCACAGATTTGGAGTTTTTCACTCCGGGTGGCAGTCTGTTCCACTCCACCGGACCCGCAACACGGAAAGCGCGTGGTAGGACTTCTTCGTTGATGACATGATCACGCCATTAGATCCGTAGAATTTTTTTTTCAACACCTAATAAACCCCCCAAGGTGCTCTTAAAGAAATTATTATGCTACAAATCAGACTTATACACAAAATAAAAATCTACAAATACAATTGTACTGCGCCGTACACCTACCGAACCCACTTTTTATAATTATAAGTTTCGTCGCAAAACCACGTTTATTTATTTTTTATCAATAAAAAAAAACAAATAATGCCTTACCGTAAATTTGAGCTGTGGCCGTTCCTGCTTGTGAGTACATGCATCTGCAGATACACAAGGATATGTAGACATACATCTGTGTAGGTATAATTTGGCTGTGGTAGTATCTACTATATATGCAACTATATAGGTTTCCAACCACCCAACTGTTTTCCCATAGTGAACTTTTCGAAGCTAGCCGCTCGCATGAAATATGACTATGACCACGGAATATCCGACTACAATCTAAGTTGCAAGGATATTGTATTCACAGATTCAGGGTACCAAAAGTCAAAAATATAAAGCTATGAGTTAAATATGACATTCGATAACAAAAAGTATTGTTGTTTGATGTACTCGCAATTACGTCAATGTTCTTTATTATTTGTATTTCTTGACTTATAGGTTGGTTCACTTTAGCAATGTCACCCCTGTTTCAGGGAACGTCGGCAAGAGTTGCAGGGCTGATTGTCATTTGAGATTGGGATTTTACGGATATGGGTTTAATATTTTTTTAAGTTTTGAAAACGGCTACGGATATGAATTATTACGGATAGGCCTCTAGTTGCGGAAAGTTTCGGCTAAGCATATAAATTCTTAAGGAATTAGCTAAAATATTACGCTAATAAATATGCAATTCTTTTGACCTGTTCATTTATTTTTCTTATCAATTATTTTTCTTATGAATCAATAAATGTATTTTTTATAGATATTTATTTAAAAATGCAAGAAAAAACTCACCAGCGACTACACAAAAAAATGTAACATCCGTACAAAAATCGTCCAGACTCCATTATTTGTTCAAATTAAAAAAATAATAAGAAATAACTTTTCCTACCTATCCGCGGCGCACACTCACTGTTTGGTTTCCGGTAAATCAAGTTTTTGAGCGGAGGCAAAAGTTGCACCCTTTTTTTTATTGTGGACATTTGAACTCCACCGGTCAGTAGACCAAATGGTCGAGGTCAACCAGAGTACAATATCTTACAATGTTTTTTTTTAAGCACACGTACATGGTAGGTCAATCTAACCTTTCCTTATTCGAGAGGAGAAAATATAAAATTACTTAGTGGCATGGTTAACTCACTGCGATATACCCTCCACTTGGTAATCAGACGCTCTAACCATTGAGCTATGGATTATTAAAAAGCTTAAGTCTTAAAAAACTTCACATTTAAATAATAACTAAAAAATCTGATGTACCTACTTCATTGATGCACAACTATTTTAAATTATTTTATTTGTTTTTTAAAATGTTCACACTTGAATAAACAAAATAAGTGATGTATGGAACTAAATGCGGCCTTCTGGGATTTGTGGAAAATGGGAATTTGAAGAAATTTGAAAAAAAAATCTATGTTCTCAGATTATATATATATATATTTTTTTTAAATAAATGTAGATTGCCACCTTTGGTTCTATAATACTCAATTTATTGAATGACTCTTTATACTTGAACGAGCTGTAGTCGAGTAGGTAGTTGACACTTTCGACGACTTATCAGAAAGTCGTGGGCTCGATTCCCGCAAGGGTTAAACAGATCCATTTGCCCTTACCAAAAACCAGTCACCAAAGGTCCATCCAGCCTTAGGTCTTGCTTGAGATTTGACCCTTTTCATAGCGACGGCCAAGCTCGTAGAGCGCTCCTGAGGTGTCGTTATCCATGATATAATGAACATATTTTAATGAATGCCCATATGATACATATTGTGCACCTACTTACAAAATAAAATTCCAAACCTCAAATCGACATAATCCACGCGACTCCTGCCACCTTTCCCTGTAGCAAGGGTGGCATTTGCAAAGTGAACCAATTTTTAGAGGATGAGTAATCACCCGTATATGAACTTATAAGTAAAAAGATTATTTTGAAAAAAAAAAAGTGAATTTCACCCAAAAAAAAAAAAAAATTGAATTTCGGTGTTATTCACACGTAGTAAATCCATGGCTCAACCAGCACCTAACGTGAATTTTACAAACAACAAAACGATGATCTATTGATCAGCTATGGATTAAATGTGTTGTGGATTGTGGATTATGCATTAAAGTTGTAGCCCTGTTGATAGTACAAGAAACATTAATTTATTAACAGCATTTTCACACATAAATTTCCATACATAATGGTCAAGAGAGTAGAATATCTGCGTTTATAATACGATTTACCTCTTCACATCCTAGATCTTCTCTTCTAATGACCTCCGAACTATGCACCCTTTCGAAAAAAAAGCTGGCAACTTTGACCGTGAGACCCAGGGGTCGAAATCTGACCTGCTCTCGTGAAATTTTGACCACTGGGCGAACGCTGCCGGACCGGTTTCCGAAAACTATCTCATGATTTCGTATGCAAGATGATGAAAATTAGGTATTTAAATTTTTTGAATCTGTGTGAAGAAATACAGGTTTTGAAGTTTTCTTCCCCAAATAATTCAAATTTGAATATTTGCGGAGATTTTTTTTTGATATCATTCAGTCGGGATCGATCTTCGGAGTTTACAGCATCGATATATTATGTATTTTTTGGTGTGGTATATATTACTAATCATAACTAATTTTTAATTAAAAGTGATAATCAATCAATTTAATTAAATTAATGAAAAAAAAGTTATTCACAATAAAATTAAAATGTGACTTTACGTGTTAACAATGTAAGTGACTTTAAAAACTATTTTTTTTCATACAAAGGATTTATATGTTTTCGTGTTAATTATATAGGTTTGTTAATTAAAAATGAAAATGATTTTTAATAAGAAAAATGTTGGGCTGCATTAAATCAAGTGACTAAAATATTTACAAAAATTTTTATCTTCGCCTTTGTTACATTATTTTATAATATACCTGATTTTGGTATCCTTCAGAAACCTCTGCCAACGCTGTACAACGCTCACACCAAAGTAGGTACTCCTTTAGGCCACCTTCCTCTATATGTCATCTGATTTCCCTGTATCCATAATAATAAATTAAAACTTTATTTTGAGGTTGCTATGAAGTTGACCACTCATATTTAAAAAAAAAAAAAAATTGCCAAGACCACCCCTGTGTCAGAGGCAAGCGTTGAGAGCAGGGTTCACGTGCATTTTAATTTTTGTTTGTTTGTTTGATTTTTTTTTTTTTATTATTACACTTGCAGCATGCAAGTGTCAACGGTGACTTTGACTAGCGTGGGTAAAATAAAAACAACGCTGGTTCGAGTCTCGTCGTGTCATATTAAGGATAACTTTGACCCAGGTTCAACAGACGTCATTGTTGAGTTATTAATTCATAATTCATTCAAAATAAGTATGATGAAGTAAATATTCGTTTTTGGTCAAGCAAAAATAAGTTGCTAAATTGCATTCCTCTTCGCAAGGTACATGAAAAAACCTCTTTTTTGCAATTTAGTTTATAGATTATAGACACTAAAGCGAACCGCAATGATTAGGTGATGAACGAGTGTGGTATAAAAGAGAATTTTAGAATGAAAGTACAAAAAAGCACAATGAGATGGTACGGACTTCTTGAAAGAATGGATGGTGAACGACTAACGAAAAAAGTGTACAGAGGAAATGTCAGAGGAAAGCGTGGAAGGGGAAGACCGAGGAAGGAATTCAAAGACCATATAGGTGAGATTGCGAAAGAATGGAGCCTGCAGGGTGAGAATAAGAAAAGAGTATGTATGAAGAAAATGATGAATGTTGAAGAGATGAAAGAGGTATGCAAGGACAGAAAAAGGAGAGACGAATCTGCGGAGGTACCGGCCACCCCTAGTGGAACGGCAGAAGGATACAGTAACAGTAAATCGCAGAATCCTTCATTTTGATGCGTGCAGGACATCATTTCCGAAACCGGCACCATATTTTAGCCGACTTGCACCCGGGGGGTTTATCGTGCATTGGCCATGTTTAAAATTCTGCCGGACTGCATACATTATGTGGGAGTGGCTAGGGGTGGCCAGAGGCAGTAGAAAACGGGGGTGAAAATATATACCTACCCATATCTGTATGATACTATGTATTAATCATACAATAGTATATTGTGTTTTTAAGAATGTATAATAAAAAATTGACAATTGTGTTCAAACAAAATAAAAATCGTAATTATCTACCTAAAATAAAAATCTATAATCTAAGTTGTAAGGATATATAAACATTCAAAGCTCATATTAAATGCATGCCCACAAACAAACTCGTGTAAGTTTGCGCTTACAAATGCTAAATGTGTACATACAAATTAAATCCACATCTCAAATGAACATACACCCAGCCACTTTATCCGAACTTTCCTGAAATAGGGTTGACATTGGCAAAGAGAACCATTTTTTTTACGGTGTGGTTGGTCAGCCGCATACCTACCTATAAGTCAAGGAATAATATCGATGGTTAATAATATTACTTTAACGCTTAGGACTGTTAATAATCGCGTCTGAATAGAAAACTCTGGCAGGCAAACTAATGAGGTATTTCTATCAGCTTATGCGTTGACTAATGGTCATTTTCGCGTACACTACCGCGAAGTATAAAGCGCTGCGTAAACTCCCTTCGATTGCGTAAATCGAAAAAATGTTTAAAAACTAAATCACTCACTAGATGTGCCGTCGTATTTTACATACATTTTCGATTTACGCAATCGAGGCGAGTTCACGCAATGCTTTACACTTGAGTTGAATCGGACCGCGTCTCTCTGCCAAGCATATTGAATGAATTTTAACGATTTTTGGCAGAGTCGTACGGGCTGAATTCACAGGCGCTTGTGTCGTTTCGATTCTGAAACAAATCACGCATCCGAAGCCAATACATCATCGAGTCCGTGGATGTCAGAACTGAAAAGTAGTAAGCGCCTCTGTTATTTCGCAGTATATTATGGCTAGAAGCGCTTTCATATTATGATAAACACAGGCTGGAGCGGTCGCAGCCGTTGATTATCAACCCGGCCAGCCTTTCAAACTTTTCAAAAAGCGTAGTTAGGCTGAAAATTTGAAATATTATTCTCACTTGCTCTATACTATATGTATGTATGTATGTAGGATACCAGTAATCGCTAGCCGTGTTGTCTATGGAACATTTAATCCATAAATGATGATTTGTTTGATCAATCTATTCTTTCCTCGGTCTTCCCTCGGGCATTAAATCCATAAATGATGTTTAAATGTGAGAGAGGAAAGGGAAGATCGAGGAAAGAATGGATAGATCAAATAAGTGACTGGGACTAACAGAATGAGCAAAAAATAACAGCATGAAATTTCCTTGACTTACAGGTTCTGCCGCCGTTCAACTAAGGGTGGCCTGTACCTCCGCAGATACGTCTCCACATTTTTCTGTCCCCCCATATCTCTTTCATCACTTTCCTCATACATACTCTTCTCTTATTCTGACTCTGCAAGTTACATTATTTTGTAATTGAACCTATTTGGTCTATCAATTCTTTCCTCGGTCTTGCCCTATTCTTTCAAGACATCCGAACCATCTCATCGTGACTTTTTGTTCTTTCATCCTCATTTTCTCTTTTATACCACGACCGTTCATCGCCCAATCTATAATCTATAATCTAAGTTGCAAGGATATATTCATTCAAAGCTCTCAGATGTATGCCCACAAACAAACACGTGTAGTTCGCGCTTACAAATGCTGATTGTGTACTTACAAATAAAATCCAAACCTCAAATGAACATAAGCCCTGCAACTCTTGCCGACATTCCCTGAAACAGGGGTGACATTGGCAAAGTGAACCATTTTTTACAGTATGGGTGGTCAGCCTCATACCAACCTATAAGTCAAGGAATACGAGTAAAAAATAACATTTAAGTATAAGAAAACAACAAAACCTTAAAAATAAATCTATACAAAAAAAGTAAAAAAAAAAGAAATGTCTTATGCAAAAAATGTAGCAAGCCAATAAACCAACATTAAAAATCAGCATTGCAGATTAGCCGCCACTTCTTCCTGTCCTTGCATACTTCTTTCATTTCATCCAGAGTCATAACTTTTTTCATACAAGTCCTCCTTTTATTATGACTCTGGATATCCCATTCATTCGCTATTTCAGAGATTTGATCCTTCCATACTTTTCTCGGTCTTCCTCTACCACGACATCCATCTATTCTAGCAACATATACTTTCTTCGTCAATCTTTCATCACTCATTCTCTCCAAATGCCCGAACCATCTTAACATACTTCTTTTAATCTTCACTTTCACACTTTCCCTTACACCACATTCTTCTCTTACAAAATCATTCCTCACCCTGTCACTTCGTTTTTTCCCAATCATACTTCTTAGATAGTCCATTTCTACTGTATGGACTTTACTAATTTCCCTTTCACTCACCGTCCTGGCTTCACTTCCATACATCAAGGTTGGCACTAGTATACCACCGTGCACCGCCAATCTAACATTTTTTGTGAGATTTTGGTTCCTGGCGATGCAAGCGGTCGCACCCAGTACACACCTGCCTTTCATTATTCTTCTTTCAAATTCACCGGTCATTCTTCCATCTTTTTCAAACTTACTTCCCAGGTATACAAACTCATTTACGACATCAACATTCATTCCATTAATTTTAAATTCATAATTCATATTTTCATCATCTCTTTCAAAAATCAATACTTTCGTCTTACTTGCATTCAACTTCAAATGGTTACCTAACAAAGCTTCATTCAATCTAGAGAGCATTGTTTGCAATTCTACTGCTGAATCAGATACAAGAACTGCATCATCTGCATACAGTCTGCCCAATCATACTGCCCAATCATTGCGATATATCAATAACCTATATTATTCTAAGTTGCATATATATTGCATTAAAGATTCAAATTACATGCATTCCGATAAGTTAACACGTATATATAACACGTGATAAGTTAGACACGGTTCACGTGGACTTACCACCTACATAAAACCGTATCTCAAATGAACATAAGCTCTGCAACTCTTGCCGACCTTCCCTGAAACAGGGATGGTATTGGCAAAGTTAACTTTTTTTTACAGTATGGGTACTCAGCCTCATACCAACCCATTAGCCAAGAAACACAAATAATCAATCATATTAAACTATAATCTTTATTAAGAACTGCAGCATCCAAAATATAAATAACCAAAATAAGAAAATAGTCCGATCGGTAGCTCAGTTGGTAGAGTGCGTGCATTTTGTGCCGAGATCTCGGGTTCGAGCCCCACCGAGGGGAGGGTGTGAGAAATGATTTCTCATTTCGGTGTTTATTTCAAACCCAAAATAAAATACCGGCAATGATCACTTAGCCTTCACAAGAAATGAGTACCAGCCCCCTCGAGAGCTGGGAGCCCCCTACTTCAACTGAAGTGGTTGACTTAATGCCAGCTTCCTTACCTGTAAATATAAATACGTCACACTCGCCAGATGCGATCCTTCGGGGAAAACGCGGCAATAAGTTACACTGTATGTGGAGCTTAGTAATGTTTTTTTTACGGCTGAAAATCTTAGTATAAAAATTAGTTATTACCAAATCTCTTTTATGAGCTGCAGCATCTAAAATGTAAATCAAAATGATGTCCGATAGAGGTGGAAGTAACAAGGACGGAAATGTACGCTCACAGAGGCGCCATTGTAATTTTCAATCTCTCTCAATATAACGGACATTCGACATATTTACTAAAAGCAAATTAAAGCTCGGTACATGAAAACACACGCATACATACACAGTCAATATAAGGGTGGCCAACCTCTCTATATCGCAGTGGCGTCAGGTAGATAAAACGCAATAGACATCGACTTCCCTTTTCGAAATAAGCCAAAAAATACTCAATGATTTTATTGCTATGGATTTTGGGTTTGATAATTTAGGAAAAATTGTATACAAAGAAATCGGGAAAAAAATTTACAACGAGGTCCTGGTCGTTGTCCATTGCTTTTTCTTTTTTCTATTCCATCTTCTTATTTTTCTTACCTTTAGTTTCTTTTCTTGACTTATAGATTGGTATGAGGCTGACCACCCATACTGTAAAAAATGGTTTACTTAACCAATGTCACCCCTGTGTTAGGGAAGGTCGGCAAAAGTTGTAGGGCTTATGTTCATTTGAGGTTTGGATTTTATTTGTAAGTGCACATTCAGCATTTGTAAGCGCGAACTACACGTGTTTGTTTGTGGGCATACATCTGAGAGCTTTAAATGAATATATCCTTGCAACTTGGATTATAGATTATATAGATATAGTTACCATACTGTAAGTAATTCATTCAAAGCTTTACTACTTTCCGATTTCAATCAAAGTACTATTATCGTCTATTTATTGTTTTCGTAATAAAGGGTCGTGGCTTGAATACTTGGTGTAAAAATACTCCGGTTCATCTATAATCAAAGCTGCATACTGTTACGAATGTGTTATTGTGAATCTGTGTAAGTTCGTGTGAGTGTGACTGTGTGAGTCTGTCTGTGTCTCTAGATGTAGACGTGCTAAAATAATTGTACTTGTATTAGTTCGATACTGTTTGAGTATTTGCTCGAATATTCTTGCAATACTTCGCATGTTCCAGTTCACATTGTTTCAAGAACCATCCTTATACTTACATGCTTTAAAAAGGCTAAATCTGTCTATAGTGGAAGACCTGTGTCTAAGCAGTCGTGCAATACAGTACAACAACCAAAATTAACGGAAGTTTGTATTAAATTATTGAACCCGCAAATCATAACATTTTTATTTTTATCTACGGAAAACGTGACTTGAAAACTTGTTATAAAAGTTCCCTGTTTCACACCATTTATCGACGCCAACCACTTTCCATTCGGCTTAAAATTATTTTCTTATTAAAGGAAGCATGTTTTCTCGCACCCCCACTGGGATACAGCCTCTCCGCACCCCCTCAGGGCACACCTATGCGCGAAAAACAAAACCCGAAAACAAGTCAACTGTATTACGTTATCCGGGGTGCCTGAAAATAACCTTTAACGACCTCCCACCGCCCCCTCCCACCCCCACCACCCCCCCGGTCGACCCTTTACACATTCTATACACAAATAAGTTCGCGTCTCGAGATAAAATCTAATTACCGAGCCCGTAATTAATTTCCTGACGATAAATAACATTGTGTGCGGAGGTTTTAGTTTGTCAGAGGGAGCCGTGGATTTAAGGGATGGAAGATTGCGAAGGGCTTTGCCTTATTTTGCAACTGTAGTTGTTATTTTGTTGTTGGAGGTGGTTAGAGCTTTCACAGAGTCGTCTCTTTTTGATGATGATGATGAAGCCTTGATGATAAAATTTTGATGATGATGATGAATCGTGGCAACAAAGGCACTGGTTTATATTTTGTTGATGTGTTTCTTCAATGCCTTCGCAAGCATACAAAATGTCCATTTTCAATACTGAACGGGTGCAATTTTTTTAAAATATTTTATCAGTTCATTTACGTCCACTATGCTGTAAAAAACTTGGTTCAATTTTACCAATGTCACCCTTGTTTCAAGGAAAGGCAGCAGGTGTTGAAAGGTTAATGGTTCATTTGAGGTTTGATTTTTTTTTCTAAGTACACATGCATCAAGTGTACGTACGAACTTACACTTGTATCTATGCTTGCGGGCGTGCATTAAATATGAGCCTTAAATTTCAATATATCTTCGCAACTTAGATTATAGATAGATTGCATTTGAATTACTAATTCTTTGATATTCGCATTAGAATTTGTTAAATTAAATAATCAACAACTTGAGAAAGCTTTTTCTTCTAAATCTTCTACCTCTCTTGTACATCACTTTCACATAAAACTACGAGTATCATCATCCGTACTTTTCTAGCAAAATCTTATTTTTCATTTCTATTCCAAATTGAATATACAGTCATCACAACACACCAACTTTACAATAAAGAAGTCCATCGCAGATATATTCGAAACGTTCAGAAGCTCCAGTTCCGTTGGAACACGAAAACAGAACTCGAAAAAGAATTCTTCAAGGTTGACTGCCAGCCGTGAGCGCTCTACACTTTTTTTTAACAGAGCATTTTTAAACGTTGTCATTTTATTGATAATAGTCCAAATTGTTTGATTGTTTGTTTGTTTATATGTTTTAATACGAGTCCAATACAATGATAGACAGCATTAAAGCGGACGGCCATTGTACAGAGCTAAATTATTATTGCCAATACAAACCTGAACATTTAATTTCAAACAAACTTTCACAACTCAGCAGGTGCGTAAATTGAAAGCAGGAAGCCCTAAATTATATTTTCGATAATATTACAAAGTAAACAAATGGAGCATCGGTGATGCAAAATATCATCCATGGATAAATCGGTCACACGACTTTCTGGTCCACGATATTTCGGTCATAGACAACTCGGCCACAGGACAACTCGATCACACGAAAGCTAAATAATAATATTAGGATGGTTTATTTGGTGAACGCTGTTTTTGTGTGAATCACACTTCAAGATAATTCTGCGAGGTTGGTTGTCGCTATAGAAAGCTTAAATTCTCAAACAAGACCCAGTTGCTCTAAGGCTGGATGGACCTTTGGTGGCCGGTCTTTCATAAGAGTATATGAATGTAAAATAAAATAGTTTTTTTCTAAAACGTAGCTTTATTTTCACAATAATATTTTCTACCTCAAGCACTTTCAAAATATTATTGTGAAAATAAAACTACGTTTTAGAAGATTTTTTTTTTTTTTTTAATAAAATGAATTTTCACTGTGTGAGTACACAAACCCTACAAAATCTAGGATATGAATGTTTTAACCTAACGAAGAGCATATTTGAAAATACATATAAATGGTATGTTTTTTGTGCTCCACCGGTATTTCAACCCACGAACTTCCATTTATGAACCTGAAGCGCTAATCAGTAGACAACGGACCGGTCATTTTACTTTCGGTCTGTCCACGCTTCACAGAAAACATGCTCTATAAAAAAACCTTTTTAATTACTGTAGTTTTAATTGATTGTAGTTTTTATTGATTGTAGTTTTCTATCGAAGAAATGTGAAGAAAAAAAAAATCATGAATAATGTGAAGGGAATCTATAACAATTTTATTGATGGTTTTAATAAGACAAAGGTTTTTTTATCAAAAATTTTATTGTCTCTTAGCGCGGCCAAATGGTTCTCTCGATTTGAATGTAATGTGTATCTATTATCTGCATGAAAGGAAGAATAATGAAAACATTGTAATTTTAGGTGATATGAATGGATGGATAGGTGCACAGAGAGATGAATGTTTGAAAATAATTGGTCCTGGTGGGAGAGGTGTAGTTAATGATAATGGGCGACATCTGATTGCTTTGTGTGCGGAGCACAGTCTTTTTGCATCGAATACTTGGTTTCGGCATAAGGATGTGCATCTGTACACGAGGCAGATTGTGGGAAGTCGCACAATCATTGACTACATCTGTGTGGATGAAAGATTGAGAGGAGCCGTAAGAGATAGCCGTGTCTACCGGGGGCCTGAAATAGGCAGTGACCACTATCTCTTATGTGCTAAAATAATGATTGGTGAAGTAAGAAAGAAGAAACGCAAGAGGCAAGTAAGATTGCCTAGAATAAAAGTAGAAAGGCTGAATGAAGAAAATGTGAAAGAAAAGTATGTATCAGAGCTCCACAAAATTTTAAGTGTGAGTGAACTTGAGAGGAGTGTGTGTGGAAAAGATATTGAAAGTATGTGGAAAGATCTGAAAGAAGGAATGACTGAATGCGCTAAAAAAGCATGTGGGGTAACGAAAGGTGGAAGATTGAAAGGAGATGCCTGGTGGAATGATAGAGTGAAAGAAGCTGTGAAAGTTAAGAAAAAGTGTTATGAAAATTGGCTGAATGATAGAAATGATAGAAAGCTAGAAGACGAATAAGACAGCTAAGAGAATGGCGAAGACTATAATTTATGAAAGCAAGATGAATGAACAAAGAAAGATTGATGAAAGGATTAACAGAAGTTTCACCGACAGTAAGAAGGAATTTTGGAGGTGGATCTATAATCTATAATCTATAATCTAAGTTGCAAGGATATATTCATTCAAAGCTCTCAGATGTATGCCCACAAACAAACACGTGTAGTTCGCGCTTACAAATGCTGATTGATGGATCAATGCGGATAAAAAGAAATCTTCTGCATTGACCACTCCAGGAGTCAAAAGTGCTGCCGGTGAGATGGTATGGGAGAATGAAGAAGTATGCAAGAGATGGAAGAACTATTTTCAAGAAATTTTTGGTCAGGGTGAAAGAAGAATTTATGAACAGATAGATGAAGAGAATGAATTGAATATTTTGAAAGAAGAAATGAAAGTGTCTATTTCACGTCTGAAGAATGGGAAGTCTGCTGGGTTTGATGGTATAAATGGTGAAATGTTGAAAGCAGGAGGTGAATGTGTGATAGATTGGATGTACGAATTATGTAAGCTTTGTGTGAATGCAGGAGTAGTACCGATGGATTGGAGGAAGGCAGTCATTGTTCCCATTTACAAAGGTAAAGGGGACAAAAAAGACTGTCAGAACTTCAGACCAATCAGTCTACTCAGTATACCAGGAAAAGTCTTCTGTAAGGTGATTATAAAAAATGTGATTCTGACTACTAGTGAAAGGATTTCCGATATACAGTCCGGCTTTATGGCCGGTAGAGGCTGTGTTGATCAGATTTTTACTCTACGACAACTTGTTGAAAAACAATTGTCGATGAGGCGGAAGCTGTTCACGGCCTTTGTAGATCTGGAAAAGGCTTTTGACTCAGTGGACAGAGGTATGTTATGGGATGTTTTGAAAGCATACGGAGTGAATGGGGCTCTCCTAGGTGCGGTGCATGCAAACTATGAAAATAGTAAGGCATGTGTCCGTATTGATGGTGAGTATAGTGAGTGGTTTGAAGTGTATAAGGGTGTGAGGCAAGGATGTGTGATGAGTCCATGGCTATTTAACATAGTTATGGACAAGTGTGTCAGGGATGCTAGACTTCATGATTGTGGATTGATGATAGGAGAGAGCAAAGTGAGTGTTCTACTGTATGCAGATGATGCAGTTCTTGTATCTGATTCTGCAGTAGAATTGCAAACAATGCTCTCCAGATTGAATGAAGCTTTGTTAGGTAACCATTTGAAGTTGAATGCAAGTAAGACGAAAGTATTGATTTTTGAAAGAGATGATGAAAATATGAATTATGAATTTAAAATTAATGGAATGAATGTTGATGTCGTAAATGAGTTTGTATACCTGGGAAGTAAGTTTGAAAAAGATGGAAAAATGGCCGGTGAATTTGAAAGAAGAATAATGAAAGGCAGGTGTGTACTGGGTGCGACCGCTTGCATCGCCAGGAACCAAAATCTCTCAAAAAATGTTAGATTGGCGGTGCACGGTGGTATACTAGTGCCAACCTTAATGTATGGAAGTGAAGCCTGGACGGTGAGTGAAAGGGAAATTAGTAAAGTCCATACAGTAGAAATGGACTATCTAAGAAGTATGATTGGGAAAAAACGAAGTGACAGGGTGAGGAATGATTTTGTAAGAGAAGAATGTGGTGTAAGGGAAAGTGTGAAAGTGAAGATTAAAAGAAGTATGTTAAGATGGTTCGGGCATTTGGAGAGAATGAGTGATGAAAGATTGACGAAGAAAGTATATGTTGCTAGAATAGATGGATGTCGTAGTAGAGGAAGACCGAGAAAAGTATGGAAGGATCAAATCTCTGAAATAGCGAATGAATGGGATATCCAGAGTCATAATAAAAGGAGGACTTGTATGAAAAAGGTTATGACTCTGGATGAAATGAAAGAAGTATGCAAGGACAGGAAGAAGTGGCGGCTAATCTGCAATGCTGATTTTTAATGTTGGTTTATTGGCTTGCTACATTTTTTGCATAAGACATTTTTTTTTTTTTTTAACTTTTTTTGTATAGATTTATTTTTAAGGTTTTGTTGTTTTCTTATACTTAAATGTTATTTTTTACTCGTATTCCTTGACTTATAGGTTGGTATGAGGCTGACCACCCATACTGTAAAAAATGGTTCACTTTGCTAATGTCACCCCTGTTTCAGGGAATGTCGGCAAGAGTTGCAGGGCTTATGTTCATTTGAGGTTTGGATTTTATTTGTAAGTACACAATCAGCATTTGTAAGCGCGAACTACACGTGTTTGTTTGTGGGCATACATCTGAGAGCTTTGAATGAATATATCCTTGCAACTTAGATTATAGATTATAGATTATAGATTATCTGTGAACCATACATTGTATGTGACCAACAAGTTGTTGACCGAAAAGTCATGCGAACAAACTATCGTATGATTGGATATTGTATATTGTGTCTGTAGATGATTTATCTGTAGACAAGTTGTCTGTAACCGAAAAATTGGGTGGACGATCTGTTGTGTGACCGATTTGTCCATTGCCGAGTTGTCTGTAGAAGAATTGTCTGTGACTGATTAGTCGTGGAGTCACAATATATATGTGGGATTATTGTTGCCCATAAACGGCGGAAGGGGTGGTTGGAGAAAGGGGTAGGTGAGAGGATAGAAGCAAAATGTGGTTAAATACTGAGATAGACTGTGTTGTTAAGTACTTTTATGTAGATATTTTTTAATTGACAATACTAAAAATTTGAAACTTTTTAAGTTAAAAAAGCATGCGGAAGATATGAATATTCAATAAGGTCTACTCACATTTTTTAAATCTTTTTTATTTTGGATTAGATGATTATTTAAATGGAGTTTAACGCTTAGAAATCATATTTATAAGATCATTGGTTCAATTCTTGGCAGAGCAAAAAAATGGCATTTATTATTCAATTGTGCTGCCTTTTTTAAAGACTAGTCATCAAAGGCACTAATGTGCATCCAGCCTTACAACAGCTGGGTGTTGCTTGAGAATTAACGCTTTTGAAAGTGACGATTAAGCTCGCAGAAAATTCTTGAGGAGCGATTTACACAAAAAACGCGCTCATCAAAAAAATCTTTATGAAATAGATTTTTTAAATTTCTAAACAACATAAAATGAGAGAATTTGATCATTATTTTTTCGTGACCATGGCAAAAGATGACAATAAAACGAACTAGGGTAATTATTAAAAATATGTACTTTATCTTGGCTGTGTCATGCCATTTGTACATTTTAGGAGTTAAATTAAATCGTGTGTCTATACCATATCATACAGTCGATAGTAGCAAAAATGGGGGTTGTTTGGAGGGTGGCGGGGGGTGGCTAGTCGTTAAACTGGGCGGGGGGAGTTGCCCGAAAGTTTCGTTTGGGGGAGGGCTCTGGAACAATGGCAGATTCAGGGAAGAACGGGGGGGGGAAGGACCCTTTAAGCAACGAAATGGGGGGAGGGGGGATATGGTCCCCGTCCGAAGGAAAAGGGGGGGATGGTATTCCGAAAGCTTTGCGCATCTCGACTCATCGCATACATTTATCTAATCTAATCTAATCCAATTGCAAAGATGTGTAACATTGGGGATTCACATTATTTGCATTGTCACAAGCAGACACGTATAAGTTCGCGCTTGCACATGCCGCATGTGAACCTGAAACATAAAAACCCAAATGTCTGTATTCAAAGCTCATATCAAATGCATGCCCACAAACAAACTCATGTTAGTTTGCGCTTACAAGTGCTAAATGTGTACATACATATTAAATCCACATCTCAAATGAACACACACCCTGCAACTCTGCCGACCTTCCCTGAAATAGGGGTGACATCGGCAAAATAAATATTTTTTTACAGTAAGGGTGGTCAGCCTTATACCAATCTTTTAGTCAAGGAACATGTTAGTCATAGATATTAGGTATTGAATTTTTATTCAAAAAAAAAAATATGAAAAAAAAAACGCAACTTCAAGTTGTATGCAAATCTTTTACGTTGATTTTTTGGATGTTTAACAACCCAGTCCTTCATTTTTTGATGGTAAATGATGATAAAAAAATCTTTTATTACAAAAAAATAATGAACACATTAAAAAAAGTTATACCATTGATAGTAAAAAATATTATTATACGCAAAAGTGTGTGTGATGCTTTGAAATTCGAACAATATTCAGAATACATTTTAGAACCTAAAGGAAATGTTGGGGGGGGGGGGGAGGGTTCTCCCGCCCAAAGATGGCCGCCCGGCCCAAACTTTAGATGGACGCTATTAATTAGCGCTTTGTCGGAGTTTGTACGTGCGTGCGTGTGCGGACGCTCCTAGCACACAGACGCCGCGGTGGAGTACCGTCGTCGGCGGTAACCGCAACTTGACAACTTCTAGCAGGTTTCGCCCGTAATGTTTTAGTTTGACCGTTGCCCGGATTTCCATAGACACATACACACGCGTGTGCACTAGGCCGTCCCTTATTTTATCATCTTTAAAAACCTCTTTAACAGAATAAAATCAGGCATTTAAGAAAGTAAATCAAATTAATTTGTTCAACTCTTTGACTTATAAGTTGATATTAGGCTGACCACCCATTCTGTAAAAATGGTTCACTTTGCCGATGTCACCACTGTTTCAGGCAAGGCCGGCAAAAGTTGCAGGGTTTATGTTTATTTGAGATTTTTGCCGTGTATGTTCCTTGACTTATAGGTTGGTTGGTATGCGGCTGACCACACATGCTGTAAAAATGGTTCACTTTGCCAATGTCACCTCTGTTACAGGAAAGGACGGCAAGAGTTGCAGGGTGTATGCCCATTTGAGATTTGGTTTTTATGTTGTAGGCTCACATGAGGCATGTGCAAGCGCGAACTTGTACATGTCTGGTTGTGAGAATGCATGTAATGTGAATCTCCAATGTAACATATCTTTGCAACTTAGATTAGATTAAATTAGATAAGATTAATTTTAATTTGTAAGTACACAATCAGCATTTGTAAGCGCGAACTTACACGTGTTTGTTTGTGGGCATGCATTTGGTATGAGCTTTGAATGGTAATATATATTTGCAACTTAGATAATAGATTATAGAGTATACATATGATTCGATTGATAGCTTTGTTGGTAGAATGCCATGTCAAACGACTGGATCCTAGGGTTTTTTCCCCGCCAGAGATATCAGAAGTGATTTTCTGTCTTGATGTTTATTTCAAACACCAAACTTAACGACCGGTAAGGCTGCAATGTATGTGCATATAAGTTGCGTTTTTTTTTATCTCAAATTTCATGACCAAAAAAACAGGTATAAAAAAACGATTCTCAGGCTGATTTATTAAGTAAGCGCTTTTTTTGTGCTCAAGAAACTTCTGTCTTGTTAGTCAGTGCTAATTTTGACAGTGAGTCCAAGTTGCTGTAAGGCTGGATGAAATTTTGTGAAGATTAAGCTGAAAATTTAGAAGTGAATCTTCTTACAGCGATGTGAAAGGGGTTGCATGTGGAGGGTGAAACTTATTTATTTTCACAGGTAACGAGGCCAGCTTTGTAGGTTCTCATTTCCTGGGAGAGCTGATAATGAATTACCGACTATTTGGGTTTGAAGTAAACATCAAAACGGGGAACCATGTTTTTCCCAGCTGGGCGTAGAAAAATAAATAAAAAGAAAAATACTTTTTCGTGTAAAAACGATTTAAAAAAAAAACTTAAAAAAAAAAACTTTGTAAAAATAAGGTACAGCCTAGTGTACACATATACACGTGAAAGTAACGTGTGTGTAAAGATATTGTTTGTTCAGTTTGGGTGAATTTAGTTAAATTAGGACTTGTTGAAATTAAAAGCAAATAAGTACGGGTAGAATGGAAAATTTCAACAGATTGGAGATGATGACGATGATGATAATTATTGTAGATGATCGTCAGTCTAATGGTGAATGTTTTGGACTTGTAATCGGAAGGTAGCGGGTCCGATTCAAGGCAGGATACAGAAAGAATACGAGAATCATTGAATATTCAAGTAAACTATTCGCTGGGTTAAAAAAGTCTGTCTGTACCAAAGACTGGTAACTAGAGATTTAGCGTTTTCTAAAGACTGCAGGGGCCTCTTGATGTGTGATTCACAAAAAAGACCGCTCAATATGTAAATCTATAATCTACGTTACAAATGTATGCATTTATTCTTACAAATAAACAGAGGTATGTCTCTATATAGGGTGGGTGGATCCTATTTATTTACACAGGTAAGAAGGCCGGCGTTACAGTCAACCACTTCACTTGAAGTGAAGGACTCTCTGCTTATATATTTTGAAAGCTGAGTAAACCTTCAAGTATTTTGACTGTGAATATTTAATGGCCGTCGATAGATCTTACCATAACTATTTGATGATTATATGACGGAATAAAGCATGGCGATGCCTGAACAGCTGATTGTTGTTCCATATAAAATGTACCAGCTGTTGATACGCCACCATGTTTTATTCCGTCCTATCTTCAATTAGAAACGGTAAGATCTATCGACGATTGTCGAGACTTCCACCCCTATCGTATCGTATCGTTTTTATCTTACATACATTTTCGATTTCCGCAATCGAAGGGAGTTTATGTAAGAGGTTTATACTCGAAGTACTGATTAAAAATTGACTCTCAAAAAGTAAATGATGTATGAACTCGTGGCTCGGTGACAGGGTAGAACGGCACAATGACCAAACGACACATGACATAACAACACATGACAGAACGACACATGACAGAATATCACAATGATAGTACATCACATAACTATTACAAAATAACACAGAAAATACATCTCTATGACAAACAACACAAGGACAAAACATCACATACCTTAAACAGAACATACCACAAACGGCACATGAAAAAACATCACATGACAAAACATCACAATTACAAATCCTTGATGTTTTGTCATGTGATGTACTGTCATTGTGATGTTTTCTCATGTGTGTTGATGATGAGTTGATGATTTCTTTATAGCGCCGTTTCGTGATGAAGTCACTCCAAGGGCGCTTGTGCAAATGATGCCAGAAATTTGGTTGTCTTCAGTGCTTTCCGGAACTTTCCATGGTCCTCTAGCTCTCTCACATGATGTGGCAGGTGGTTCCAGGCCAGAGGACCAGCAACTGCAAACGCACGCTCTCCAAACATTGTGTTATTTCTTCTTATCGGTTCTTCAATCTTTGATTTGGCTCCAGATTCAGCCAAGCGCAGTGTTAGGCTTTTTTTGCCGAGGGTGACTGGTTTGATTAAATCAGCGAGATATTTGGGTGTTTCTCCAAATAAAGCTTTGTGGACCATCGTGCACAATTTAAGCTCGATGCGCTCCGGTATACGGAGCCAGTGAAGTTTCTGGAGAAGAGGAGTAATGTGAGTAAATTTTGACTGACCAGCAATCATGCGAGCGCATGCATTGACGACCAATTGTAGTTTATTCAATTGACAGTGTTCTGTTATAAGTCGTTCTGTGATATGCTGTTTTGTCATGTATCGTTCTACCATGTGTCGTTTTGTCACCGTGTCGTTCTACCATGGAACCTCGTGGCTCATGTAAGAGATACCCGCTCCCTCATGAAAGCGTAGGAAGACAAACACAAAGAGCCGACAGGCGCGACTTGCCGAATCAAATGGGGATTTATACATTTCAATTAATTACAGGAGCTTCCGTCGGCAGTGGTTCTGGCCACCCCATACCGCACAATGCACGGACCAAGGGATCGTGAAAACGGTCGTAAATTTGAATCGCAATAATAACTGATATTTATTTAGCTCAAACAGTCCAGTCTGACGGGATATATCTACCCACAAACTGAAACTTCTGTGCGGTAGATTTTCATATGAAGTGAACAAAATTTTGATGCGCCTATCTATTCCATAGTATAAACTAAGTTGCAAAAACATATAAATATTAAAAAAAAACAAAGATTTTCTTTACGAGTTGATTTATTTCCTCGAGCGCTTTCGGTGTTATCACACCATTATCAAGAGTAGGTTTCAATTTTACAATTTTCTACCTGATGATGACTGACTGAGTCGAAAAAGTTTGTAATATACTTAATTTAAAAAATGTTAAGTATAGTATATTATGTGTGAATTAAAAAACAGTGTTTTGAATAAAAAGAAAAGTTTTTTGAAAAACAAACCAATAAACATGAATTTTCACAGTGTTAATACACAAACCATAAAAAATATAAATCAAACAGGTATTTCTTCATGGTTTTTAGTCCATTGGCATCCTTGACTTTTTCTCCCCTGATTTTTTCCTTGTAGGATAAGATGGACTAGGACCGGTCCGTAGACACTTCGGATTCGTACATGGAAGGTCGTGGGTTTGAATCCCGGCGGACCACAAAAAATATATAGGTACCATTTATATTTTCAAATATGCTCTTCGCTGGGTTGTAAAATTCATGTACCATTACCAAAGACCGGTCACCATAGGTCCATCTAGCCTTACAGCAACTGGGTCATGCTTGAGAATTGTCGCTTTCTATAGTGACGACCAAGCTCGCAGAGGGCTCTTAAGGTGTGATCCACACAAAAACAGCGATCATTAAATAAAACATCCTAATATTATTATTATTAAGGTGGTATTTTTCATTCCTCATGTTGTGACAAGTAAAAAAGGTATGTAAGGCGTGGTCTTCATTATTCTAGCTATATTTTTCGTCTCCCAAGCAAGTTAAGTCTGAAAACGGACCAGATAACGTTTGTCGAGGGCGCTTTAATGACACCCCTTGCAGCTACGCCGAATGAAAAGAGATTAGGAGGAATCTTTATGTGTAGATGAGTCCTTTGAAATGGGTCCTTTCTAATCTGGGATAATTTAGAGCAAGGGTTGTTAATTTGAAGAAATTTCCAATTAAAATAAATTTAAATGAAAGCACTATAATGAAAATAAATGTGACTTTAATCTTAAATATGTAATATAAGCTGGAAAGATATATAGTCATTAAAGTTTTTAAAATAAAATTATTTTTTCCGTAAACGTAGTTTATTAAAGAGTCATTAAAGAGTCATATTAAATGCATGCCAACAAACAGACACGTGTAAATTCGCACTAAAGAATGCTGCATGTGTAGGTACTTACAAAATATTAAAATCTATACCTTAAATAAACAGTGCAACTTTTTCCAACCTTCCCTCAAACAGGGGCACCATTGACAAAGTGAACCATTTTTTACAGTAGCTATAGGTGATCAACCTGATACCAACCGATCAATCAAGGAATGAAAATACATTAAAGTGACTATGATTTTATATCTGTAATCCAAGTTGCAAAGAAACATTGTCATTCACAGATGTCATTGAGTAGTTATTAATTAATTAATAATAATTCATTAAATAATGAACTATTAATTGATAACGTTAATATCTGTTTCTGGCCAGGCAAAATAGGTTCGTAAATTACATTGTAACTGTAACTCTGTCGCCATTCCGCTAGGGGTGGCCAGAACCTCTGCAAAGCTGCCTCCATTTTTTCCTATCCTTACATACCTCTTTCTATTCAATCATATCCATCACCTTTTTCATGCATTTTCTTCTTTTACGCTCGCTTTGTATATCCCATTCTTTCACAATCTGATCACTCTTTACTTTTCTCGGTCGTCCCTTACCTCTTTTTCCTTTCACACTACCTCTTCATTCCTCTTCCCAAATCTATTGTAAAAAAGGAACAAAACGCCTGGTTGTTACAAAATAATTCATATGCTGATTACATTGTTTTTTTTTTTAATACAAGTACATATTATGTACCTAGTATTATTTTTAAATAGGATCATTTGTTCGCGCAAAGCCATGAACCCGGATCAAAAGTAATGCAGAAATTATGCAGAATGCACTCTTGCCTTACCCATTAAGCCACGGGGCGAGAAATAGCGAAACCCATTTATTTTGTGCAACCCTTATGTATATATGCACGAGAATTTTACCCCCCCCCCCCGCTCGGTAATTTTCTTTTCCTTCTCCCCCCGAAGGGTTGGTAAGAGAAAAAGTTGTTGATTAATGTTTCTAGAGGCCCGGCGGTAAGATGGGGTGTACAAAGCTGAGAAGGGTTGGGTTTTTGAAAAGGGCGAGGGATGCTAGGGTTGGCCGAAATACAAACGCTTAATTTAATGTTGTGCATGTGTGTGTAACACAAAAGAAGTTTGCATTCATTAAGATGGATTTTAATTAAAAATTGTGTTAGACATTTTTGATGTCGTTTCTTTGAGTGTTTGTATTTTAATTAATAATGGAAATTCTTGAATAGTAACGATTCTTTTATCAGTTTTATTATTTCAAGAGAGCTACTCTTACGCCAACCACTTGAGTTGAAATGGAGGTTTTCCAGATACTGGGGCGCTATTCTGCTAAATTCTTTACACTTTGGATATCACTCGGATTTGGATGATTTGAATATCAAATAAAAAAAATCCCAGTACACCTTATTTTTTAACAGGAATTGCTATCTCGTCGCCTTAAGATTGTAAGGAATTTAGTGGAATAGCGCTTCTGAAGTGGTTGATTATCATTTACTGTGAAAGCTAAGAAAGCCTTGTCAGTATTTCGATTTTGAGTTTGAAATAAACACCGAATTGGAAAATTATTTCTGACAACCTTGGTTGGTATCGAATCCTAGCCATCGGGCATGGAGCACAAGTGTTTTAATTACTGAGCCATCAACCGAACCAATATATAAAAATTGTAATAATTTCTCACGCAAACCGACTTTTGAACCCATTACCTTCCATTTTCTAAGCGAATCGTGTTCTAGATGTCAACATATTTGATTTTATTTTTTCTACGATTAGACATATAAAAAGAGGTATAATTTGTATCTTGTTATGTACCTTAAAATTTACCAACGATTTTACCCGAAATTTCAAACATAAAATGTATCATAATATTATTATATTTCATGAAATTAACACAATACAAGAAAGGGTATAATAGCAACGCAGCCTTATTCCAGTATGCAAAATATATTCGTCTCATATCTGAGCAGGGCGATCTTTATATCTATTATTATACTCCAAACGGGATAGAATATTTTATCCTTAGTGTTTCTATAGTCCTAATACTTGCGTGCTTACAGTATACCTATACTCGTAAAGCCCTTATACTTGTATAGTCATTATATCTTAGTGTCAATACTTGTGTAGCTATTATATTTTAGTCTCAATACTTGTGTAGCTATTTTATCTTAGCCTCAATACTTGTGTAGCTATTCTATCTTAGTCTCAATACTAGTGCAGATATTATATCTTAGCCTCAATACTTGTGTACCTATTCTATATTAGCCTCAATACTTGTTTAGCTATTTCTTGTCATCTTGTCTTCTTGTCATCTTTACTTGCTCAGCTATTTTATCATAAATCGATACTGATAAAGCTATACTATTCAGTACTTTTATTACTAAAATACTTGAGAAACTCTATCATTAATACTTGTTTAGCGTTTTTTATCCACAGTTTGTTAAATCCCCAATACATGTAATACATATTTTATTTATTCGAGTATAACTTTTATACTTGTAAAGCTATTTTATCTTAAATATCTACTTCTACTCTAATCTTAAATATCACATATTATACTTCTGTAGCTATCCTTACTACTTCTATGGTACAAATACTTCTGAAGCTATTTTATCTCAAGCATCTGCTGCTATATCACTTATACTCGTGTAGCTACTTCAGCCTTACTACTTCTATATCACTAACACTTGTGTAGCTATTTTCGGGGGTAGTTTCACCCCGTTCTTACCAAACCCTTGCTCTCTAATAAGGCCGGCTTGGGGGGAGCCAGAAGGGGGGGGATGGACTAAGGGGGGATGAACGGCCAGTCATGCGGTAAGAGAGGCGGGGGAGGGGGGAGAACGGTTGACGTAAGGATGAAAACGTGGCGCGAAGAGAACCCACTTTCAACCGTTTGCAGGTGTAGTCAACGGCTTGCAAAAATAATATATTATTTTTATTTTTTAATACAATTAAAATTAAATGTACTATCGCTTGCTATTTTTTCTGTGTACAAGTTTTTGACGTGAAATTTATATGATCTAGGAGTTAGTCTAAAAAATACAAGACAAAATTTGAAATTAGTGTTTTTTTGTCTGGAATAAATAAATAAATAATAACAAAACAATAAAACCTACTTACTTTAATAAATCAATTTACCTACTCGGGCCAGTATTTTTATTTATTTGTTCAAATTTATTCCTAGATACCACTATTTTTAATTTCATTTATTTATTTATTTATTCACATTTTAAGGCCCAGAGGCGTTTTTACATAATATATCAAAAAAATAAAAAAAATCATACATCTGTGAAATTAATTCACCAAAATACTGGACATCTCTTTCTTCGTTTATTGTGCCGGTATTTAATCTAGTGGTTAAAATTTCAAATTTGTAATAGAAAGGTCGTTGGTTCGATTGCAGCCGAGTGAAAAAATAAACTCATTTATGTTTTAAATTTGCTTTTCGGTGTGTTTGAAATTCATCTGCTTGTAGCATAGATCGGTCACACAAGGTCCATCTAGCCTTACAGCAAATGAGTCTTGCTTGAGAATTGGCGTTTTCTATAGCAACAACCAAGTGCGCAGAGGGCTTTTGAGGTGTCATGCACACAAGGAAAAGCGCTCATCATATAAATCATCCATATATTATTATTTTACATCCATTGACTTACAGGTTGGCATGAGGCGGACAACCCATACTGTAAAAAGTGTTTCACCTTGCTAATGTCACCCCTGTTTCAGGGAAGGTCAAGAAAAGTTTTACGGTTAGTTACGTTTTTTTATTCATAGACACACAAAAATCCGATGAAAATTAATAAACTTAATAAAAGATAAATAAAAATAAATAAACTGCTCCTGAAGATGCCGTTTTGAGGCGAAAATATTTGAGCAACAAATAAAAATATTAAAAGTGACCTACAACTGTGTAACTTTTTTCAAAATAAATATTCAACTTAAGCTTATTTCTTTTATTCGCAGATTGTTTACCACTTGCCCAAGACCCCTCCAGGCTCTGAGACACCTCCTCCCCCCGCCCAGCCTCCCCCTCCACCCCCCCAGAGGCTCTATTGATCGTGTAAGCAAGCTCACAAAGGCTTGCTAGGAACGAATCCTCTGCGGGCGATGTGCCCCTCCCCCAGTCAGATATCCCACCCACCCCCCGGTAAGGCAATGCTCAGAATAATAGCTCCACACTGCATATGGTGAAGAAGGGGTGAATCGGGGGGGGGGGGGGAGTTCTGATTCCGAATCCCCAGAAAACTAATGATTGAAAAGTCTTCAAAGTCTAGAATTAAAATTGTGTAGGCACAGGATTATCTTAAGACACACAAAGCGCTCCCCCAGTTCTTGTTTATCGTATACGCCAATCTTGTCAAATATGACTTTGTCATGCAGTTGTCTTATGAATCAAATTCTTCACAATCTGAGCTAAGAAAAACCGTAAAACTCGATAATGTGAGAGTTCTTTTAAATATTTTTTAAATGAATTTCTTGTTTTCATAAGACACAATGGCCCAGTATACATGCAAACATTGCTCATCTAAATTTTTCTCAATGGCGTATACGATAAACAAGAACTAAGGCAGCGAAAGGTAAACAAAAGATTATCGTAAAAATGAATGAATCAATATTTAGATGATTAATTATTCGGTGAGCGCTGCTTTTGTGTGAATAATACCTCAAGAGTTTGCTCGTCACTATAAAAAGCGTCAATCCTCCAACAACACGCAGTTGCTGTAAGGCTGGATGGATATTTACTAACGAAAAATGTTTTTTTCCATCTAACGAAGAGCATATCGATACCTTAAAGGTAAAACTGAATAAGTGACATATGAAGCTAATGTTTGTTTCTTAGACAAATGCACCTTTTTTCCTATTTTCAGGGAGAAAAAACATTTAAATGTGCGTACATCCTGTAGTGTACAAGTTTTTTATGAGCCCTGCCTTATTATTAGTTCACTTACTATGAGAAGTTACCCCAATAAAATTTTAATCCACGATTTCTCAAAACAGTGAATCTGCATTTATTAAGTTTTACCTTTAATGTGGCGATATTAAAATAAAAGTTTTGTAGTTCCGCCGGAAATCGAGCCCTCTATCTTTTGAATACGAGTCCATAGCGTACAACACTAGAGATGTGTTCATTTGAATACTATAGTTGTAATAAATCATTTGATTTATCACTCACACTGAACTTACATTTATTCAAAGCCATTTGTGTTCCTCCCTCTTTTTCCTTAATTAAATCTTTGGATTTGGAAGATAAAGCCCTGTTTTGTTAGATACTAATGCTTTTAATTATTCATGTCATTAAATTGCTTTAAACAAACATTTTCAGAATGGGTGTTTGCCGTCAGGAATCCAAAGAAAAACTGTCTACCCTGCGTGTATGAATGGAGTACCTACATTTGGACCTTCAAGAAACAGGCTAGAGCAGAAATGCATCCGCTTTTCAACAATGGCCGAAGAAAAACTTCAAGAAAAGGGTAGAACTCAAGTAAATATTTTATTGCAATAATTTTTGGAGACTTTGTTCCTTGACCTATCGTCCCCTTTGGGCTTGTTTATCTTATTCAATCATCATCGGTAATTTTACATGAGGAATGTTTGTATGTGTGTTGGACCAATGTGTCTTATGAAAACTGGATTAATTTTAAAAATATCTAAAAATAATGACGTAAGCAAGTCGAAAGTACTCGAAGTAATATAAATACTCAATTTGTGCAAATAGAACTCTGTGTGTTTTTTTTTAATTATAATTCCTCATAAAAATGATTTTTCACTTTGTGAATCCACAAACACAAACAAGTTTAAATAATTTCACATTATCGTGTTTTACGTTTTTTTCTTAGCTCAGATTGTGTAGAATATGATTCTTAAGACAATTTCATTGAAAGGTCATGTTTGACTCAAATGTTTGATAAGCCAAACAAGTACTGAGGGAACGTTATAGGTTTGGTATGAGGCTGACCAGCCGTACGGCCGTATACGTTCGCGCTTACACATGCCGCATGAGGACTTACAACATAAAAACCCAAATCTCAAATGAACATATGCCCTGCGACTCTTTCCGTCCTTCATTGAAACAGGGGTGACATTGGCAAAGTAAACCATTTTTTCAGTATGAGTGGTCAGCTTCATACTACCATGCATTAGTCAAGGAATTTTAGGATGTATGTAAGAAATTGATACAAATAATATAAGGCGTGTGTTGGCGACTAAAGAATAAGGGGATGTGGGTAGGTTGGAGTTTGAAGAAGTAGTAGGGGGTGAAAGGGGGTTGGTGGGGGATTTGTATCGCTCTTCGCAACATGTCCGCGCGACCCCGGCGTGACCCCCCCCCCTCCTCTTACAATCCTTCCATTCTAACCCCCATTCACCCCCTCAGTGTTCAAAGCGTGAATTTCACAAGACTTTACTAATGTCGCCAAAAAAGTTATTGATTAATTTTTATACATTTTTTTTTTATCTAGATGGTAGTATAATAGTTATTTATGCCACTGCCAAGTAATGATAGTCTTTTTAACACGAGTGCTAGTTTGTGCCATGAGGCGCAGCCGAATGGCACAATAGAAAGCACGAGTGTTACAAAGACTAATTACGTGCAGTGGCATACAATACTTTTTCTACGACCATGAGAGAATTAACAAAATAGTGAATAATAGTCATTATAATGTACTCGTCCATTTGAAGTAATTAAAACCTTACCTTTGTCAAAACGTGTGATTTATCATTCCCTTCGATTATCTAATCTAACCTAAGTTGTAAAAATAAATTATATTTAGGTTTCATATTGAATTCATGCCCACAAGCCGACACATATGTATAAGGTCGCGCTTTTACATCCTGCATATAAGCTTAAACATTCAAACCCAAAACTCAAATAAACATATGCCCTGCAGTTGTATTGGCAGGTGAACCAAATTTGTACAGCATAGGTGATCAACCTCATACTCACCTATTAACCAAGTAACTTTTTGAGTTTGTTTATTTTTTGTGGTGAAATTTTTTGTATTGTTTTCCTTTCAAGCCTTTTATTTTCCATTGAAAAAAGGAAAGCTTTATTTGGAGCAATCCGATAAATAAATTCGATAAATTTTAGCACTATTAACAATTTTTATTTGACTCTACACATAAAATATACTTATTTATTTTCATCTGAACAGGGCTGAAAGTCTCATCACCACGGTAATTCCTACCTACCGAATATCACTAATATTGTATGAAGCCTAATCAGCTGATCGCTTGCGGCCATCTTGGATTGACAGGTCTTCATACCCCCATACAAGGTTGATATTTGAAATTAAAAAATGGTTCCAATTCTGACAATGCGCATGCGCACATGTTCATTTTAACACGGTTACCGGTTGCATAATGTAACATTATGCAACGGGTGTAGAAATGTATGGCATTGTGATTGCGTTAGCCGTTTTGTAATTAGTAAATTACCAAATGGGAGTAGAAAAATATGTTTTCCATAAAAGTGACGTGACTAACTGGCTAAACGGGACTAAGCTACACATATAGTGTAACTTCATGCCGCGTTCCTTCCGAAGGGGTCGCATGTGGCGAGTGGAACCTATTTGGGGTACCCCAGCTCCCGAGAGGGCTGGTACTTATTTCTTGTGAAGGCTGAATAAACCTTGCCTCTATTTTATTTGAGGTTTGAAATAAACACCAAAACGGGAAATCATTTCTCGTTGTTATAGAAAGTGTCAATTCTCAAGCAAGACCCAGTTGCTGTAAGGCTGGATAGACCTTTAGTAATCGGTCTTAGGTAAAGATATATGAATTTGTCAACCTAGCAAAAAGCGTATTCTAAAATATAAATGTTTTTTTGTGCTCTGCCGGGATTCATACCCACAACCTTCCATTTACGAAACCGAAGCGTTATCACTAGACTACAGACCGAAAAATTGTAGTCATGTATCAAATTACCTTGGTTAAACAGAATCAACGGAAATTTCAAATAGCATCATAATGCATCACCGCCGGCATATCATTAGGCGTATTTTTTCAGCCCATCATTGTCGGCCATTTGCATTCTTGTCCGTCCGCCGGGCACATCAGCAGGCACATGGCGGAATGCCCGCCAAACGCATTTTGATAGAAAATTTCACCGGCAAAATATTTCCCGTCATGCATTCATAATAATTGTGCATTTTAATGAGACACGGCAGCCATACGTTTAATGTTTCAGCCCGTAGCAATATTATTCCAACAAATACTGCGCGTGGTCACAAAGAATTAGACCCATAGAAAAAAAACGCTCTCAGCCCGCTTCATCATAAGAAAATTGTATTATGTATACTATTATGTAAATAACAAATACATATAAATGTTAGGTAGGTAGGTGTATTAGTTATAGCTGATGAGAGGTGGAGTAATTATTATGGGTACCTAGGGTAAAGAGACATTCAATAATGTACCTACTCGAAGTCCGTCGTTCTGGAAGGTTCCAGCAAAATTGGCTTCTAGTAACTACTATCATTGGAATATAAAAAGCGGAAAATGGCTTGCAGGAGTCAGTCTATATACAACGGTCTGCTTTTGAACAATAAAGACAGTGTAAGTGAACACCAACTGTGAAATAAATGTAAATTGCTAAACCATAAATGTGAATTGTTAAAAATAAATTGTTAAATAAATATCCTGTAAAGAAGACCAGTATTTTTTTTAATTTCAAGACTAGTTGAACCCTAAAAACACGACAATACTATAAATATAGAAAAGGATATTTTTTCGTAGTTTTTTTCATTTATTTCACCTCGAGTAGGTACTTGCTTACGTCATTTTCAAGAGGACTCTGTTACGGAATGGACAAGACAAAAACCACAGAGAAATGAGAAGGATAAGTTACGACAAAGAGGTACAATTGGGCAGACAACTAATTGCTATTGAAACCTTGGAAATTAAAAAACAAAAAAAATTTTTTTTTTATAGTTTAGTCAATGTTCAAATTCCTGCTGCTTCGTCTTTGTTATACCCATACCTAATTGTACTTTTTTGTTGTAGCCCATCCTTCTCATTTCTCTGTGGTTTTTGTCTTGTCAATTTTGTAACAGTGTCTTTTTGAAAATCGAAAGTAGGTACCTACCTACTCGAAGTGAAATAAATGCTCAATTTGTAAAAATGCAAGTTCGTGTTTTTTTAAACTATACTAATATCTCTTAAATGTGAATTTTCACCGTGTAAATACACAAGCTTTAATTTACAAGTTTATTCTATAGATCATGAGTTACGTTTAACTGAGTTACGAACAGCGAGCGTCCGCAAAGACAACGAAAACCACCACGTCGCTATAACACGCCTAGAAAATTCTTTCTGCTTGTGAAAGCGAAACGTCGGCAGATAAAAAAGCTGCAAACAGACCATTGTCTGACACAAAAAAAACACCAGAACAATTTGTTCAATCTTCAGTGTATCCATATGTTTTCATCACAATACAAAAACTATTGATAAGTATGCAGGCTTCAAAAAAGGCTCAACATGAGTTATTTCAATATTTCAATATCGTAAGGTTGTACTAAAAATTCTCTACTAATTCCGGTCATTATAAGTAGGTACTTCTTTTTCCTTTGTATCAATTTGAAGTAATTAGAATATAGGCACCACACATAGTATCAGGCCTAATGAGTTTTTACACAAAATTTTGCATATTTTTAATTACCTACGTTTATTTACATAAAAGCTTTTATTCTATAAAATGTATGGTAAAGTTCTTAATTGGCAAAATGTAATGCCATTGCCTTTATATAATGTTCGCCCCTGAATGTGAACCAAATACTTTCCGATCATTAGTCTCACGCGATGCCCATAAAACCAGAATCTCTTATATTTCTTGTTGTAAAAAAATCGGTGATGTGAAATGCAAAGATATTTTAACTTTGAAAATTCACATTAAAAGGATGCCAACAAGCATACACATTGTGACATTACACATGTAAGTTCGTGCTTAGACATGTCGGGTGTGTAACACAAAATAAAATCCATAATTGCAAATGAATGTAACCTATGCATATTCCTTTACTTTAAGGTTGGTATGAGGCTGCGCATCCATAGTACGAAAATGGTTCACTCTGCCAATGTCACCCCTGTTCTAGGAAAGGGCGGCAAAAGTTGCAGGGCTTATATTAATTTTAGGTTTGAATTTTATATTAAATGTTTGCATGTAGCTTTTGTAAGCGCAAAACTTACACGTATCTGTTTATGAGCATAAGATTCAAGTTTAAATACTTATTAAACTAAGATTACAGATTATAGAAATACGAAGTTACAAATTTAAATATGTGAATAAAGTCCCTGCAGCATCTCAAACTGGCGACTTCAACAACACCCTCCCCCCGTCCGCCTCACGATTACCTCAGAGGGCACCCCCCCTCCCCCAAGGTTTCACGACTGTCCCCCCCCCCCTATGTTTCACGACCGTTCCCCCCAACGTTTCACGACCATTTCTCCAACGCCTTCCCCCCGAAATTTACGACAGGGCTACTATTCTCATTAACCAGAGACTGTTACTGCGACTTTATTATAAATACACTTAGAGTGGCTTATGTCTATATAGAATAGCCTCCACTCATAGGCCAAAATAAAATATGTAGATGGAGCATCTGAGCCGTTTTGGATGCCAAAAAAGAGTGTGTATTGAGCGTTATCTTCTCGATATAATCAGTTTCCAGGCAACCGTCATGTTTAAGTCACTTTTTAGTCTCATTTTTTTTTGATGATTTACGTTTGTTACTATAGAAAAACAAGACGTACTTCTACGGCTTTTAAATTGATCAATGCGTTCGCGTCTTCTCATCCTTACATACTTTTTACTTTGTGACTAATTTTTATCCATAACCTTTCACTCGTTTAACATCGGGCAAAATTGAGACGTCACACGGCTTGCTAGAAGATAAATAAAAATATTCTTGCTAGTTGGTAAGGACCTCATAGACGTGTGAAGTTTGCCCGCCGAAAAAAATAAATAATCATACATTTGATTTTTTTTGAGTTGGCACATTTATCAAGCAATATAATTTTCATTTTTCCTTTCTCCACGTTTGTCTTTCACATTTTTTCTATGTAATTAATTTACATAAAAAAAAAGCTACAAAAATACCATCTTTACCATAACATTTTTTCAGCTTGCATTAATTAGATTTTCACTTATTCTTATCTCTAACAAGGACGCAAAAAAATATCTAAAACAAGAATACAGCAAGAAATTTTGAGAAAATTAACGTCATTGGAAAAGCAACCCTGTCCCCCTCACAATGTTTCACGACTCTACCCCCCCATGTTTTACTACCCTCCCCCTCGTTTCGCCACCCCCCTCCCCCCCAAAATAACCCCTTATCCTTACATAGCTCTCTCCTTACATGGAAAACTAAATAGGGGTTGCACACCCCCTAGCGAAATAATGACCGACCTTTTTGGTAGTACACGCTATTTTATAGTTGTTATACATGTGCATATTCTAGAGGTTTAGATTAAATGGAGATTCTGCATTATTAATGAGTTTGAGAAAATTGATTTTAATATTTTAGCTATGGGGTGGTATGGGTAATCTAATTTCATTTAAGCTATGATGAAATAAAACGATGTGTGTGCTTTTTAAAGTATGGAAAGAAAAATTCTACAGCTTACCATGTATTAAATGTTGCGTTGAAAGATTTCGGTGTTATAACACCATTATAAAGAGAACAATTCTAGTTTCTCTCTTTATATAGTGTGATAACACCGAAAGCGCTCGAGAAAATAATTCAACTCGTGAAAAAAAACATTTTTTTTTTTACATAGGTACAGAATTTAAAATGAATCTTCACAATGTGACCGCACAAAACATTCAACTTTTAAAGGAAAGACTTGAAAATTTAATAAAACTGATTTTCATTTGCATTTAAAAAAATCATCAAAACACTTAAAGACGTAGAAAACAATTCAAGAAAAATTACTGAAGAAATAAAAAACATTCTTTCAACCCTTTGTTAAAAAAAGTACCCCCCCCCCTTTTTTTCCGTACATCTCGCCTTAGTCAACCCCTCCCCTCCGTTGATCTCACCTCTTCCACCCCACCCCAACACCTAACTCCCCCCACAACAGATTCCCTCCGGTCATCCTTTCCACAAGCATAAAACTTCACATTCTAACTCGATCATAGCGATTATCAAAAAATATACAGAAACTGGAGCAGCGATTGCAGTGAGCGTTTTAGATTTTCAAGGAAACGCTCCGGTTGAGTGTGAACGTAGAGTTCTGTACTTGGCGTAGCGGTCTTCTATCGTCGGCTTGGCATATTATATTCTCCAATTTCACCGAGGATAACTATCTCTCATTGCTCCGGCGAAATTACTTCCCATGTCCAACACACACACGCGTGAACATACGTGTGTGTGCGGCAGATATGCCGAGCGATTGTTTCACACACACAAAATTTAACAACACCTCTGACCGGTTCGTGGTGTAGTGCTAACGCTTTGGACTCGTAAATGCAAGGTCGTGGGCTTGAATACCATAGTCAAGAAATGTATATTTCAATTATGCTGTCCGGTCGATAGCTCAGGTGGTAGAGTGCTTGCATTCCATGCCGAGAGCTCGGGTTCGAATCCCACCGAGGCGAGGGTGTCAGAAATGATTTCCCGTTTCGGTGTTTATTTCAAACCCCAAAATAAAATACCGGCAAGGTTTACTCAGCCTTCACAAGAAATGAGAACCAGCACTCTTGGGAGCTGGGAAACCTCCACTTCAACTGAAGGGGTTGGCGTAAGGCCGGCCTCCTTACCTGTAAAAATAAAAAGGATCAACTCGCCACATGCGACTCCTTCGGGGATAACGCGGTAAGAAGTTACCCTATATGTGTAGTTTTGTTGCGTTGCGTTGCTGAGAAGAAAAATGCATAGACCAAAAGCATAGAG
The DNA here is from genome assembly GCA_951799405.1 of Agapetus fuscipes. NCBI lineage: Eukaryota > Metazoa > Arthropoda > Insecta > Trichoptera > Glossosomatidae > Agapetus > Agapetus fuscipes. The sequence goes on along the minus strand of OX637349.1, from coordinate 10,130,830 downwards.
CAAAGGTTCATCAAGCCTTGCAGCAACTGTGTCTTGCTGAAGAATTGGCGTTTTCTTGACGACCAAGCTCGCAAAAGGCTTTTGAGGTGTGATTCATACAAATACAGCGTATACCAAATAATTCATCCGAATATTATTAATATACATAAAAATGTACGCTATAGTTTTATTTTGTAATAATACAAATCCAGTTAAAAGTATTTAACTCAAATAAAGGCTTTAAATTGACTAAAAAATAAGATGTGTACTAATAACAGTTTATTTTTCTTTAATTTAAGGGCGATGCTATCTGGGAACAAATATTTCAGCAAAACGTCGCTAGTTTGGGTCTCAAAGACGGCAAGATGACTCGTAAGTATAGGAAGAAATATATCATTAAGTATTCTAATTAGCACAAATGAATCAAAGTAAAATTTCTGAAACCGATTTTTTTCACAAAATCTATTCAAAGCAGATGTTTGAAAATACATTTACTTACATCAAAACCGTTCAATTATTTTTTTGTTGTTGTTGTAAAAATGCTTTAGATAATTTACAAGAAATAATGTATAACTTTAAATTTGAAGACTAGAAACTCATTATTGTACAATTTTTTGAGCTTCCTTACATTTATTGCTGGAAACATTCCTCTCAAAAACTTGGTTCGCAACTAAGCTCCACATATAGTGTACTTACTTACTTATTGCTTTTTTGCTTATGGAACAGGAAAAAACCTCATCACCAAACTTATATTTGGTGATGGTTTAGCATTTTCGAATGTAATTAAAAAAAAAAAACAAAATATTAGATTTTGTAGGGTTTGTGTATTCACACAGTGAAAATTCATTTTATTTAAAATCAAATTATTTTTTATTAAACGTTGTTTTATTTTTACAATAATATTTTAATCTCGAGTAGGTACTTTCAACCTTCAATATTCAGGTCATTATCAAGAGTGATGTATAAAAAATTAAAATTATTAAGAACAAATCATAGATCAAAATTATATAAATTCAAATAAATAGGTATTGTACCTATACCTACCTATTTATTTGAATTTATATAATTTTGATCTATGGTTTGTTCTTAATAATTTTAATTTTTTATACATCACTCTTTATAATGACCTGAATATTGAAGGTTGAAAGTACTCGAGATTAAAATATTATTGTCGAAATAAAACAACGTTTAATAAAAAATAATTTGATTTTAAACAAAAATATATCTTTATTTCAATCAAGCATGCTATATTTTCAACAATCGCCTCAAAACCGGTCACAAGTATGAAAATCCACAGCCGTAGTTTCGTACCCACACACACACGCAAAACTTTATTCTCCACACAAACACATAGCCACACATAGGTATACTTTAATTTGGATACCACGTTTATGTCTTTACGTTCTAGTGGTGGACCTATTCAGATCTAGGGCCCGAATTTAGAAGTTCTCAAACCATCCCCTCCTCTCTCTCTCTCTCTTTAAATCAGTGGTTTTGAACCTTTTCCAACCAGAAATTACTGTAGCACATCTGTATACAAGTGATTAAGCAATGGAAATCCTGGAGGTTGATCAAGCATGTAAATGACACCATCGGTTTAATGGCCGAGCGGTTCAAATGGCTGATCTTCCTAGCGTATTTGGAATAGAATAACGTTGGTTCGATCCCCGCCTGGGTCGCAACGCAAAAAACGCAACTAAGCTACACATATAGTGTAACTTCTTGCCGCGTTATCCCCGAAGGGGTCGCATGTGGCGAGTTGAACCTATTTATTTTTACAGGTAAGGGGGCCGGCCTTATGCCAACCACTTCAGTTGAAGTGGGGGTTTCCCAGCTCCCGAGGGGGCTGGTACTTATTTCTTGTGAAGGCTGAGTACACCTTGCCGGTATTTTTATTATAGGGTTTGAAATAAACACCGAAATAGGAAATCATTTCTGACACCCTCCTCGGTGGGATTCGAACCCGAGCTCACGGGGTAGAATGCAAGCATTCTACCAACTGAGCTATCGACCGTACTGTAATTATAATACATGGTCAAATGATATATTAATTACAATAATATATCATTTGACCATAACTTTGATCCTGGTTCAACAGATGTCATTGGGTAATTATCAATTAATCATTCATTAAAATATGCAATAATGAACTATTAATTGATGATATCATATATGTGATTGCATATGCACCAAAGCATATTGATTGTTTTCCTTCGATCACGGATCTTAAAAGAAAATCATTTCAGGTTAGTAAAAAATTTCAACCCTCACAAAATATTTTTTGTAACTCAAAAAGTGCGTCAGCAGCTATTAACCTTGATTGAGGTTTCGCTACTGCTGCATGTTTGCTTATAAACAAAACCCTAACTTCAAATAAACATACACTATTACAGACTTTCTTTAAAAAACAAAGGTAGCATTTACAAAGCTAGTTCTTTTTTAAATACTTGACATACTTTCTGCGGCTTCAAGCCTTGAAGGCCCTCCACCACAATCCTCCAGAACTTTTCGTCTTATGCTATTTCTTACATGGTCCCCTTACTCTCAGAACTTCCGCGTTAACCTCGACAATGCCTGCCCACCGCATCCCGGGACGTCTGAGCGGTCTAACACCGGAGGGGGCACCATCCAAGATTTTTTTTATTATCGGACTGACTCCTTCCGCACGTACTGACCTCATTTTATTTAATGTAAATATGGTGTATGACTCCTTCCACAGACCTCCAGTTGAGAGCGACTGCTCTAAATATATGTATTTGCGCATATCTATCTCTTTCCCTCGGTAAGCCGCCTTAATCCTTTGTCTGCGAAAGAGAATAATATTATTATAATACACCTCTGGGGTATTAATTTGTTGGATTTAAAGTCTTTGCAAACACAACGGTAGCAGAAGTTCCAAAATACAGTACGCGAGTATCAAAATTAAACAGTAGAATAAAAGTTGGAAGTACAGTAGCAAAAATAAATTTAAAAACATGTTGGTAGTCGAGTAATTATAAATATTATTAATATTTTTCGTTCCTCTATTAATAGGTTGGTACGAAACTGACTAGCCATACTCTAAAACATGTTTCAATGTCACTTCTGTATCACGTAGAGGCAGCAAGGTTTGCAGGTAGTATGCTCATTTGAGATTTGGGTTTTAGAAGTTAATGGGCAGCATGTACAAGCGTGATTTTTTAAGTGCATGATTATGGACATACATTTAATATATTTCATAAATACTAATATATCATTGCAACTTAAAGTATTGTCAGATTATAACCGTACCATTTTAACGCAAACAGGGCTATTAAAACCCCGTTTTATTTGTTGGTAATCCACAGATCATTGTTCTTTTGTACAGAAAATTCACGTTAGGTGGCGGCTGAGCCATGGATTTGCTGTGTGTGAAGAACACCATATGAAATTACAAGAAAAGCGCCCCCCTTTGTAATGGTTTAAAAAAGAATAAATCATGATCAAATTGAGTAATCTTACGAAATGGTTCCTTTTTATTCCAATCGACCTATTTTATTAGTTATTATTACTTACATGATATGATACAGAAATTGGAAATTAAAAACGTATTTCAAATTACTGTATATTATGTTGTATTTAAAAAAAAAGTCTGGCTCTGTAATAACGTCCAGCATCTTCAGAAATAATTTCCGTGATTAGGCCAATTCACCTTTTTGAATAAAAACGGGCGTGTAGACCAATTTTCACCGTAGCGGGGCAAGTGTATGGAAAAACTGTAGCCAAAAAAAAGCTTCTACGGAAACCGGCGTGGCATCCCAAATTACTCCCATAATATGCGAGTTAAACTTCGCAAATTAAAAATGTCAAAAGGATTTCAGACCGGCCAATTAGGTGGGCCCCTTGATCCCAAGAAAAAAACACATTAACTTCATTTTATTCAAATTATCATCTGACCCTTTTCACCCCCCGACGGAGTCTAGTGGTGCCACGCAGGGTATTTCGGAAATTATGTATATTCGTTTGGAATATTTCTGTACTCAAGGGATGGTGGTGCGATTTTATTTGTATTATATAGTATGGTTGAGATTGTACTCGTACAAGTAAAATTGTAGAATGCCAAATTAATTGTATGGAATAGGAGTTTAAGGCTTACATGAATATATATTTAATATAATCTAATCTGAGTTGCAAAGAAATGCAACATTGAGGATTCACATTACATGCATTCTATACAATACAAGCAGACACGTACAACTTCGCGCTTGCACATGCCGCATGTGAACCTACAACATAAAAACCCAAATCTCAAATGGGCATACACCTTGCAACTCTTGCCATCTTTCCCTGAATCAAGGGTGACATTGGAAAAGTGAACCATTTTCTACAGCATGGGTGGTCAGCCGCATACCAACCTATAATTCAAGGAAATACATCAATTTCTTATTCAGAGGAAATATAAAAAGAGAAACAGGAAGACAAAGAAAAGACTGGGAGAGTATCAGATTGATGAGATTGAGAAAGAATGGAAAATAAAGTATAATTATGAAATAAGGTTACATGCACACGAGTTTTATCTTTAGTATGAGGATGAAAACAAAGTGGATATAAAATACTGTATTACGTATTTAAAGATACTAAAATAAAAAAGAAATATGTATGAAAAGTGTGATGGATATAAAACATTAATTAAAATAGTTGTGCTAGGATATAAAGAAATGAAGCAACTCTGCGAAAGCCGTGGCGAGACCTATGTAACAAAATGGCGACAGAGTTTTAAGGTGATATTAGCATGATTATTTCTTAATTTTTATTTGTGATCAAATGTATGTAAGTTTTCTTCTTCACTAAATTTTCATGGAAGTATGATCTGTTGCTGTTACTGTATCCTGCCGCCGTTCCACTAGGGGTGGCCGGTACCTCCGCAAATGCGCCTCCACTTTTTTCTGTCCTTAAAAACCATTTTCATTTCCTCAATATTCATCACCTTTTTCATACATACTCTTCTCTTATTCTCACTCTGCAGGTTCCATTCTTTCGCAATCTCTCCTATTTGGTCTAACCATTCTTTCCTCGGCCTTCCCCTTCCGCGCTTTCCTCTGACATTTCCTTTGTACACTTTCTTCGTAAGTCATTCATCATCCATTCTTTCGAGATGTCCGAACCATCTCATCGTTCTTTTTTGTACTTTCATTCTCATATTCTCTTTTATACCACACTCGTTCATCACCCAATCATTACGTACTCTATCATTCAGTGTCTTTCCAGCCATTGCTCTCAGGTAAGCCATTTCAACCGTACATACTTTACTCAGTTCACATTCATTAACTGTCCACGCCTCACTTCCATACATCAATGTCGGAACCAATATGCCATTGTGGACCGCCAATCTCATATTCTTCGTAAGTTTCCTATTTCTTGCAATTCTTCCAATCGTTCCCATTACACTTCTTCCTCTACTAGCGCGCTTTTCCAATTCTTTCGTCAATTTCCCATTTGACTCAAACTTGCTTCCCAGATAATCAAATTCTTTCACGACCTCCACTCTTGTTTCATTCAGTCTTATCTCAATTTCCTCGCATTCCTCAGTCCTGTCAAACACTAATACTTTCGTCTTACTGGCATTCACTTTTAAACCGTTCTTACTAAAAGCATCATTCATTTTGTTGAGTATCATCTGGAGCTTCTCTGCTGTATCAGCCAATCAAACCACCCATTCTATAAAAACTGGTTCCCTTTTGCAAATGTCACCCCTGTTACCTAGATAAACCTAGAATAAATTGCAGAGTTTATTTTTATTTGAGTTTTGGGATTTATTTTTTCAGCACATATCCAGTGTTTATAAGCGCGAACACACAGTTGATAAAATATTTATCTTAAATGCTTATATTTTTTGTTACTTGTTAGTGCTATAGATTAAGTAATGAGTCGTTACTTTATCGAACTTCTTTATTAAACCCGGAAGTAGAAAATCAAGCATCTTTATTAAATGTTTTAAATAAGGAACATTTTGAACAAATATAACAAACAAGTTTTATGTATATATTTATATATTTACTGTATAATCCAGCATGTCTATGTACCAACATGCAAGTACATCTGTAAATATCCCCGCTTGACAAATTTTAGGATTACTTCCCTGCGCGTCGCCATAAGCCGTTCTTTATTTCACTTTGTGTTAATGAAATGTTAAGGCCAAGAGTTTAATTATACACCCCCTCCCCTCGCATGCCTTCATCCCCCTAAAACCACCCCCACCCCCACCCCCCTGTGTACGTGTATTGCATTTTATTCGAGCGATATTAAACGCTAAGCTGAGACGAAAAACTTTAAAGCTGGAACTACAAAAAAAACACAAACATTTTGCAGAAGGAAAACTTTTCGGATGGAGTAGCGGTACAAACAGATCCATTGGATCAATACTCATAATCTAAGTTTCAAAGATATATTCACATTTAAAACTCATTTTAAGTGCATGCCACGAACAGACACGTGTAAGTACGCCCTTACAAATGCTGCACGTGCATTTACAAATTAAAATCCAAAACTCAAATGAATATAAGCCTTGCAACTTTTGCCACCCTTCCCTGAAACAGAGGTGACGCAAAGTGAACCATTTTTTACAGTGTGGGTGGTCAAGTTATACCACCCTATAAGTAAAGGAATAAGTTTTAAAATCTTTTTTCACGAACCGTGTTGAAGAAAAGAACCGGTTTCTTACAATTTCATCGAAGTCGTATCCGATATCGTTAGGAGACGTGTCTCTTCTACGACTTTTCGGTTTTCATCTGTATTTTTTTTATTATTTTACAATATTCAAATATTTTTGCAAAATAATGGCATTGACATAGTATTATCTCTAATCCACCCTTTAAATATTTCAAAGATTCATAGTTATTGTATCTCCATAAGCAAATGTGTACAATTTCGCATTTACACATGCTGCATGTGAACTTAAAATAAGAGGCAAGCATTTGCGCAAGTGAACCAATTTTAACAGTATGAGTTGACAGCCTCATACCAACCTATAATTAAAAAAATTCACATGAAACCATTAAAAATATTTGAGAAGATATTTTTTTTAGGATTTAAGCCTTGTTGGAAATTGCGTAGGTACTTTTTATTTAAATTATTAACTTACAATTTACAGATAAAGGATGCTGGAAACGAAGAAAATCTACAAAATAAATCATATAAATGAACAGCTGGAAACTACAACCAAGTGTTGAAGAAAACGCAATTTTGCAAGTAAGCCATATTGTTCTATTAATCGAGCTCGTAAGTTTTCACAAAAAAAAAAAATTCGCATAAGTAAATATTATTTAGATCTTGCTTATTTGTTTACAACAATTATTACGAGTTCTCATATAAGTTATCTCTTTTTTTACATTATCATTCATTTTAACAGTGTTAAACATCAACTATTAAATATTAGACATTAATAAACAAAGTTTTCCTTCACGTCTTGAGTTTTAAATCTCGAGCGCTTCCTGAGTGTTAACACACAATTCAATCAAGAGAACAACTGACAAAAAAAATATTAATTAAATAACACACAGTTTTAATTCACTTTTATTTAATTTAAATTATGTCTAACGTTTTCGCCTAAAAAGGCATCCTCAGGACAATGACAATCAAAAATTAAAATTCTCTTAAAAAATTTGAAGAGAATTTTAATTTTTGATTGTCAAAATTCATATTAAATGCATTCCCACAAATAGACACGTGAAAGTTCACATTACAAATGCAGCATATTATGTATTTACATTTTAGAATCCAAAACTCAAATGAACATAAGAAGCAACTTTTGCCGACCTTCCTTGAAAAATGCGTGACATTGGCAAGGTAAACCATTGTTTACAGTATGGCTGGTCAGCCTCATACCAACCTATAAGTCAAGGAATTCAATATCTACAATCCATAATCTAAGTTACAAAGATATATTAATATTTAAAATTCATACAAAACAGACACGTGTAATGCTGCATGTCTACTTACAAATTAAAATGCAAACCTCAAATGAACATTAGAAGCAACATTTGCCGACCATCCCTGAAGCAGGGGTAACATTGGAATAGTGAAACATTTTTTACAGTATGCGTTGTGGTCATCATGTAATTAAAGAAGCATAGGTTCTGCCTTAAATTATTCAAATACGGACAGGAAGGTAAAAATTCAAAAAGGCAAAAGACCTTCAGGATATGCGGTCCAGTAATTTTCCGGGACGTGCAAATAACCCTGACATGGCCAGTTAGACTCCACCATTCTTCAATAGCTCAGCTGTGGGCGGCTGTACTTATCCGTTTGTCAAATCGAGTTATACGTTCTCGTCGGAGGTTTTGCCAGTCGGCGAAATTAGTCCATCCCCCAGAGCTGGCAGATATTTGAACATGTTGATGGGGGGGGGTGGGGTGGATTTTGGGGGTTGGGGGTGGATTTTAGGTTTCGTAGTTCGCATTTCTACATACCGTGTGACGGAGACAGGCTATACGCTCCAGTGGAGAGGTGAGATTTGGGAATTCAAGTATTTATTTTGTTAACTATGCATTGTCAAATATTTGACATTTAAAAATTACTAGAATGGTTGATTTAAAAATAGTAATAAGATCATAGTGGTTAAACTAAGATGTAGAGGAAAACGTATACGAGAAGGTTTAATGTATAGTCCGGTCGATAGCTCAATTGGTAGAGTGCTTGCATTCCATGCCGAAAGCCCGGGTTCGAATCCCACTGAGGTTGTCAATATACCATTTAATAAAATACCATTTACTCAGCCTTCAAAAGAAATAAGTACCAGCCCCCTTGAGTCATGGAAAACCAATTAGTGTAAGGCAGGCCCCTTTACCTATAAAATTAAATAGATTCCACTCGACACATGCGATTCTTTCCGAGGAAACGCGGCAAGAAGTTACACTATATGTGCAGCTTAGTAGTTTATTTTGTTAGCGTACCGTAACAGAGAGTTGTATCTTGTAATCAAATGAGTAGCTTTTTCCTGCAGCCTCATTTCAACTGAACATTTTGACACAGCTTGTCGTTTCCTTTTTTTCGTCATAGGTATTTACTGCCGTTTTTGAAATTCCTGATATGTTGAAACCAGATATTAAACGTAAGAAGATTTTTGCAAACTAAGGACCATATTCCAACTTATCTTCTTGGACATCCAAGTACAATGACTACGACGCAAACGAAACTTCGAGAATATTATAAGTTTCGAGAATATAAAAAGTTTAATTATTGAAATATAAGTTCAGCTGGTTGTGTAGCGCCTCTGTCATGATAATACGACTGTCAGCTTGCCAGAATGTTCTGCCTTAGTGTTGGATGGAAATATTCCTTCTTCAGACCCACCTACCCCCTCATCAGCTCCCACCCTCTTGTGTATTCCCCACCCACCCCCACCACCCGCCTCCTGCTCGTAATACCGAGCTCTGAGGTTTTCACTTCAGCTGCTGCCGCCATACTAAAGCCTTTACCCCAAGTATTTTAAGTTAACTGTACGTTCAAACTCAACCATGAAGTTCTATAGAAACTCAAACACTCGATAGAGACGCTGTGAGTTAATTAATATATTTTTGGTTAAACGCTAATGTGTCGTGTAAGCGTATAACTTTATACTTGAATTTTGAACAAAGACACAAATGTATATACTGCAAAATATAATAGGATCATCTGTTATGTATCAAAATTTGTACATGGTATTCAAATTTATTTGGCAGCTGAATTCACATTGCAAGGGCGACGAACTCATGAAATTTGAATTTTACAGGAAAATTTTATGTGTAAAATCAGCAGCCAAAGCTCGATAAAAATCATTTAACGTAAGTATATATTTATGATCTGGGTAGTTAAGAACTATTGTAGTAATATATCCTTTATTATATTGCCCTTCGTCGTCGTCTTTCGTCGTCGAGTTTCGATTTTCAAAATCAATGCCATCACAGCAGATGAAACACATTCATGATATATGGCAAATTAATTTTTGTATAAATGCTGCAATGCTGCGAGCTTTCGCGTTTGTGTTTAAAAATGTATGAAAACTTCTTTCAATAAATTTGTTTGTTCATATTGAAAATGTATGGAACTATATTGACATCTAGCGGCAAAACGTGAAAGTTTTTTTTATATTTTCTTTTATTTCATGCAAATTAAAAAAAAAAAAAAAAACATGGATTTAAATCTGTAATCTAAGTTGCAAAGATATATAACATTTAAGATTCATATTACATGCATTCTTACAAGCAGACATGTATAAGTTCTAATCTAATCTAATCTAATCTATGCTGCAAAGATATATATCATTTAAGATTTATATTAAATGCATTCCCACAAGCAGATATGTATAAGTTCCCGCTTACATATGCTGCATGTGTACTTACAACATAACAGCCCATTCCAAATGAACATAAGCCCTGCAACTCTTGCCAACCTTCCCTGAAACAAAGGTGAAATTTGCAAAGTAAACCATTTTTTAAAGTATGGGTGGTCAGCCTCATACCAACCTATAAGTCAAGAAAATTATTTTGTGTATTTCTTTACATAATCTAAGTTGCAAAGATACATACCATTTAAGATTCATATTAAATGCATTCCCACACGCAGACAGGTACAAGTTCACGCTTACAAATGCCCAATGTGGACTTGCAAAATAAAAAACTAATCTCAAATGAACATAAGCCCTGCAACTCTTGCCGACTTTTCCTCAAACAGAGATAAAATTTTCATGGGAAACCATTCTTACAGTATGGGTGGTCAGCCACATACTAACCTGTAAGTCAAGGAAATTATTTTGTTAAGTTCTATAATCTAAGTTGCAAAGATTGTGAGGGTTTTTCTTTTGATAGTATTCAATTAGGATGTTTGTAATATGTGAGGATATTCACTGCTAACTTTTCGTTCGTTCAAAATCCGCTTCAAGACTCAAGCCGTGCTCAGGAGAACTCTCTCACACCATTTGTGGCTCTGCTACAAATCACTTAATAATATCACTTATAAAACAGATAAGGAATCAAACATTTAAACACACTTTATTATTCCACAATCACAATATTTATATAATTATTTATTTTATCCACAATCACAATGTATATATAATAAACCACAGCAATATTAATTATGACCAAATTCACATGCTTGTGGCTCTCCCACCAGGGAAGCTTCTTTTCTGTCTTTCTGCATTATTTTGTTTTCCTTTTTCCATTCAAATTCAAATCTAATGTTCCATTCCACCAAACAAACAAATTCATCTCGTTACAAGATACATACCAATCGAGATTCATATTAAATGCATTCCCACAAGCAGACATTTATAAGTTCGCGCTTACACATAATGCATGTTGACTTACAACATAAAAACCCAATCTCAAATTAATATAAGCCCTGCAACTCTTGCCAATCTCCCTGAAACACAGCTGAAATCTGCAAAGTGAACCATTTTTAAACTATGGGTGGTCGATTTTCTTTTACAAAGGCTGCATGTTTTTATTTTACATGTTTTCCGAAATTTAACGCGAGGAAACTATGCGCAATATACACATTCACCAAATGTTAAGGGGTTGGGCTGCGTAGCAGTCAGGGGCAACGCCCCTAGTATTTTTTTAAATGTTGAAAGTCTTCGAGGTGAAATAACTTTCAAGAAACTCAACTTGATAAGAAAAAACTCTGTGTTTAAAAATATAGGGTTTAAACTATAGTAAAATCACTTATTTTATATTTTTTAGGGTGGATTTATTAACACAGTGAAAGTCCATTTTTAATTATTTAAAAAATTTAAATGGAAACTTATTTTAATTTGGTTTTAAAAACCAATTCCAGATTTTTTTTTGACATTCTCTGCCTCTTTAAAATGCATAATACTTCAAGTCAATGTCTTGAAATCAAATCAAATCATTGTAAAAGAAACAAAAAAAAAATTAAGTTAAATATTTTAACTAAAATTTGGCTCTGAAGTTCTGATGTATACAATTTCTCAAAACCAAAAAAGACCAAAAAAAAACCACTTGTTTGTATACACTTCTTTCCTATCAAATTTTACTCTTAGACGTAGGCCTTTTTCTAATATTGCACAAACCTAATTTTCTTTTATCCAAGAGTAAAATATGACCTTTAAACTGTTTTTCATCGCATAAACTGCCACCTAAGCAGCGTTTCATCATTTAACCAGAAAACGGGGTAAATTATTTTACTTTGGTCCCTTCGGGATGGTGTTTTTAACATCCCTTACACTCCTACAAGGCCTAGGCGGGTCTGAAATCATTCTCCCTACAGCGAACCTGTTCACGTGGGACCTGGGTTAAATTGCAGCCTAAGTACGGTGCTCTACCGCTAATATGAAAGTTATACTTTTCGTGTTTACACAATTGCGAGCATTTTATCTTTCCACGCTTTTTCTAGCGATAATAATACGTGGATGATTTATTTGGTGAGCGCTGTTTTCGCGTGAATCACACCTCAAGAACCCTCTACTAGTTTGACTGTCGCTACAAAGCGCAAATTCTTTAACCCATTTTCTTTACAGCTGGGTGAACCTTCGGTGACCGGTCTGTTTTTTAGCGTGAATTTTTTAACCCAGCGAAGAGCATATTTAAAAATATAAATACTAGTTTTGTGCTCCGCTGGGAATGGAACTGGCGACCTTTGGAATACGAGTCTTTAGCCTTAACCACTAGAATAAAGACAAGGTCGAATTAACTGTAAAGATTTCGTCAAACAGAAAGCGTTTTTAGCGCGCACGTCCCGGTCTAGCGCCGCGTTATAGCGATGCGTTGTGTTGTACTGAACATGTCTGAGTCGGTCAAATACCAAAATAAGCGACGACGTTACGGTGTTGTAGCGCTGATGCCTAGACGTGTTTGCCTCAAATATATATTGCCGTAACTCTCTCACCATTCCGCTAGGTGTGGCTAAAGCCTTTGCAGAGTTGCCTCCATATCTTAATATCCCTGCCTACCTCGATGACTTCATAATCACTTTTAAAATAGTTTTGTGCAGAGAAATGTAATTCACCAAATTATTTTGCCTGGTCAGTTGTTTTCATGCGAAAGTGGAAGCTTGTTTGCAAGCAACTTAAGTTTAAAAGAAAAACATTTTTTTTTTTTTTATTCACATTTCCTTGAAATATGTAGGTTGGTATGAGGCTGACCACCCTTACTGTAAAAAATGGTTCACTTTGCCAATGTCACCCCTGTTTCAGGGAAGGTCGGCAAGAGTTGCAGGGCTTATGTTCATTTGAGATTGGGTTTTTTTATATTGTAGGTCCACATGCGGCATGTGTGAGCGCGAAATTATGCGTGTCTGCTTGTGGGAATGCATTTAATATGAATCTCAAATGATACATATCTTTGCAACTTAGATTCAGATTTTAGATTTGAACATTGGCTCTGTTGAAATCTAACGCTTAGGTATTATTTTTATACCGGTCCTGAGTAATTGCATACAATGAAAAATTCCAGCAAAAATGCAAATATTCATTAGATTTCTAAGTGTCAAAATTGTCTGCAACAAATTAACTTGTTAACCATAATTCAATTGTTAGGATTCTAATTTTTGTTGGCAGTTTACAAGGGTTAGTTGAAATTTCTTAAATATTTGAAAATTTTAATTACATACTACAAATTCATGTTAGTAACTAGATTATTGAGAATTACATTGATCGGTGCGAGGCTAACCACCAATGCTGTAAAAAATATTTCTCTTTAACGATGTCACTCCTATTTCATGGAAGGTAGGCAGGAGTTACAGGGCGTATGTTCATTTGAGATTGGGTTTTTATGTTGTAAGGTGACATGTGTAAGCGCAAACTTGTACGGGTCTACCTATGGGAATGCATGTTACAAGAAAAAAAATCAATTTTTCCAAAAAAAAATATGTTTTTTGAAATTTTTGGATTAGTAAAAAATATTAAGCCTTGTATGTGCGTCTTGTTAGGTAACAACAGATACTAGTGTGAAGTATAATGAACTTGATATTTTCAGTAAAATTTGTACACTAGAAATAATTTATTTCGTTTCTCATACTCGTAATAATTGCAGTACGAAAACCTAATACGCGCAAAAGTTTAGAAATTAATACTAGAAAGTGCACGGGACAACATAAATTTTCATAAATAATTTAGAAACAAAGCTCCTTCGAGAGTAATAAATATAGTCAACAACCATGTTCAATTAATTTTTACTGAAGATAAAGTTAAAACAAAAGGCTTTTAATTATTTTTAATCATAATTAAAAAGTCTACATTTTCTTATTCGGTCGTTTGCCTTTTTACTTGAAAAGCTACGTGTTGGATTGCTTTTGAACCTACGACCATCTGTTTTCTAGTGGTGTACGGTATTAGCTCGCAAAAGGCAGTGAGTTCGATTCCCAGAGCAGCACAAAAATATCGTATCTATAATGTAAGTTGCACAGATATATATTATCATTTAAAATTCGTATTAAGTGCAAGCCCACAAGCAGACACGTATAAGTTCGCGCTCACAAATGCTGCATGTGTACTTACCAATTAAAATCCAAGTCAAAATAAAAATAAACCCTACCACTTTTGCCGACCTTTCCTGAAACAGGGGTGATATTGGCAAAGGGAACCATTTTTACTGTATGGGTGGTCAGCCTCATGCCAACCAATAAGTCAAAGAATATAACTTTTTTAAATGCTGTTTTGGAAACCTTACCTATATGTTACAAAGACCGGTCTGAAAGGTTCATACATCTATACAGCAACTGTGTATTGCAAAAAAATATCTGCTGCTTAACAGGATATTTTTTCTCTTGGTGAGTAGAGCACCAGCCATCTCTCCATCTCTTTAGTGGTCTTCCTTGTAAGCGATGTCCTACAGGTATACTGTGAGCAGCCACATGGGGCATTCTCCAACTGTCCATCCTATCCACATGGCCCAGCCCGTACCGCCACCTCTTCCTGCTCCATCTCACAATATCCTCTGTCTAACAGGCCTCTCTTATTTTTACTACTACACTACTGACTCTGTCGCCAGTCTTTTGTAAGCATTCTTGATCAATCCATTATTTCCTCGGTCTTTATCTTCCACCCTCACTTTGCTATTCTATTTACTACTCTGTTTTGTCAGTCGTTCATCGTCCATTCTTTCTAGATGTCCAAACACTCTCATTGTACTACTTTATTTTTTGATTTTGAAGATTTTAAAAACACTTCATGCTTCACATACATGCAAAATTTAGGATATCGACCTTCTTAAGAAAGACTTGTTGAAAATGGAAAAAAATCTTGGAATTTTCTTTCAGAAAATTCAGTGCATTTCATCCCCTCCGTTATGTGATGACTTCACCCCCTCCTCCCGCTTAGAAAACACCCCCTATTCCCTCCTCCCTACCCCAGCAGTAGTTGGGGTGTTTAATTTAGCAAATGAACGGGATTTATTTGTCTTTGTGTTTCGGCATTAAAATTAAATACCCCGAGCTTGTACCTGCAGACGCTCTCCCAAAACTGCAGGTCTACACTGAAAATTACTAGATACAACTAACAACTATAAGCCCATCATTTATCTATGTTGAAGAGGTATTAAATAAGCTAGCATTAGTTGAAGTGTACTTCCCAGACACAAGAACCGTAATGTAGATAAGAACGAGCTTCTCAAGGTTTAATCGGAGTCGTACCTAAGGCAACCAGCCTTACGTCTACTACTTAACTTGAAAAGAAAGTTTCCTATTTCCGAGGGGTTGGGGTTTTATTTATCACACTTTGTTAGGTACTGCAGTTTGGGTTAGAAAAAAACATCAAAATGGGAAATCGAACCCTATCTTCTTAGTTTTCTAAGTACCTGAGAGTTTTTTTCAAACGGAGTTATCAACTGGACGACAAAAAGCTTTAAAAAGGATTTTTATGTCTTATCCTTCGACTCATGGATGGATAGACACACAGCTTAGATGGATACACCATAACGAAGGCATACATTATGTGTTTTATTACTTTGCATATGCCGGGCTGATATAAAGTTTTATCTGCGCTCGGCCACGCTGAATACAAGCTGATGAAACACCAGGGCTCATAAGTTGCCGGGATGTCTGCTAGTCTATTCCTCTGCGTCAGTGATTCATAACCACTGGTTCATGGACCATTCTGAGCTACATAAATTTTGCGAGTCTAGCGTGTATAACATATTTATCTTCATAGGGTGCCATCTGCCATTTCACTTGAAGTGTGGGTTTTCCTGATTCTTAAGTCGATGGTTTTCATTTATTGTGAAGACCTAGAAAGCATTGTCTGTATTCTGATTTTGAGTAAGAAATAAACACCAAATCAATTCTGACACCCTCGATGGGGGTTGAAGCCTATCTAGGAGGTGTAAGCATTCTAACAAGTGAGCTATCCAACGGTTATGAAACAGACTTATTTATACTCGTATTTTCTTATTTTCTTACTATCTTTCAATCTGTGATTTACAAAACAGCTTTCGACGGCTCATGGATCCTGGAATGAGGACATTCAGCTATCTCTTCACATTTTTTAGAAGGTCTTTCAGCTGTGTATTGTCCTATTAGCTACGATATGTGCGAGTATTTAAGGTCTCATTCTCATTATTTTTCCAAAATTGCCTAATTATTGAATCAACCAAACTTGTAAAAAACGTGCAAGCTCAAAAATATTTTTGAAAAATATTAATTGATTTGTTCAAACGGCTGAAAATGAACTAATGTACATTTTTCTTGTGAACTTTTGTAGTACTTGATGATAAACATGACTTTGATGTGGTTCTTTTTGGAACATAATAATCCATGTAGTTCTTAGAAAGATAGGTTGGTGAAATATTCCACAGTTTCACGTACATAGTAAACAGATGTCGCTGCTCAACAACACAGCACATATAGAGAGTGTCATCATTGTTTAAGTGAACACAGTTTCATCAAGATCACCTTTATAATTTCACTTCCACACTGAAGAACACATCCCAATCAGCGAAACGTCCGAAAGCTCCAGCTCCCACAGACCACCGCAACTGTAATTTACTGTACTGCATCCTGCCGCCGTTCCTCTCCTACCTCCGCAGATGCGTTTCCATTTTTATCTGTCCTTGCAAACCTCTTTCATCTCTTCAACATTCATAACTTCTCTTATTCTCACTCTGCAGGTTCCATTTTTTCGCAATCTCAACTGTTTCGTCTATCCATTCCTTCCTCGGCCTTCTCTTTTCGCGCTTTCCTCTGTACACTTTCTTCGTTGTCGTTCATCATCCATTTCCAACAAATCCTGGAATACATCTCTCCAGCATCATCAGCCGGCCGTGTAAGCCTACAGCTCTTATTCGTGTAGTTCTTGTTAGAAAAAGGCTAGGCACGACTGTTCTGCATAGACGGAGTTCCCCGAGCGAGCTGTGCCGTGCACCGGGCAAAGTTACCAGTAAGCATCTCTAGCGATGAAGAGGCGAGCTGCATTTTAATGCACCTGCTCGAGCGAGCGAGGAAGCAATGACGGACTTAGCCAAATTACAACAAAATCTAAATAAAAACATAAAAAATGTTAACGATGATTGTATATCAGAATATTCAATGGATTATTTTAATTACACCGCAATTATTTATTTGAACAGAATTAATTTTACAGCTTGGTTCACAATTTACAACAATTTACAATCACCGCTTATTGGTCTTCACGGCAAAATGCTTGAAGCTACTAATCTCCTGATGCCCCATTGCAATTTATTTATATAGGTCTTTTTTGCATATTCCAGATCATTCGATCTCTCACTCATACCAGATCGCCGTTCATATACCTTACTGCTACCATCATGGATCACACTGGACTGTTTTACACACACTTTTGTACCTGTACAGGCGCGCGTAGGTACTAGTATAATTTTAAAATCGGATTTTACAATCCGAGCTGTAGCGAAGAACTGGTTTCTCAATATTTCGTCAAAGTCGTACTCTACGTTTGAGCATTTTGTTAAGCAGATTTGTCTATGGGTCTCAGGCTATTCAATTATTTAATTCCTTCCCCTTTTATTAGACTTGTCTTTCCTTATCACCTACCAACTATGCAACTTAACCTGTAAAGCACCTTAGTTAATCTGTGGCTAATCTAATCTAATCTAATCTAATCTAAGTTGCAAAGATATGTTACATTGGAGATTCACATTACATGCATTCTCACAACCAGACACGTACAAGTTCGCGCTTGCACATGCCTCATGTGAACCTACAACATAAAAACCAAATCGCAAATGGACATACACCCTGCAACTCTTGCCGTCCTTCCCTGAAACAGGGGTGACATTGGCAAAGTGTACCATTTTTACAGCATGGGTGGTCAGCCGCATACCAACAAGTCAAGGAACAAGTGGCAGTGATGAAAAATTGTCTAGAAGACTGCCATCTTTGAGAAATAAACTATTGACCACGGTCTAAGCCTGGAAGAACAATACTAATCATCTGAATCTGGCCGTACAAGCCTGAAAACATTTTCAAAAATATATGTTTTATTTTTTTTATGTTTATGGCTTATACATCCGGCATTGCTTCAGAAAACTCATCCACCCCTTGCCCCCTACCTCCCCCCTCCACCTCCCAGCACTTCCGCCACGGAATATTGTTTCATTCAGATAAAATGCGCGCTAAACTATCGCCATGGCGGACCATAACAAATGTGAACGTATCAGAATTATTGCAATTTAACGATGCCTTTATGTTTGCGAGCGAATCTGCGATCCCGTATCGCGAACACACACAATACAATATAATGCGATTTGTCTGAGCATTTAGCTTATAAAAAGAAAATTGCACATTTTTATACCAGGATTTAAATTAGAAATGGAGCTGATTTCCTATATATTGGTTGAAATGACATTTTAATGAGCATGGCAATAGCAAGTTTGATTTCATTTTAGTCATTTTTGCCACTTTTGGAAAAAGAACAGGTTACTCAAAGCTCAGGCCTTTTTGTAACATCATATTTTTATAAAGACAAATAGGTACCTGTGAAAACAAATAGGTATTACTCCCCAATTGCGGTTCCTCTGAATCTAGGCCACAATTCCCACAGTACTTACACTTTTTTCTTTGGTGCCATTTTTATCGAAGATCGGATCATCATACCTATTTTGACTTTATTTTAGATCCCACACCCATGTCTTAATTTTTAAGTTTGATTTTAGTAATTGTTGTTACCCGATGATGGAAGGTATTCCGAAAACGTTTGTAACATACTCAAAAACAATAAAAGTGGAATAAAACAAAGTTTTTAATTTCTTTTATTTTTTTATTTTTTATTGAAAAATAATCAATTTTTTAAAATGAATTTCCACAGTGTTTCACAAAAATCTTTTCAAAATTTATTATTTTATTTATTTGATATATGATATTTATAATTTGGTTTATTTTCATTTGAGGTTTGGATTTTATTTCTTAGTACACATTCAGCATTTGTAAGCGCGAACTACACGTGTTTGTTTGTGGGCATGCATTTGATATGAGCTTTAGATGTTAATATATCTTTGCAACTTAGATCAAAGATAGATGCGGCGGCTCGAAACAGGGACTTGGTGCTTTTTCAGAATCCATTGTCGCAGGTTTTTTTAGCCACGATGCCCTTCGGCGTCCCTGAGTTCTTCTCCCCTCAATCTTACCCTGTATGATTAGATGAAGAAGACGGTATTTCTCCAAATGTGACCGAAGTATGTATGTACATTGTACATCAACTAAGGCGTGTTATAAAGCTAAATCTGCCATTTTTGTTTTTTACACTTTATGGTATTAGCAAAATAGTTACAGTAATGAAAAAAATCAAGCATGTTTATCAATTTTTTTATCTTTTAAATATAAAGCTTGAACAAAATAGATAACTTAAGAATTGCCACCACAAAAAAATATTTAAAAAACGCGTTTTTTTACATTTGTAGCTTTTTTTTCGTGTGTGCTGTATTTTGGATTTTTTTTGCTTTTTAATTACAGAACTTTACATTGTTTACGTTCCGTACTTAACATTTTTTTTATAATGTCAATAGTTTTTGAGTAAATATGGAAAAACTGAAACTACTAAATTAATTAAATTTTAATTAAATCAAAGAACACACGTCGGAACACACGTCGGAGGACTTCTTCATTGGTGACCCGATCACGCCAAGAGATACGAACATATTTCGGCAGACACACATTTCGAACGATTCAATTCTACAACTTATTCAGGAGTTTATTCATAAAGACTTAACGAAGAAGAAGATTAGAGGTTTTGTTCACACGAGCATTTATTAATAAGCAGACCTTTTGTAGCTTATTGTGAGAGTGCCAGACTGTCCGTGCAAGCGCATGGCACCGCATTTAGGGTTTCTCAACTAAATATCAGTTGCTGGTTCAGAGCAACCGCCAGTGTTGAATTTCATTTACGGGCAAAATTTAGACTCCATGGCCATACTTGGAGATGCATTTTTTGTATGCTTAAAACATCATTGTCTCGCATGAATTAGTCAGAAGAGCCCACTGCGCGCTATCGCTCATTCAAAACTATTTTTTTTTAGTTTCGGAAGACTTCCCGTGAATTGTAAAAGCAATGACAACACAAAAACAATCTTTATGGTTAAAGTGTGATCATGACATTTTGTCGGTAATATGGCCAGTTGCATACTTCTGGCATTTCTATCAGTCAAAATCTGCTTTCTGACATTCGACCCGGTCCGCAGTTCAGTGGTAACACTTCGGACTCTGAATGGAAGGTTGTGGGCTCAAATCCAGGCGGAGCACAAAAAATATACCATTTATATATTTTTCAAATTTACCCTTCGCTGGGTAGAAAAATTCATACACCTTTACCAATGACCGATCATCAAAGGTCCATCCAGCCTTACAGCAACTGGGTCTTGCTTAAGAATTGGCGCTTTGTAGCGACGACTACCAAGCTCGTAAAAAGGTCGATAGCTCAATTGGTAGAATGCTTGCATTCCATGCCGAGAGCAAGGGTTCGATCTCGAGGTTTACTCAGCCTTCACAAGAAATGAGAACCAGCCCCCCCCCGGGAGCTGGGAAACCCCCATTTCAACTGAAAGTGGTTGGTGTGAGGCCGGTGTGCCTATTTATTACCCGTAAAAATAAATAGGTTCCGAATGCGACCCCTTCGGGGACAACGCAGATAAGAAGTTACACTAAATATATAATATTAGGATGATTTATTTGGTGAGCGCTGTTTTTGTGTGTATTACACCACAAGAGCCCTATATGTGTAGCTTAGTTGCATTAGTTGCGTTGCGACCCACGGACTCGTAATCAGAAGATCGTACCTGAAACAGGGGCGACAACGGCAATGTGAACTGTTATTTACAGAACAGGCTGTCAACATCATAACAACCTACATATAAGTTAAAGAATCATACAAAAAAAAATACACGTTAGGAATCGAAAATTTGTATGGAATTTCTACAGCATCTGCCGATCTGGCTACGGATTTTAAATCTACCCACTTCGCGAAAATAATGCACATACTCTGTACGAGCAGACTCCGGGCGCACCTGCGAATTTCAACACGGAAAATAACTTTGTAATAGTGTTGCTGCAACTATCTTCTCTCTCCTGTAAACACGACCGCTGACGGAGGGAGGGGCTGGTGTACGAGGGAGGCGGGAGAGAAATATTCTAAGCACCCCTAACTACCCTCCCCGACCTCTGTAACTAGACGCCCAAATGGGCTTTACGAAAATCTCCTTGTATTTTTTTTTTGACCTCTGTTATAATCAACTTCTAAAAGTAGTGCCCTGTTGTGCACATGGGTAAATCAGCAATCGATAAATTTGATTCAAAGATGACCTTTCAATGAAATTGTCATAAGAATTACAATTCCACACAATCTGAGCTGAGAAAAAAACGTATACACGATAATGTGAGAGTTGTTTTAAATGTTTTTAAAATCAATTTACAGTTTTCGTAAGACACATTGGTCTAGTTCACACACAAACATTGCTCATGTGAAATTACCTCTGATGAGCATAAGACGAACAAGCACTAAGGGGGCGATAAGTCTCTGTTGATATAAGGATGGCAATCCACAGAACCGGTCCGCAATCTAGTGGTCAACGCTACAAGCAATTTCATGAGTTCGATTCGCCAGGGAGCACGAAAAAAAAAATTGAATTATAAATTATTGTTATTCGCTGGGTTGAAAAAATTATGTGCCTTTACCAAAGATTGAGCTACTGAGTCTTGCTTGGGTAATTGACGTTTTCTACAGCGTCGACTAAGCTCGCAGAGAGATCTTGAAGTGTGCTTCATACAAAACAAGAGTCACGCAAAAAATCATCCAAATATTTTCTTTATTATTATCCATGAGTCACTTGAAATCCTGGAAGTATGAACTTCTTGGTCAATTTCTAGTTTCTCTTTCTCTAAAATCTGATAATTTATTTTCAGTTTTCAGCTGCTGTGAATCAGTTGGACCCTCCAAGTACTTCTATCCTGAGCTAACCGGATCTTCTGATCATCTTGTCGGAGGTCTTCTCACACATCTTCAACCTGTTCTCGGCTGCCTCTGCAGAATTTTCTTTAACCATCTATTATTATCAGAAGATCTGGTGGCATGTCCTGCAAAGAAAAATTTTAAGGTACAAATATAGCTACGTATAGCTGAACTCTATACGAAGTCACTGGCATTTTTTCAAATCTATTCAAATTTTAATTATCATGCTTAATTCCTTGACTCATAGGCAGGTATGAGGCTGACTACAGATAGGTACTGTAAAAAAATGGTTTACTTTTTCAATGTCACCCCTGTTTCAGGGAAGGCCGGCAAGAGTTACAGGGCTTATTTGAGATTGGTTTTTATGTTGTAAGTCTGCATGCGGCATGTGTAAGCGGGAACTTATACGTGTCTGCTTGTAGGAATGCATTTAATATAAATCTTAAATGTAATATATCTTTGCAACGTAGATTATAGAGTATAGATTGTAAATGCGCCTCGGGGTACAGCATGTGAAAACAAGATATTCTAAGTGATAGTCAACGTCAGGTGCTTGCATAGGGTATAGGCAACATTTCATAATAAATATTTCCTCCCATTCCTTTAAAATAACTCATTTGAAATTGACTTAAGTGCTAACGATAGCTCCAATCGAACTTTTGAATTGTGAATTTTAAATAAAAACATCAGCTTAATTGCATTTTTTACCATACCGTTGCCCACCTATTAGGCGCATGAGGTGAAATACCTTTAACTTATAAAGGTTTGTGCACTTACTTAGTGAAAATTCATCTTCATCTATTGAATTTCTTATAAAACGTAAGTATTTTTCTTTTTTTAATATTAATTTGTTATTTTATCCTCGAGTACTTCGACTGTCGTCATTTTCAAGAGTCATTTATATAGAAATTAAATAAATAAAACTTTTCATTAAATGTAATCCAGCTGTCTTATTTATCAATTTTCAACACTCATAACTGTGTATGTGCATTAAATTGCTTGTGTCCCAGTATATAGCTATTTGATAACAGTTGGTTTTCAGCTAGGTTCACTCATCTGCAATACTTCCGTGTGCATGTGTGAGTGAACATTCGTTTTGCGTTGTGGAATGGGAACACGCCCCCCGGTCAAGTATAAGAATATATTTGCTTGTTTATTAGCACAACTGTAGTTTCGTATTGTGTCGAGGCTTCGCCCTGGGCGCCTCCTACCAGGCGCGGTCCATCCTTTTGTGCGCCCGGGTGTGCTAACCAAAACTCTTGCGTGCGCCGCCAATTACTTTTATATACAATTCCAAATTACACACCCTTTTAAACTTTCTGATTATAGAGAAAATTCGGCGGGAAAAGAGGCGATAAAGTGCCGCGCTGTTTTACATTTGCCCTGCTAGAATTAGTTGAATAATAATAATAATTGCTCTTAGGATTGCGTAGAGCCTACGTTTTAACGAAAAAAACATTTAATTTTACCTCTAAAATTAACAGGGTAAAATATCTATGTACTCTTATTTAAATTGACTTTGTGGCTTTTACCAGGTGAACTTTTTTTTTCAAAAAGTTTTATGTGGAGGAATGCAATTCACCAACCTATTTTGCGTGGCCAGAAACAGGTCTTAACATCATAAAATTTTAATTCACTAATGAATATTTTTATGAATAAATAATTACCAAATTCAATATGTTGAACCAGGTTCAAATTTGTCGTCGAGGACATGACGGGGTTCAAACCTGCGCTTGTTTCAATAACGTAAATTCGAGTACCAACGCCTTATTCCTTCGACCATCCCAGCGACTATATAAATGAATAATATTCTAAATTGTAAAGGTATATAAGCATTTCAGATGAATAAGAATGTATGCTCATAAGCAGACACCTATAAGTTCGCGCATACCACATGTGTACTTACAAAATATAAACTCAAATCTCATATGAACACAAACCTTGCAGCTCCTTTTACCTTTCTTATTTTTTTATAGCATTGGGGTCAGCCTCGTACCAACCTATTAGTCAAGGAACCATAAATTGTATTTGAAGGTTAATTTTGAGATTCAATTTGTTTCTATTCTCCCCCACCCAATCGACGAAATCAATTTGAAGGTTACCCCGATTATAAATGGGACGATTTTTTTTTTTTTTTTTAAGTTTGGCACTTCATCCATATTGGACGATTGCTGCCATGTTACAAATATAAAGATGAAATTTAGATTTTAATTAAATTTTGATATTGCTCTTATTCAAAAAGGAAACTATCGGCCTAAAGTGCTTTGTTGAAAATAAAATTAATTTTGCATTCACTGGGAGTGGACAGTCTCTTTTTAGTTTTAGCAAAAATTTGTTCAGTGGGCATCCAAGCAGCACATGGTCCAGCGTCTGGATCTCCTCTCCGCAGTTACAACTGGGGCTAGGTACTACATTTATTCTGAACAGGTGTTGTCCTGTCAGGCAATGTCCCAGTCTCATCCTGCAAATTGAAGAGATTTCATGGGACGATATTAATCGTGTAAAAAAATTCATACACAGTAAATACTCTATTTGAGTATTCTATCAATAGTATTTTTTTACGTTACATTTTAACATATTATATAAAAAAATAAAACAGCACCACTAGTGTGCGTTTTAGTATCCATACATTTTCATCATACACTACGGTTGAGTTTAAAAGTTACAATTTTACATTTTGCTTACTGCTCGATAGACCTTACAGCACAATAAAACACAAACACTTTCAAGTCTTTATTGCGTAAATAAATTAATAGGGGTGGGCGGCGGCAAAAGTTGCTTTTATATTATTAATTACGCAAAATCATGCGCGCAAAAAGGGAAGGAGCAAAAGACATTTGCAAAGGATATAAAAGAAGGACTTTCGCCTGACCCTTTTTAATGAATGTCCTTAATGATGCGTGCTACTGTGGATGTGGAGAATGGAGAGAGTTCCGTGCAGGGGCGTCCACAGCATTTCAAACACGGGCAGGCAAACCGTATGAATATATTTTAAAGAATAAAAAAAAACGGATTTTACTGACCGTGCAAAAGAGAAGAACGATTTTCTCTACGTTTCGTCGGAGTCATATGCGACGTCCTCAGGAGACGTGTGTCCTCTACAAAGAGGAACCACGAACTGTTGAATTATTGTTGTTTGATCGAGGCCGAAGGTTTTTTATTAACCTTCGGTGATACATCTATTGATGTCGCAATAGCCTCAGTTGTACAGAACGACGATATTATGTATTCTTGTTAAATCGTCCGATTAATAAAAGGGTGGATCATAGAAGTTAGTACTGGCCTCCATATACTGGAAAGTTTGTAGCTGTCATCTCTGTTGAAGTTGGGGTGCCTGTGTATTTCTATGAATATATCAAGTATTAGTATGAACATATCAAGCACTGAAAGACAAGCTACTAATTCAATTCGGTCTATAGCTCAGTTGGTAGAGTGCTTGCATTCCATGCCAAGAGCTCGGGTTTTAATAGCACCGAGGATGTCAGAAATTATTTCCCTTTTCGGTGTTTATTTAAAAATAAAAATAAAATACTGGCAAGTTTTACTCAGCCTTCACAATAAATGAGTTCAACCCGCCACATGCGATCCCTTCTGGGAAAACGCAGTAAGAAGCTGCACTATGTGTGTAGCTTAGTAGCATTTTTTAGCGTAGGTACATTACTCAAATCTGAACTTAATTTTGAACTTTATTACCTGACGATGATAATATATCGAAAACGTTAGTAATTCTTTTTTAAATAAATTATATATAAGTGAAAATAAAGCAGTGTTTTATTGGAATTGATCCTTAAAATTTAAAATACTAGTAATTATAAGTATTAAGATGATTTATTTAGTAAGCGCTGTTTTTGTGTGAATCTCACCTCATGAGCCTTCTGCATGCTTGTTCGTCGCTATAGAAAGCCCCAACTACCCACAAATCATCCATTGTACCTTTGGTAAACGGTCTTTGCTAAAGCTTACGAATGTTTGAACTCATCGTAGAGCATATTTTTAAAATTAAAAAAAAAATGTTTTTGTGCTCAACCGGCAATCGAGCCCACGACCTTCCAATTACGAGTCCGTCGCTTTAACTGCTAGGCTAAAGGTCTTCTGCCGCTAAAAATCATTTCATATCAGCTAACATCCACTCCAGAATAATCTTTTTTTAACTAAAATTAAGCTCTTCAAGTTATATGTTAAAAATATAAGACTGACCGCCCATACTGTACAAAATGGTTCACATTGCCAATGTCACCACTGGTTCAGGGAATGTTGGCAAGAGTTGCAGAGCTCATATTCATTTAAAATTTGTTTTTATTTTATTTTGTAAGTTCATACGCATAGCATGTTTGAGCGCACACTCACGTGTCTACTCGTGGGTATGCATTCAATATGAATCTGAAATGTTAAAACATTTTTGCAGTTCAGAATATACATGCATAGTAGACGGCAACTATTTGCCTTTACTGAGGTCACGCAACTGGTTTCACGTATGTATGTGTTGGTGAAGACCTAAAAAGAGGCTTTTAGAGGGGGAGGGGGGGTCAATCCACAAAGTGTTTGGGGGGTGGGACGAGGGTAGCAAGATGGTGGGGGAGAAATCAAGGGGGGGAAGAAGGTGGAAAGGAAGGTGGAAAGGAAGGGTTGGAAAAGGGACGGGGGGAGGTGCTGTACAGCGTTGCTAGATGGTGAAGTAAGATAACCAGGGTTTTTTTGCTTATATTTTAACGTATGTAACATTGTTTCAAAATAGGTATTTATGCCACTGTCAAGTAATGAAGGTCATTTTCACACGAGTGCACGAGAGGAACAATGGCTTATTACGTGCAGTGGCATACAATACTTTCTTACGACGCGTCGTAATGGTTTCAGATAAAAGTAGATATTAAAGTAGTAATTGGGTACGCCAAACTTCTGCATTAGACGTTTTGTATTGAGTATATTACCAAATGCCGGTATAATAAGATAATTTTTTACTTTCAAAATCATAAAAAAAATGACTTGACTGTCTTTTCAACGGATGAATTCAAACATAAAACGTAGTATTCAAGGGGAGAAAATGTTCTGCAGCATTGCCTCCATTTTTCCTTAACATCACACTTCTTTCAATTCCATCATATCCATCACATTTTCATGCATTTCTCTTTCTTAAGTTCACTCTGTAAATCCCATTCTTTCACAATTTCTCTAGTCTGATCAGATTGTAGATAATCAGTTTTCTATTTTCATTTAAGTTTCCCCATTAGAATTTAGATATCTTTACTATATACACATTATCTGAATGCACCCCATTGCTTCAGACTACCACCCTCTCTATTTATAAATGCAAACTAAGCAAGAGACCATGAGGTCTGAAAGGGGTGCCAAACCCATCACTAGTTTGTACAAATATACTTAGAAGCATCGATGTGCGGAGCCTTTTTAAGGTCGTCCATAGTTCTCTCGGAAGATTGAACCCTGAGATATCCTGAGCTGGGGGAATGTGCTGAACCTTCCTGTGGTCCTCCCTGTGAGTAATGCCATGGAAAGAACAAAAATGCTACCAAGAAACAGAGAACTCCGAAGAAAACAAAAAAAAAATCCGAAACAATCTACAACGCACGAAACCAATCAGCACAAAAACGGCGGCCAAACGTCCTTGGACCTCTTGACCTCGGCAAGAAAGGTTCTTTTCAGAGCCTGAACGATGGCAGAAAACACGAATTTTCAATGTTATTGTATAGGTACTGTATTAAGTACTACTACTTACATTATAAATATTATGAAAATGAATTCTCCCTTCATCGCTTTTTTCATCTCGGATACGTGTATATCTTGAATTTTATAAATGAGTCAACACACATGCATGCTGAATGGCAAGCGATATTAGTGGGCATTTAGAATCTGTGAACGCCGCACTCCATCCCTGGGATAATAAGTAATAATAACATTATACGGGATCGCCCTGGGCGGGGAATATTCCAGAACCTCTCCTGGAGCTGCAATAACATTCTGATGAATGCTTTATCTTGCTCGTTTGACTCAAAAATGTTTTAATGAGTCAAACCGCTTATTTGACTCACAGCAGTCAATTTTGGGACTCTTTATTATTTTGAATCTTTTGGTTGGAAACGATTTTAATAATTGAAATCGAATAGAACTAAGGGTGGCAAACCAAAAATGTTACATATAATAATGTGAAAATAAAGGTAAAGAATATGAGATGGTTTGGGCATTAAAAAGAATGGCTAAATAAAGACTGGTAAAATAGTAAACAATGGGAATGTAAAGGGTTAGCATGTATAATCTAAGTTGCAAAGATATATTGATATTTAAAACTCATATTTAACGCATGCCCACATGCAGGCACATTTGGAATTGGAAATGTTGAACTTTTTTGCGTTTTAGCCCTCAAAACTCTTCGCCAACAATATCCAAATCAAACACATCCATGAAGTGGGTTTGGAAACGTATCAAAAGTTGTTGAATTTATCGGCAGTGCGTCCCACCTCATGGACGTATCTCCAGACCCATCTAATTAGTTTTACTTTCGCATTTTAATCACAAACTTTTCAGCTAAGCGATGTTTAAACCGTCGAGTAAACACAGCGGGTTAGCCAAGTACACATTAGAGATGCGGGGAAAATTATTGTAGCGAATTTTCGAATTCCGTTTAATCCGCATTTTCCTTCTTCTTAAGGTATATCTACCAAGTTTTTAAAGGAATCCTACGGCAGGCTCCCCAATTCTAAAAAGACGTGGGGGCCTCTGTCATCTTGGAAGGGTGCCGTAGAGGTGTTGCTTAAATTGTTGAAAAAAGAAGTTGACCATTTGATTCAATGATGACTTTTCAATGAAATTGTTTTAAAAATCACATTTTGCACAATCTGAGCTAAGAAAAAAACGTAACACAAGATAATGTGAGAGTTGTTTTAGATATTTTGTAAACCAATTCCCAGTTTTCGTAAGACACATTGGTCCAGTGCACCTACAAAAATTGCTCATGTGAAATTACAGACATAAGACGAGCAAGCACTAACGGGATATAAAATATTAGATCTCAGATCTGTCCATTGCAGAATTTCCGCCTGTGATGCAGAAAACCACTTGATCTTTCATCTCTTGAATCGTCGGCCTGCTGAACGCTGGGTAAGGAGGCCGGTCTAGCGTCAACCACTTCAGTTGATGTGGGGGCTTCTTAGCTCCCAAGGGGGCTGGTACTAATTTATTGTGAAGCTTTTATTTAGGATTTGAAATAAACAGTGAAACGGAAAATGAATTTTGACACCTCGTTGTGATTTGAACCCGAGTTCTCGGCATGGAATGCAAGCAATCCACCAACTGAACTAACGACCGCGCTAACAAAAGAAAAATGTCGGGTAATGCCGAATTCCGAATACTAGCGAGTATTCGTGGCATCTCTAGTACACATAAAGACGGGAGAGTACGTAATAATATGTGGAATAAATTAAGCCGCGGGTATATCGGCTTATTATGTAGAACTCCCAACTAGAAACCTACGTTATTTGCTTGGCCAAATTGCTGAAATTACATAATAACTTTATTTTGAACGCAAGTCCCTTGTCATATCATTTAACTCATTGCAAATGTTGAGTCGTTTATTTTTGTTAAACAGATTGTAATGTCTTTGAATGAAATAAAAATGGATATAAATGAACTCAGAAGAAGTTTGTCAGGATTTTTTTGCAAAGAACGACGCCGATTAATTATTAAAGTAATCAGAATTAGTTATTTTGAAAGTGAAGCAATTCTTTTGATTGATAATGTCATAATCATCATGAGCTGAACAGCCCTGAGTGGGCCTTGGCTGAATCCAGGATTCTTCTCCACACTCGCCTGTCCATCTTCTTTGCTCTCCATCTACGTAAGTCTGCCTTGGCTGCATCCGCTTTGACACCATCCATCCATCGCATTTTTGGCCTCCCTGGTCTCCTCTGGCCTTGGAATGCTTTGAGTGTTAGAGGCGTAATAGGTTTTGCGCCATCCATTACCAATTATGTGACCAGCCCTACGCAATTTCGGCACTTTGATATAACTGATTACATGAAGTTCTCGAGATGTCATGAAGCTCTGTGATCTTCCTTACATTTTTAATTAAAAAAATAATGTGTCTTATCGTATAGCCAGAGACTTCAGCAGCTCCAAGATAAAATCCCTTTTCTCTGTCTAGGTAAAAGGTACCGGACCCAAGCGAAATAAACGATCCCGATTTAATCTAAAATTCACCTAATACACGTACTTCAACATTATCGCTCGCCACCAGAAGGACCCGCGCCTGCTAAGGACAGATGGGGGTGCTGGCGGGGAGAGAACCCACCCTGTTTGAGATGAAAGTTTGGCAGAGTTGCCTCACCCCTGCCAAGGGTTGAAACTATCCCCGAAAAGGGGGTTAGATTAATGATGTTAAGAGTGGACAAGGGAGAAAAGGCTTCTTTGTAGGCGGACAGCAGATTTTGGGGGAAGGGGAAGATTTTAAGGGATGAGAGAGTTTGGGAGGGAAGGCAGCTGTAACTGTTACTCCTATGTCATTTTGTTGGGAGTTGCTTCCATTTCTTTCAATTCTTGTATAACTTTTTAAATTCGTTCATATCAATCACCTTTTTTATACATTCACTGTGTTTATCCCGTTTCTTCACAATTTTACCAATGTGATACTTTTCTCGGTATTTGCTTGTTTCCGAAAAAATAATAATAATATTAATTGATTTGTTTCATGAGCACTGTTTTGTGTGATTTCCAACTCAAGAACTTAAAACTACAGGTGTAATCGTCGCTGCATAGAGTGTTAATTTATCATGCAAGACAGAGTTGCTGTAAGGCTGGATTTTTTTTATTTACGTCCAGCCTTTGCCACAGCCCAGCGAAGAGATTTTTTTTTTCCACCTGGAATCGAAGTCACTACCTTTCAATTCCAAGACATTAACCATACAAATATAACAGAAGAGTCTTGTTTGATTGAAGATTTTTGAAAGCAGATTTTTAATATGATATGGCAGATGTAGAGGCGGGAGGTGGCAGCTTTCAGGGTGAAGGGGCAGCGCTTTCTGGGAGATTTTCTGGGGGAAGGCAGCATTTCGTGTAGATTTTCAGGGGGGATGGGGAGAAGGCTGAATTTCGAGGAGATATTCGGGGGAGGGGTCAAAAACTTGCTTGATGATGTAAATTTATTGATTGCAAGCGCACGTGTTTCGCAAAACCCCCGGACCCACGTCTGGGGGGCTTAGCGAATAATACTTGGACGTTTGTGCCATGTATAAGTAATAGGTTTGTGCTTTAAGCGTGGTCCACGTAAAGTATACACAATTCCCAGGGAAACGGGCGCTTTAATATGAAGGAATATTAATAATTTTGTGTGTACGCTATAGACTCCCGGGAGGTTTTGCGTTTTGTGTTTAAAATGTAGCGAGATTTTCTGCAAATGTTTGTTGTGTGAAGTATTGCTACACAAATATTAAAATATCTACTATTGGCTCTTATCAAATATTGTTTTTTCCTTGACTAATAGGTTGGTGTGAGGCTTAACAGTAAATATATTAATATGATATGAAAGGTATACATGGAATCCTATTTTGTTTAAATTTGCAAGGAACTTCAAACGCTTTCTCAAGTCGACACTTTTTTACTTGTATAACCCTATATAACTAGGGGTATGATATTGTCATATTTCGGTGTTATTCACACACAGCAAATCTATGGCTCTACCAACACCTAACGTGAAATTTCTGGACAACAAAAACAATAATCCATGGATCAAATATGTTTTGAATAACCCTGTTTGTTATTTATATTGTTTTTCATTAAATCATATTAAAATATTGTATATTATAAAACATGTTTTGTATATAAAACATGGTCATATTGATCCAACTTAACATCAAGCCATGCAACACGTCCATATAATTAATGACTCAGAGTTCAAGCCAAACAAAGTAAGCGGGCGCCGGGGGAAGGGGGCAACTTCTCCTTCGGACTAAACCTCAAAAGGGGGGGGCGGTAGAAAACACCCCCTCTCCCCTCGGCCACTGTAGCGTGAACTGAAGGAAAATTAGAAATGTCTCCGAGAGAGGGTGGGGAACTGTACCGCCCCCCCTAGTCCGCCCTCTTAATATCCAAATTCTCACCACCCTCAAAGGGGGCGGTAGAATGCCCCAACCCCTTCGAGTGTGAACTGAAGTTATATTAGAAATGTTTCTGAGGGAGTTGGAGGATTTTCACCATCCCCCCCTTCATATTCTTGCCGCCTTCAAAATGGACTAAAGAACCAGAGATCCGCCATCTTGTCAAAGACAAGCGATATGTTGTCCATAGGTATTGTCCATATTGTTACTTGACTTATAGGTTAGTATGCGGCTGACCACCCATGCTGTAGAAAATGGTTCACTTTGCCAATGTCACCCCTGTTTCAGGAAAGGTTGGCAAAAGTTGCAGGGTGTATGTTCATTCGAGGTTTGGTTTTAATTTGTAATTAGGTACACATTCAGCATTTGTCAGCACGGACTTACACGTTTCTGCTCATGGGCATGCGTTCGATATGAGTTTTGAATATTAATATATCTTTACAACTTAGATTATAGAAAGAAGACATAGCTTTTTCGAACCACTTCATTTGTCGGGCTTTCCTTGTTCCCGGGAAAGCAGAATAAACATTTATTTTCGATACTTTTACCCCTTATTTATAAAAAGGGTTTAACTTTTCGTCTGGCTTAATGTCAGTTTTTCCATATACAAAATACTAGGTTTAAACCTGATTTTTCGTTCAACTAATCCTATAAATAAAACTGTTAAGGTTTTAAAGAATGAAAAAAACGGATTTTACTGACCGTGCAAAAGAGAAGAACGATTTTCTCTACGTTTCGTCGGAGTCATATCCGACGTCTTCAGGAGGCGTGTGTCGTTCTTCTCTTTTGCACGCTCAGTAAAATCCGTTTTTTTCATTCTTTAAAATGTCTAATGACTGTAATCATAATTTAAAATCTGTTAAGGTTTTGAAATAAACACCGAAATGGGAAATTCTTACTGATCCCCTTGATAGGGATTGAACTCCAGCTCACTAGTTTTGAATTTAGGACAAGCTTTTTTACTTGGGACAATGATTCTGAATGAAATGCCCATTTATCTGTATTTAAAATCCATGTCTTGGTTTAATTATTTTTGAGATAATTTTCTTTCAAAAAAAGTGCATGGGTAACTCCCTGTTAAACATCGAGCTTAAACGCAACTAAGTTACACATATTGTGTAATTTCTTGCCTGCGTTATCGCCGAAGGGGTTTTATGTTTAATCTTTAAAATTAAACCATACCAACACGGCAATGCTACCACCTCAGCGGTTAAACGATATGAAATTCCCTAGTAAATATTCAGCTTAGACTTAGATACAGCCTCCATAAGTGGGCGGAGGAGGAGGGGTCATTACCGCCCCCCCCTAAATTCTCGCCGCCCTGTGAAGGGGGCGTCAGGCTGGACTAGGGGGCGGTAGATGCCTCCACACCTCTAAACACCGCCCTGGAATATTTATGTGATAATATTTCTCTGCTGGACAATCAATTTTGTGCCGCATTTGTTTAGTACTTGTGTGTTTTTGGGCAAAGTACATTTTAATGAGTATAAGAAGTTAGAAACGCAGAAAACTAATGGTATTTTGAAATAATAATTATATTAATACTATCACAAAGACATAGGCATTTAAGAAAAGGTGGCATAAGTCGTAGAGACCTTTCTATAACCTGCATAATTATAATCTAAGCTACAAAGAGAAGCATTTAACATTAATTTTTAAAGCAAATACGTAAAGTTTTGCGCTTCTCAAACACGAATCTCAAATAAACATATACCCTTCTGCTCTTGTCACTCTTCTTTGAAAAAGGGGTGACATTGTCTTACACTAAGGATGGTCAGCCTCATACCAACCTACAAGTCAAAATATACACATTAGAAGCACCAAATTTTAGACGTAAAAAAATTGTCTGCTGAAAACTTTGCAACTTTAATCGAATTGAAATCTTTTATTAGCGTAAATTTCGAAAATATTCAACAATTATTCTCAGGACATTAATTGCCATCTCACCAACACCAAAACCTCTGCGGCACTTCAACAAGTTTACTTGACCTCCAAATTATATATTGTTCTGTAAATATGAAATATAAATATTTAAAATAAGTAGGTATTAGTTATAGGAATTCTGTATTGTATTGTGTGGGTAGGAATCATTGAATAAAATACGTGAAGCATCGAGAAATAATAATTACTATGCCTTTCTGGAACTGTCTAGCAAATATAGGTCTAGATTGTACTGTTTTAAAGAGTATAAGAAGGGTGCGAGTGGCTTGCAGGGCGAGTAGTATCATACGAGATTTACAAACAAATAGAACTAACTTGATCAGTGAACAGAAACCAAGTGGAATAGTCGAGAAAGCTTTGTGAAAATAAATTATTTAAAAGTGTAAAATAAACAACTGTATAAGAAGACCTGTGAATATTAATTTGTAGACTTTTCGGATCTTAAAAACATAACAATATTATGAAATCTGAAGAGTCTCCCGTACTTCTTCTTAATCTTGTTTCTCATTGCTGAGGGTAGTGACCTTTGTAGAAGCAACCACTCTTCTCCAGTTCTCTCTTGACTGCGCTGCCCGCAGCGCTCCAAC
The DNA here is from genome assembly GCA_951799405.1 of Agapetus fuscipes. NCBI lineage: Eukaryota > Metazoa > Arthropoda > Insecta > Trichoptera > Glossosomatidae > Agapetus > Agapetus fuscipes. The sequence goes on along the minus strand of OX637349.1, from coordinate 10,095,860 downwards.
CACCGAGGTGTCTCCCGCACAGGATTCCTTTACAGTATTTTTTTACTTTTTTCAGATACCACCACATAAGAGACAAGGAATCAGCACGTTTTCAAGCTGCATGGCCTGTCAAATGACTTCAAAATCCATCGTCATCATCTTTATTGGTCTTCACAAAGCACAAAAGAATCCTGGGCAATACTTCATCAAGATTTTTCAAAATCTGACGTAAGGAAAAATCTCCAATCATCAGCTTGCCCCGCCAAATGCTTTCAACTTAAAAAAAAAATCACAATGCTTTGCTTTTTGCTTTTATTTTTGAAATGTGCTTTTTTTATTTTATAGGCATTTAATTTATTTTGTATGGTTACCGAATAATATTGTTTTTTTATTGCGTTGAGTATAATAAAATAATTTTTGTTCTCTTATATTCCTTTATAATTGCACTTTATTTTACTGAATGAAGGACCAACAGTTGTAAGGAGAAGTGTCACAAAGTTCACTTATTATTATTATTTTATTAAGAAATATTTAATATGTTTATTTATTTCATTTAAATATACGTGGATATTTACTAAAAAAACGAATCTTTGGGAAGAATGACATAAGTAAGGAAAAAAGCGAACAAATATTTTGGTATTGATCGCCAAAGACCAGAGTCACATAGACCTGTGACGTTTGTGCCCCGTATTTTTTTTAATTGTGTGCCGAGTCCATTCTGTCATTCCTTCAAGTGAAGGATTTGTAGGATTTTTTTTTGAGTATGGTTATATTTTTTTAAATGAAATGCTTATTTAAGAAAATTTTAAAAATGTAATAATTTTTAATTAGTGTTGAATTAATAAATAATTTAGTAAAATGGTCATTTTTAATGAGTTAATCCCACAACTGAAACATTTTTGACAAATTAAAAAAGTCAATAATGCAAGTCAATAATAAAATATTTTCCACAAAAGAAAAAAATTGTTACATTTTAATTACAAAATTACTGAACAAATCAAAATGTTTTTGAAAAGTAGACAGATTTAATCATTTTATTCAAACTGAAATATTTTTTTTAGTGGTGGCAATATTTCTAAAAAAGAAAAGTTTTTAAAAAATCGTATGAAAAAATATTTTATTCTTCTTTCCTAAAAAATAAAAAAAATTTGGATGAGTAAAAATAGTCAAATTTAAATTATAATCAGTTTTTTTGTAGATAATCTCATTCGGAGAAGTTTTTTTTTAAATAAGGCTAAAAACATTATTCTTAATGTTAAAAAGCTTATTCATTTCAATTATTTTTTTTACATATTTAATAAAATTTAATGAAAAATGTATAATCTTATTATTCTAGAAAATAATATTTTATTAAATGAGTGTGAAAGTAAGCGCCATCGACATCTAACGACGGAAAGCCCAACATTTTTTCTCGTTTTTTACAAACACCAGAATGGAAAGTGCTTTTTTAAAAGACGAAAAAAACCCCCGGAGTGCTTTCTACATAAAATAGAGCTCTGCGTGTGTATATTCACACTACCACACATAAAAAGCTTTGTTTGTCGGTGTGTGTGTGTGTCTGGATGAAACTAACACTACCGAAAAGCTCAAGAGACTTGTTAATAGCCGTCCTTTTTGCTCTCACAACTGTGTCTCGCTTTCTCTCCCAGCGTCTAACGGCGAAGCAAGTAACGATCGCTATTTCCGTAGCTCCAGCACAACTTTACTCTCCTACA